>JBAMJV010000942.1:45000-133989 GCA_037951105.1 Echinarachnius parma | reverse complement strand
TTTTACTATAAAATGTTGAGAATCTACCGGTAGCTGAGATAAAACCTATACATCGTAGCTTCCCCCACCGCCTCTGGCCACCCCCCCTCCCCCCCCTCCCCCCCCCCCCCCCCCCCCATGGCCTCCCACCCCACGCCCACCCCAACATCCACCGACTGTTCTTTACACATCGTCTTACTATTACATTTTGATAATCTACCGGTAGCTGAGATAAAACCACTGACCTCTAGTAGAGGTCAGTGGATAAAACCTAGATATAACATCGTAGCTACCCCCACCGCCTCTGACCACCCCCCCCCCCCCCCCCCCCCCCCACTGGCCTCCGCGCCTCCCGCGCCACGGACACCACCATCCAATGCACAGACTGTTCAATCTCAAACGAGCGCAGCGAGGTACGCGCGAGCGATCAGCATACTAATACATGCATTTTATACGTTGTGAACCACAAACGTGCGCGCGGTCATTCATTGCGGCGCGCCACAATCACACGTGTGTAAATGCGGGCATGGCAGATTGTGAACTGGTTCATGTGATCGCCTGTATTATACTGACTGTGAGGAAACTGACTTTCGCGAATTTCTTTTGTCATATGGTGGCATTTAGTAAAAATTTAAACAATTTTCGGCTGAATATCGGGGAAAGATTGCAAAGATGAGTGAAAGCGATAAATCGTTGGAGGACTTCTTCGCGAAAAAGAGCAAGAAGAAAGGAGCAAAAGGAAAGGGTAAAAAGTTCACGACGAGTGACGAGATCGCCAAGAAATTGGTCGAGCAGCCTGCGCAAGAAGCACCAGAAAAGACAGAAGCTGCAACCAAAAAGCCCAAAGAAACACCTAAAACCAAAGATGAAAAGGAAGAAGAGAACGTGGATTACCGTTTTAAGGCAAGATAATTTCGAATCTCGTTTTTTACTTGTTTTTGTGTGTGCGTTGACGTGATTGGGCAATCCTGCACTTTTGCACAAATTATTGAAATGAAATGGGATGGGTGTGTGCAGTGACAATGACACAGTGACAGTTACAGTATCAGTGTGGCTGTTCGAATTGGTCAGATTATCATCTGATCAATCATTGTCTTCGCCTTCATCATGTAAATGATGCTACTGTAAGTCTGTGTGTCTGTAGCCATAGATAGGGCGGTGATTGAAAGTATGTCATCAACGACAACGCGACGTCATCGGTCATATATATGCAATGCCAATGTTAAAGTTATGAACCAGACTAGATCGACAAATCTATCGCTTTCATGGCCTTTTTGACATTATTATTGTTATTTTCACTGTCGGCCGACAGTGAAAATAACAATAATAATGTCAAAAAGGCCATGAAAGCGATAGATTTGTCGATCTAGAACCAGACCACTATAACATTAGTCATTAAGTTAACACTGATTGCCTTGACAAACAATTAATTTGGTTGGGCATATCTCGGCCAATACTAAACATATTCAATCTATTTTTGGTATTTGGACATTATTTGTTATGCTCTTTCCGAAAATGAAGTTCAAATTTGAAAATTCAAAAAAAAGATTTTGATGACGTCATGGCTTCTGTACGCTGTACTCTATGCAATTGCATAGTCCTTTCTTTATTGTCATGCTGTTGCCACATACATGTAGCTACATTACAATAGTGTTGTGCGGAGCTAGACCTCACCCGCTTGCTGCACTATCCAACACAAAAATATTTTTGCTGGCCGATTACTCCCTCCATTTACCAGCAAATGCAAACTTTCATTTATGTGATCCACAATTTGTTTAAAGGGGACCACTAGGCAAAGAACAACACATTATTATATGTTTTGGTACCGTTTTGTGATATCAAATAGATACCCAACATTTTGCAAAGGGTTGTGTAATCCATAAACAAAGCAATTCATTTCCACCACTTACGGAACCACTGCTATTTCCTGGTTCCATACGAGCCAACCATTTGCGAGTGCGCCAATGCTATTCACGCGCACGTTTGTAAACAATAGATTCCCGGGCGATTCGTTTGCTCTGCACACACTGCAATTCACCGCACGCATAGCAGTCTGCGTAATTCAGACCGCATGAATGCATGCTTTAGAATGGTGATGCGTTTCCAAATTTTTTTTTCTTTCTGGAAACATATTTTTGTGAACTTGTTGATGGAATGGAATACGAAAGGTGTTACCTTTCTTTAATAAGAATATTATTTTTGGGTGGTGGTACCCTTTAATTTGATAATAATTACCAACTCTGTTGTTTTGAAGACCGCAAAATGTAGGAGAAAAAACACATTTCCAGTCCGTTTTCCGTAGCGAGGCTTCCTAAAACACAGCAATCAACTGTTGAACAGGAATTGGATATTGCGCAATAGTACAATGTACAAATGGCCGAATACCCAAATGGCCAGTGTGCAGTGTGCTTAGCTACAGCATATTAACGTGTACATGCGTGTAAATGGTCCAGCTGACTGGACCATTTAATGCAGAATTTAGCATTAAAGGGGACCACCAGGCAAAGAACATCACATAATTATATGATTTGGTACCATTTTGTGATATCAAATAGATACTCAACATTTTGCAAAGGGCTGTGTAATTCATAAACAAAGCAATTAATTACCACTACTGACAGAACCACTATTATTTCCTGGTTCCGTACGGGCTAAACATTGTGCGCCAATGCTATTCACGCGTACGTTTGGAGACAATAGAATCCTGGATGATTCGTTCGCTCTGGACAAAGTAGTCTTCGTGTTGCAGACCCATGAACGCATGCTTTTGCATTTTCCAGTTGTATATATTTTTTTCTGAAAACATATTTTTGTGAACTTGTTGATCGAATGGACTTCTAAAGATGTTACCTTTCATTTATAAATATATGATTTTTTGGTGGTGGTACCCTGTAAATTCATATTTTGTTCTTCATCTTTTATGCTCTGTATTGTTTTGCAGGATGATGATGAATGGACAGACTTCCGAGACGAGTCCCAGAAAGATTACAGCGGACTGAAGGTTCAAGCCCTCCAAATCACGTAAGTAAATCATACATGTACAGTTAACAACACAATTATTCATACCCCTAGTGGAATTTCAGTTTTTCATGTTTTTCGGAAAAACGACAGATGGACACACACTATTTTGGCCGTAGTTGGATAGCTTTAGTTGAAAGGTAAAAATTCAGAATGGTTTTTGTATAACGTCATTTGCATAACAAAGAGCATACTGCTTTGTTTTTATTTTGACTTGCTCAAAATTATTCATACCCTTTGTCAATAAAACTATAAAAGACAATATCACACTCAATATTCAATTGCAAAGCCTTTGTTCTTGATCACAGCATCCAGGCGGTTTCTGTAGCTGTTCACGAGGGTTTGGCAGAGCTCCACAGAAATTTTGGCCCACTCTTCCTTGGCGAAGACCTCTAGTTATGTCAGGTTGGAGGGCCTGCGGGCATGCACCCTAGCCTTGACGGTTTTCCACAGATTTTCAATGGGATTCAAGTCCGGGCTTTGACTTGGCCATTGTAGCACCTCCACGCTGTTATCCTGGAACCATTTCTTGACTGCCTTTGCTTCATGTTTAGGATCGTTGTCCTGTTGGTACATGTATGTCCAGTATGGGCCGATATGGAGATTTTCTGCAGACTGCCTGATGTTGTCTTCCAGAATTTGGATGTTCTCCTCCTTCTTCATAATGCCTTCTACCTTTATAAGACTGCCAGGTCCACTTGCAGAGAAACAATATCAAAGCATGATGCTCCCACCACAAAACTTCACGGTTGGCACAGATTGGGTGAGATGGGCACCAAGGTTTCAGCACAGACTATACACCGCACACTGCACAATGAAGGGCTACATGGTTGTCGTCCAAGGAAGACCCCTCTCCTCACTCAGAAGCATCGTAAAGCGCGACTTACATTTGCCAGAGAGCACCGAGACAAGGATCAACATTTCTGGTCATCAGTTCTATGGTTAGACGAGACAAAGATGGAGCTTTTTGGCCACAGGGATGTTTCCTTCGTTTGGCGCAAGAAAGGCGAGGCATACAACCCAAAGAACACTGTGCCAACCATGAAGTTTGGTGGTGAGAGCATCATGCTTTGGGGTTGTTTCTCTGCAAGTGGGACTGGCAGTCTTATAAAGGTAGAAGGCATTATGAAGAAGGAGCAGAACATCCAAATTCTGGAAGACAACATCAGGCAGTCTGCAGAAAATCTCCATCTCGGCCCATACTGGACATACCAACTGGACAACGATCCTAAACATAAAGCAAAGGCAGTCAAGAAATGGTTCCACGATAACAGCGTGGAGGTGCTACAATGCCCAAGTCAAAGCCCAGACCTGAATCCCATTGAAAACCTGTGGAAAACCATCAAGGCTAGGGTGCATGCCCGCAGGCCCTCCAACCTGACATAACTAGAGGTCTTCGCCACTGAAGATTGGGCCAAAATTCCTGTGGAGCTCTGCCAAACCCTCGTGAACAGCTACAGAAACTGCCTGGATGCTGTGATCAAGAACAAAGGCTTTGTAAATGACTATTGACTGTGATATTGTCTTTTATAGTTTTTATTGACAAAGGGTATGAATAATTTTGAGCAAGTCAAAATACAAACAAAGCAGTATGCTCTTTGTTATGCAAATGAGGTATTACAAAAAACATTCTGAATTTTTACCTTTCAACTATAGCTATCCAACTATGGCCAAAATAGTGTGTGTCCATCTGTCGTTTTTCAGAAAAGCATAAAAAACTGAAATTCCACTAGGGGTATGAATAATTGTGTTGTTAACTGTATGTATTTTGGAACAATATTCTGTCAATCAGTTTTCCTGGTTTGCTCAATATATATTAACAAAATATTTCATTCATTTTTCAAGAAGAAGTCGTACACTTTGATTACTGTACTAAAATAATAATGATTAGGGGAAAATTGTTTTTGTAAATTACTGGAAAATAAAAAAATTATAGTTGCACCCAACTCGGTATGAATTTTGTTCTAACAATCCTTCTTTACATGAATTGTTCCATGTATTTTATACTTTTGTGATGCAGAGAAGAGCAGCCGGAAGTGGAGGAGGAGGAAGAAATAGATGAGAACGGGGATATAATCAAGAGCAAGGGCCAAGCACAATCGGGGCCCTGGAATAAGAAGCAAGACTCTTCTGCCCCAGTCCAGGCTCAGGCCAAGGCTCCTGTCGCACCTGCCCCTGTACCAGGTGAATATTCTTGACTAACTCATAGCAGTGACTCCAGTGAGCATAGAAATGAACTGTTTTTTAAAACTTTTGCCTAGTCACACAGTCTAGCAAGTAAAACCAAGTTTGTTAACATTCGAGCAGCCCAAAACCTTCTTTTTCTTCTTCTTCTGGTATAGTACAGACCACTCACTGGTGAACTACTAGTTGGCAGGCACAGTGCAGTACTTAATAAAATGACTACCGTATTTGCCGGTGTATTAACCGCCCCTTTTTTTTGGCGGGAGAACCGCAAAAATGGGGGGAGCGGTTAATACACGGATATAAGAAAATTGTACACTCAAAATGCCTACTTGAGGAAAACAAGTTTTTTTTAGGACACCTGGAATATTTACAACGTTGGTTTAGCCTCCCAAAAGAGCTTACTATAATACGTAGCAATATACATTTTCTCATAATCAAAGTAGTGGTTGGTGAAAAATAAATCAAAATTGCATATTTAATGAGCAGTAACATGCTGTTGCTCATGAATATTCATATATTAGACACATCTCTGAGTAGGCTACAGAGTAGGCTACTGGGGATTCCCCCTTTTTGGAAGAGTCAATTTATGTGTAGGGGTGTTCAAATGTTTGCAGGTAAACTAAGTTGAATATTTAGCAGATTCCTGTTAAATATTTCGTAAAAGACAAAATAATTTCAAAGAATCTTTCAAAACAGAGATGACAAAATGTACCTTGATATTTATTTCCTTCTTATAAGTTCTTTCATTGTAACCCTTACCCAAGGTTTTGTTGAATCCACCCCTTATTTTGGGAGATACCAAATCACGTAAGTTCCAGACTTCCAGCTTTCACCACGCATATTTGTATCTCCACTTGCAACTTACGATCACAATTTCTTATTCCCTAATTTACTAATATCAAGGGTAGATATAACCAAATCTGAACTTGTAAGAAGGAATAAACATATCAAGGTACAGTTTTTTCATCTCTGATTTTATTCATGTTTTGTTTTGTCTTTGATTGTCTTCCGTTTGTCTTCGTTTGTTCACTACAGTCCCATGCATAGTGTTCCATGTTTTGTTTTCTGTTAAGCTAAACAAATGTTATAAATTACGGATTGATCGGGGAAGGGGCTCATAATTTCCTTAATGTGCTTCAGAGAATTCAGTAAATTGAAGTATATTTCATAGAATAAAACTCTGGAAAAGATGGATGGTTTTTCTTACTCTCGGCACATTTTGACCATCCAAAAATCAAGAATTATACTATCAAATTTTTGTTTTTTTCATGGAAAACCCCCCAAAGTTAGGGATGCGGTTAATACACCGGAGCAGGTAATACACCGACAAATACGGTACTTAAGTTCTATGTGCAGTTAAAAGAAGATCATCTCGCTTTAACGGAGCTGGGTTCCCTGTACCTTCTGCCGGAACTGGTCTACAGATGTGCAGTTGACCATGTCCTTTGGCAGAGCATTCCACAGTCGGATGGAGTCGGGGAAGAATGCTCATTTGTACAGGAGAGTTCTTGCAAATGGAACGATGAACTTCTGGTGGCCCCAAACAAAGAAAAACATTACAAATTATGTCATATTTGGTTGCCCATTTTAGCATACATGTGAATTAGAGTCAGTCAACTCCACGCATTGATAAATACTAGTTAAGT
Organism: Echinarachnius parma; assembly: GCA_037951105.1. Lineage (NCBI taxonomy): Eukaryota > Metazoa > Echinodermata > Echinoidea > Clypeasteroida > Echinarachniidae > Echinarachnius > Echinarachnius parma. The sequence continues at coordinate 127,159 of JBAMJV010000942.1, read as the reverse complement.
TTATGATATACACTGAAATCATGTAGGATTAAGCATCAATTTAATTTGGTGGCCCAAAGCTAATTTTTAGTTTCCTGGGCCAGCGGGCCTGTGTTTATTCCATCTATTGTCTTTTAGCACCAAATTAGTTTATCCTCATGGGGTGGTATTCTACTAAATTTATCAACTTAGGTCAGGACTAAACACATACCCTTGGACTAACTAATCCACAAGTTTAGTCCACACTTCTAGACATAAGTGTGGATTAACTTTTTGGTATTCTGGTAGCTTGGAGGGGGCAAAATTTTGGTAAATATTTGTATCATTGTAAATTTGTTAGTAACATTTGCTAAATTATACAAATTTCAATTATTTCAGTCATATTTTTGGTCTAGTTTATGGACATTTTGCTCTCGTCATCGGCACTTTCTGAATGAGTCATACTGGAGTTAGTCGACACTTAAACTACCCCCAGCACCAGACTAAATTTTAGTCGAAACTTAGTCCTAGGTTTGGCTACCAGAATACAAAATTTGAGTCCGGATTAAAATTGACAAGTTAGTCAAAGGTTAGTCGACACTTAGCACTTTAGGCCGGACTAAATTAGTAGAATACAGTACCACCCATGTAGATTATGGTTGGTTGGTTATTTGTTTTTTCAGGGGGCTATGCCTTCCCCCAGTTTTATCAATCAAGTATTATCCACGTCTATGACTGCCCTTTATCTTATCGTCTGACAGATGCAACTTAGGTTTGCATGAGATCAGAGCTCTGCCCCCTTATCCAGAACGCCTCTTCACTGTTGGGGATGACGATGACATTAAGATCTGAGAATAGGGATGTTCATTTATTAGCACAATATAACACTTTCAATTTGGGTACTAATCTCGGTAATCTGTCATAAAACAGATATCAATATGATCCTTCAACTTTCATCTATTTTTTTTCAGAGCCTCCCAAGGAAGAACCCAAGCCTGCTGCCTCTGATGCGCCAGCCAAGGCCAAGTATGTTCCACCGGGGAGGCGTGGCGCCGCGGCTGATTCTGGTTCGAGCACACCTAGTTCAAAACCTGCTCCGGGGGCATGGCGGAAAGGAAAGGCACCTTCTATAAACAGCGAGTTTGACTTCCCTTCGCTAGCAGCAAGCTCCGATTTAGTAAAGCACAGGTCAGTCCTACCATTCAGATACTATTGAGGACAGAAGTCTCTGCATAATGGGGTAACATACTACCATATAGAGGGCTGCACCTGTTATGGGCAGTAAGATTTTACCAAAGATTTTGTATGTTCTGGGAAGAAAAAGTTCACCACTTAATCTGGGTATACCTGTTGAAGGGGTCAAATACATGCTTGCAAAAGCCTACATAATTAGGCAGAGGCTACGATCTGTGTTTTAACCTAAACTGTTTTTGATTTGTGAGACTTGGAATTTGTTTGTAGGGGCCTCTAGAAAAAACATTTGAAGATTCCTTTATAAGCAGCATTCACACATTTCCTTTCAAATTCATAGCTGTATCGGGTACACTTCTTAATAATTGCATGTACCAGCCCTATGGCATGCAATTAAAGGGGACCACCAGGCAAAGAACAACACATAATTATATGTTTTGGTACCGTTTTGTGATATCAAATAGATACCCAACATTTTGCAAAGGGTTGTGTAATTCATAAACAAAGCAATTCATTTCCACCACTTACTGAACCACTATCATTTCCTGGTTCCGTCTGGGCCAAACATTTGCGAGTGCGCCAATGCTATTCACGCGTACGTTTGGAGACAATAGGATCCCTGAACGATTCGTTCACTCTGGACAAAGTAGTCTTCGTACATGCAGACCCATGAACGCATGCTTAAGAATAGTGATGCGTTTTCCAATTATATATTTTTTTCTGGAAACATATTTTTGTGAACTTGTTGATGGAATGGACTACTAAAGATGTTACCTTTCCTTTATAAGAATATTATTTTTGGGTGGTGGTACCCTTTAAGTAAAGATTATTGTAAATACCATATGCATCATTTATAAATAGATACATGGTTTTAATAATTATTCTCTTATAACCCAAATGCAGTAATAAAGTGGAAGACGCCACATTTTCAACAGTGACCAGAGGTGGCCAGGCTGTAGACGGATCGGCTGCGAAGGGCGGCAATTTGGCGCTAGGAAACCGTTTCTCGGCGCTAGAAAACTGACCTAAGGACATTCACGCTTAGGCTGTGGTCTACCCATATTGCCCACGCCAAGGAGAAAAGAGGGACAGAACGAACAAAACAATTATTTTTGTAATGGACAGAGGTGCTAATGACAGTGCATGCGGTCCTTTACCACCTGTATAAGATGAGTGTAGAAAATAACGATGGAGGGGAATATTTTTTGCTATATTGATGGAGAACAAGACTTGTGAAGACTATGAACTTGTATCACTCGTGATTCTAAGCATGAAACATGCATCACAACACATGGACATTTTTAGAGAAGTGTGTTCGTGTGTGTGTGTGTAATTAAAATGTTTGCATCCTCATTTGCAGCATTTCATCAGTTTGCTTGGAGCAGTGCCATCCAGTTACTAGTGGTACAAGGTGGAAGGAAACGGTTCCAACCGGTTTGAGAGTCGCATTAGGTGGAAGAAAGCAGTTCCAACCAGTTGAGAGTTGCTTTAGGTGGAAGGAACTGGTGGAATCCTGTTGAAAGTGCTATGAAATCTATTAAGGATGATTAGATTTGTCTGTACTGTTGCTTCGTCATCGGTTTCCTACACCTGGAAAATGTCTTCACTTCGAATTTCACACACAAATCACAAGAAAATATTGTATAGCAGTGAACATTATGTGACATGTCTTTGCATCTAAGATCATGGCAGCCAAATTTGTGATGTGAATTCTGATTAAACAACTTGGGATGATATTTACAGGACTGTCACCTACACATATATATATCAATATCATCTGTCAGGAGAATTTCTCCAGGAATATATATACATTATAATTGTATGAAATTCATAGCAAAGCATCGCCTTACAGTGACTATGCGTTGTAATTAATGTAATTGAAGAGTCGTTACATTTCTTTAGATATATGTTTATGGTTGAAAACCGTTTCCAGAACAGTGGTTCTGTGACTTGTCCTAAATGGGTTGAGAGAAAGGCAACATGACATGTGGTTTTGATGCTTTTCAGTTTTCAGTGCATCTCTTTGGTAAACCTACAATTTAACATTGTAAAAACAAAAAAAAGTAACAGTATTTGGAAGAAAATATAATTTAAGAACATCTCCGGGAACGGTGAGAAATAAGTCTCTAAAAACAGATCCTATGAGAAATTGCAGCATCATTTACATGCCGATAACATCTCCTATCTCAGATATGCTCAGTCTCTTTTATTGTACGGTACCTCAAGTTTGTGCAGTGGAACCTTGTTATAAGGAGGACCTTTGGACCATGGAAGTTACTGCTAATAGCCCGGTCACATATCAACGGATTGCGCAAACGGATGTCAAACGGAGAGCTAAATTTTCCATCCGTTCTATACGTTTCTTGTCTGATCCTTGTCCGGTGATGTACGTTGTTCTATGTTTTGTACATGAAGCAATGGAGACGAGTTTCATCACCGGATAATTTAATTTCGCAAATTGTCTATTCGTTGGGCATACGTTTCCGCTATCCGTTGATATCTGACCGGGCCTTATAACAGGTATCTTGTTATATCAGGGTAAAAATAAAAAAAACAAAGAGCTCATTCCAGCAAAATTGCCTGATTATAAGAGGGTTTTGTTATATCAGGGCTCTTTATAATCGGGTTTCACTGTACCGTTTCTACACCAGTAACGGATCACCTACCCACATTGATGCATGAAGACGTTTGTGACTATCTAATTGTTTTAATTTTCATAACTGGAGGAGGAATGTGCATCTAATATCAACTTTATCATCTCCTTTTTAAAACTGATAAACCTCAGTTCCATGATCATCGCGCAAAAGTGAGAAATTAGCCTTCAAAATAGTGTCATCTAGTGACAAAATGTACAGATTTCAGATTTTCAAGAAAAAAACGGGGGAAAAAATAAAATATTTTTTTTAATAAGATGTTTAAAAAACAAAAATATGCCGACGGATCTAGAATTTCTATATTATTAACGCAGGAAGATGTTCTGGTATACACCCCACAGCATTTTCCCGGTGTTTGGGTGCAGGCGTATAGTAAAAAAAGGCAAATTTTAATGTATATTTACAGCAGAAATTATCTACACCAGTAACGGATCACCCCTTTTCAAATCCTTCTAAAAACAAAACAAAAGATCAGATTTAATTTTGTTTTGCTGTAACAATGTATTTCACTAGAATCTGTGATATTTCTAACTTGAAAATCGAAAATTACTTGGATATTTTGGTAAAATCGGGTTTTTGTGTGTTTTTTGCTATCATTTCATAAGGATCAGGTGTGGCAGAATTCAACTCCTCATAACTAAATAAGGAAGCACGTTTAAGAAGTAACATTTTTCCTGGATATTAATTGCTAATTTGCTAACACTTTGATGAAAAAATTAAGATAATTGGTCAATTATTTTTAAAATAAAGCCAGGTGATCCGTTACTGGTGTAGTGGTGATCCGTTACTGGTGCAGCGTAAGGGGTTCGTAAAACGCGCAGTGATTTGCTTATTAGTGCCGGAATGAGTTTGAATTGACAATATTCGTAATCCACACTATTTTAGCTTTCCAACGATGTATGATAGTCTATAAAAAATATTTTGTCTTGGCAAGAAATTGTATCCACCAAAAAGTGATCCGTTACTGGTGTAGCTACGGTACTTGGATAATTACACACCTTATTCATAATGAGACCAGAGGGGTGTTTCACAAAGATCCTTTAGAAGTTGAACTTAACTCGTAAGTTGGACTTTAAATGTATGGAAAGCCGTTAGTTTCTGTGAACAATTAAACAAAAAGGGACTTAGTAACATTGTCCAAAGCCTCAAAATGAAATTTTAATTCTAGCGGATCCATCATACCTTGTTGTATTCGTATTAACAATAAAATCATGGGACCGGTTTCGGTTTTTCAAATTTCCCTTTCGTTACAAAGATGTGTACGATTGAAGTATTCAGATAAGAAAAACTCCCCCGGAGTTTTTCTTACCATGTACAAAGTGAGTGCAGTGAGTTAGTGAATATCACTTTGTATTTTTGCTCATTACTTGGCCATGCAATGTCCATTTGACTTGAAATTTACACACAATACCCTGTGGACATATGAGATAACAACAATATACATTGCATCACGCTTCATCACTTTTTGCACATTTTATGTCCTTGATGGAAAATTCATGAAAGTCTAAAATACTTGCATTTTTGTTATTAAATATATTTTATTCCAAGGCTACACATGGCTTTCCATAATTGTTAAGTCCAACTTAGAGTTAAGTTCAACTTAGGATCTTTGTGAAACACCCCCCAGGGTCTTGTTGCAGAAAGAGTTGCAATCGATTGTAAAGTTGCAATTAATTGCAAGTCAGAAAATAAGCACATTTGAACCAGATTTACTTTAGTCACATATTCTGACTTGCAAGGTGCAATTAATCCCAACTTCAATTGCATCACTTTCTGCCACAGGCCCAGATGCCAAATATTTCTATAGCTCACATTAAAATATATATACAGTACTCCAAAAGAGGATTTATTGATAGCTTATGTCCTGATGTCAACAAGTTCCTGACTAATCACCAAACTTGGTAGGGGAGGAATGGAGCAGAGCAATTATTGCAGTTATATTATATAGCTACCCCCTCCCATCTTCCTGGCCTTAGTAAAGTTAACATGTATACCTTCTGACAAAGATTCTGCTAGGATCGATAGCTTAGGCTCCCTATAGACTCTCTTCTGGCAATTGAAGAATGTAACTTCCATTTATTAGAGATACTATTACTATAGTATTGAGAGGAATTACCCTTGCCCCTTCACTCTACAAGGCCACTTATCCACCCTCTTTCAAAAAGGTCTTCTACATAAATTATTAGCTATCAAGGGTAGTACATGTACAGTAGTCTCTGCTGGGGTAATATTTAAAGGGGTACATGCATTCCAGTTTATAGAAGGGTAGGATTTGACCAAACATTTCTTATCTCTCTTTAGGAAATTTAGGCACTGTATCTCTTTGTTTTTTGTGTAGCTCTGGGTCAGCGGGCAGTGTTGAGCTCTAATTATCAAATGCCTGCTTCATATGTTCATAAGTACAGTAAAACATGTCTTAGGGGCCTTGCAAAGTTTGAAAAATTCCAAACATCCAAATAAGATTTGGATAGAGCTCACCCCCCCCACCCACCCCCATATCCACTTAAAAAAAAAAAAATTTAATCCATCTCCGACATGGACAGAAAAAAGTCATGATTTGAGACGAGTAAAGTGCATTTTTTACACTAAATCTTTATTTTGGGTGGGGTTTTCCAATTTTTTTTTGTATTTATCCAAAATGTCCCTGGACCCACCCACCCACTTCCAAATCTTATTTGGATGGTTGGAATTTGTTTAACTTTGCAAGGCCCCTTAGCAGCCACCTGTCTATAGCAGTCAACTTGTCTGTAGTGGCCATTGAAAGTGTTTCCTTGCAGAGAAAAACATGCACTATGAAACCTGTCTATAGGGGTCACCTGTCTTTAAGTAGCCACTTTTCCTATAGGTGGTCGGTCACCTCTCGACAGTGGTCACTTTTTTTGTTTCCCTTCCCTTTGGTGGCCACTATTCACGGGTTTCACTGTTCAAGGGTATGGAAATAGGCCGGTAACGGAAGGACGGCAAAATGGACATGGATTTTCAAGTTCTTTAGTTATGATCCAATCTCTGTGAAGTTTCAAATGCTATCATGTTATATTGGCTCATAGTCCATTCCCTAATGTTCAAAGAGTATTACAACATTTATTTGAAAAAAATATGTCTATTGGTATATTAATTACAAGAAGTTAATTGCGTCACTGTTCGGTAACGGAAGGACAGAGTTTTTGATTCATTAAAAATATACTTTAGGGCTCTTTTAATGTTAAAACATATTGTGATATATCCAATCATCCAATTTGGTACCTTAAAACAGAAAAATAATAGAAAGGAATGCAAATAATGAAGAAAATCTAAAAATAGGCACTGTGTAGTCCCATGTGTATGGGTTCATGTACGGTGTCTGTTTCTCCTATCAGGAGACGCCCAATATTTTTTTAATCATGTAAACTGAAAGATATCATTATGTGATCATGATTTATGAAAAAATAATCCAGACAAAATAAACAAGATCAGAAATAATCCTAATTTGATTTTTCCACTTTTGGCTCATTTGGCGTGGAATTGCCCTGCTACGCTCTGTTGCTTTGTATGTTATTCTAGCATATTGACAGTTAGAGCCAATGAGTTAGAGCCAATGATGCTAATTACCATGGTAAATGCGCTGGTCCGTAATCGGGGCCCCTGCCACGTCTTCAGTGGACACATTTCCCCTGGGTGGTCTCTATACACAGGTTTGACTGTATTTCATGGGGACAAATAATGTGCTGCTCATTGATCATGCATGCTGTATGATATTCATACAAACACATGAATGTATTATAATAAAAGTGACTTTGATGGCAATGTTCACTACATGTATACAATATGACATGTGCCATCAGTGCAATGAAAGCAGTACATGTTCATTTAAATGTAGTTTTCTTGTGTTTTAAATGTGTCGAATATCATAAGTAATTGTTATATACCATAATTCATGATAGAAATAAACTTTTCCCCCCCTTGTGGCCCAGTCAGGCAAGTAAAAACATATTTTCAAATGTTAGTAGCCCAAAATCTGAATCTGGTAGCCCCAAACAAAGAAAAAAGGTAAATTCTGTAATGTATGTATGGTTGTCCATTCTGGCAAGTTAATTTTAGCATCAATTAAATTCTGGTGGCCCGAAGTTCATTTTTAGTGGCCCCGGGCCAGTAGGCCAGTGCTTATATTGAGCGTTGTCACAATGTAGCTACAATGGAAATTGTTGATGAAAAACGAGTCTCGAAATCTGTAATGTAACCTCCTAATTACTGTGTATTTTGTTATCTATTTACAGTTGACACGACTGCTGCATTCTAATAATGGCATTTATTTGATTCATAAAAAAACCTTTAATTTCAGACAGCTTCATGTAATTTTCTATACGTTTGTCTTTTGTTTTATTGTTTGTACCATAATTACAGCATTCATCTATTTATCAAACCACACATTTCCTCTTCAGTATTGTTTGGGTATGAAGTTCCTTGACTCAAAGAATCGTATACACCTAATAATAGTTTTCTTTGTACTTGAAACGTTATTCTATTGCAATGCTAGAAATTAACCTTTATGCCTTGTGGCCCAGTCGGGCAAGTAAAAACCAGATTTTTCAACTTCTCGCAACCCGAAACCTAAATCTGGTGGCCCCAAACAAAGAAAAACATAACAAATTCTGTTACATTTGCTTGCCTGAACAGCCCAGTAGTATTTAGGATCAATGAAATTTGGTGGCCCGAAGCTAATTTTGAGTGGCCCCGGGCCAGCGGGTCTTTGCTAATTTCGAGCACTGTCTATTGCATGGATTGTCAAAATTATTATCATACAGTGTAATTCATAAATCAATAATGATCATAAATTTTAATCTTATTTTGAAGAGAAATTCATGTAATCGTAACATACAAAAATGACCTATGAAATTATTAATCTTCCATATAAATGAATAGTACACAACAGTATTGGTGAATGCAATGCTGTGACGCAAATAAAAAATGGTTTGTTTCTGTAATCATTTGTACTGTCGGGCTTAACGTTATGTAAGAAAATCATGCAGTGTATGTCTAATAATGTTTGTTCGTGTTTATTCCTTCACGTATATCCTAACATACAGTGGAACCTCGTTATTAAAGGGACTTAGTAACATTGTCCAAATCCTCAAAATCAAATTGAAATTCTAGCGGTTCCCTCATACATGTACCTTGTTGTATTCTTATTAACAAAAAAAGCATGCAACAGGTTTTTGGTTTTTCAAATTTCCCTTTCGTTAAAAAGATATTTACGATTGAAGTGTTCAAATTATCCAATGGATCGTCAGAACCGTGTACAAAGTGAGTGCAATGAATTAGTGAATGTCACATTGCATTTTTGCTCATTACTCGGCAATATAAAGTCCATTTAACTTGAAATTTTCACAGAAAAAACCCAGTGGACATATCAGATAACACTATCAACCACTCATCGCTTTTTGCACATGTCAACAAAGTTACTAGATCCCTTTAAGGGGTCTAGTAACTTTGTTGACATGTGCAAAAAGTGATGAATTGGGTTGTAATATGTGCATATTTGTGATCTGATATGTCCACCGAGTAATATCAGTTATAAGTTTCCAATTGATAAATAAAAATCAGAACACTTCAATCATAAGAAAGGGAAATTTGAAAAACCAAAACAGGTTCCATGTTTCTAGAGAACCATTAGTTAAATTTTGTATTATTATTATAATTTTGTTTGGGGGGTGGGGTGGGGGGGGGGGGGGGTCAATGTTACTAGATTCCTTTAAAATAAAAAGTAATTTGGGACCAAGAAAATTACCTTGGGTATATCAGGTATCTTTGAATATCAGGGAATTACAACACATACAATTTCTTACCAGTATTACCTTGCTATGAGAGGTTTTGTTATATCAGAGCTATTTATAACGAGGTTCCACTGTACATGCAGTGCATGTTTCAATATGGTCATTTTGTTTCTCTTTAATATTTCTTTGTATCTCAATACAGCAGTACCTCTTTATAGCAAGGAGCTTGGTACCATGAAAGTTACTTTATCAAATCGGGGTAAAAACCTCAAATAATAGATAGAGCTTGGACTAGCAAAATAACCTTGTTATATTACACTAGAACCCCTAAAAGAATAGAGAGCTACATGTAGGACTAGCAAAATATAAAAATAACCTTGTTATATTACACTTAAACCCCCAAAATAATATAAAAAGCTTGGACTAGCAAAATTGCCTTGTTATCAAAGGTATCGTTTAAAACAAGGTTCCACTGTACATGCAGTGCATGGTTCACACTTTCACTACCGCCATTTTGTTTCTCTTTATTATTCCTTTGTACCTCAATATGTGTGTTATTATAGTAGTTGATACATGTAATGTATGATAAATATAATTTCTACTATGTACATGTAATTGAGCTGCAATCACAGTCTGGCTTGCATAACTTCTGAGAGCTATGAGCAACGTTATTGTAAACATGTACATGTACTTCCATGAATCGGTGGAATGTCAAAGTAATTTTCACTATTAAAAGTTCATTGAGAAATGTGTAAAAGCTTGTCGATAGTCGTTTCATTAAAATGTCCTCTACATGATTGTACAGTAAATGCGCATGTATTGTGATAATCAGAGATCAGATAGGTGATACCAGTGGCGTAGAATAATTGACAAAATTTATCAAAAAGACATTTAAAGGGTAAAATCTGTGAACAAAAAAGAAATACACGACCACTGGGTGACACAACATACAATGAGATACAATTACCAACCACTGCTATCACCACTGTATAAATCACTGCAAAGTTAAAGGGGAAGGAAATCCTAGCATTTTGACTTACTGGATGTGATGAGAGCATAACTCCTGTCATTTCTAGTCACTTAATATTCCCAATAACAAAAATAATCAATATTTTATGGACCACTGTTGTCTGGTTTCAACTCCAACTTCGCAGTGAAATGATACGATATGCTATTGTCCGCCTGCCACGTCATTTCACCACGAGTAGTTGAATTAATGGCCGCCTCATGTGGGCATTGAAAGCAAATGACAGTGGTCCATAAAATATTGAGTATTTTTGTAATCTTGAATATTCAAGAGGAAGTAAGTGACTAAAAATGACAGGAGTTATGCTCTCATCACATCCAGTAAGTCAAAAGGCTAGGATTTCTAAAAAGGGAATATTTTAAAGAAAAACAAAATCCAAGAATCAAAAGAGACAAATAAATGAGTCGGTAGCCAGGTTGAATATATAAGAGAAAATATATTATGTATTTCTGCCGAGGAATGACATCCAGAAATTATATGCAATACAAACAAACAAACTTATATCAAATTTTAAAGCAAATTACAAGTTTTATTACAAGCATAAACATTTATTTAAATTCAGGTTATATACTCCCAAGTAGTACTTTTGGGAGTATCAAACACTGGGTTACTCAACAAACCCTTCTCAGACAAACGGGGGATCTTTTCTCTATCTTTGTATGGGTACTCGAGATGAATGGACGCTGTTTGTAAAGCATGTGTACACCTTTAACGGGTAGTCTGGCAGGAATATTCCCTAAGGAGTTGGGAATGTGCACTTGAAGTCCAGGTTGGTTGTATACATGGCGTGTATCCGATGACGCAAGGTAATGATAACGTCACACTTGAAAGAGATGACGGGCAATCATATTTGGTGACAGTGAAACCTTTGGGCACTTTGTTACCTCCTTATATCAGATATCTTGAATCGGGGCTTTATAAAATAGAAACTGGACATGTGAAATTACCTCAGTATTCAGGTACCTTGGTATCCCAGGTACCTTGTTTAATATTACTGAGCTCGTTATAAAGAGGTTCTACTGTATTATATATTAATAGAATTGAATTGAATTAAAAGTGGTTTATTGAATAAAAAGTACATGGCAGCTAAACAGCTGAATTGTGTACAATTTTTCAAAACTTTTAAAAACAAATGAACATATTATTTTATACAAAATGTTGTATACTAAGAGAATATGCAGAGCATCAACCTGCCGAACCACTATGATCCACCCTCTGGAAATGAATGGAAGCCTAATCTTTTTAAAATTTAAAATAGACTTCATAACATACAACATCTGTAATTGAAGAGCTTTTTATCAAAAGGCGTACATTTCGATTTCGAGAAAATTGTTACCAATGACGTGAGACTATATTAAAGCTACATCTAGATAGCTACAGTATGAATCCAACTTAAAATAAAATATACACAATAAACAAAAACAAAACAAAAATTAGAACATACCACTATATATTCCTACAGGCATCTCCTGCAATGCAAGATGGAAAATGGATTCGGCAGTTTTTGGAATTGGTCGCTTCAAATAAAGAAAGACAGCACTATCATATTTTGTAGCATGTATTCAAGAAAAGACCCCCTGGTCATCTTTGCCTTCACATTAAAGGGGTAGTTCAGTTTTGGTATAGTAGGCGCTGCAGGAAATAATTTGTTGTGAGATAATGAAAAACTGAGTGTAACATTTGAAAGAGCATACAATTTTAATGGCAGAATAAACTTTGTTTGATCAAAATCGGTTCAGAAATGGTTGAAATATAAGTAAATATATCTGATCGGAATAAATCTGGGCCCCAAATTTATTTGATGATTTTTAAAAAAATGCTTACACTCTTTCAAAAATTTGCAAAGGAGGTTTTTAAATAGCTGTTGGTGATCTCTCTATTTAATCATTATTTCAACAAAACATCACATGCATACTTTTGTATGAAAAAAGGTTGAAACCAATGCCTTTTTAGAGAGCGCCCTCTTGTGGTTTAATAGCTCTTTTTGAATGCTAACAGGCATTTTACTTAGTCGTTTGTAATTTTCTATACCTTTTGAGCATGGTGGAGTTATAACTGTTAGTTTGTAATGTTATTGTGCAGGTTTTGGTTACTAAAGCTCAGCCAAAACTGTACTACCCCTTTAACATTGCACAGATATGTTCATGAACACTTAGTCTTTTTTTTTTTACAATCTCACAAGTACATGTACATATTACCAGCATTGTGTGATTCAAGAAAAACACTGAACTGTAAAATTATTAACTATTAGAATGACATCTTGAAAATTAGAATTATTGCACACAAGTTGAAATGTAGGCCTATTGTCTGTACATCACAAACTTGACTTCTTAAAATGCATGTAATTATACCATCATAAAATATACAAAGTAGTGCTCAGCAAAACTAATCATTCACATTCAATAAAAAATATATATATTGGAATAGATGACAAATTAAAATACTGAAAATGCATGGAATATTAAAACTGTGACATCATCACACAATGAAGAAGAACTCCATAAAATCACACGAATAATGTATTACACATTGACACATGTATCATCTGCTCAATGTATAAAATGTATGAAATACATTCAAAGACAGAGGAAACTGACCAGTGCCCCATTTTATAAAACACTTGCAATTGTTGCAAGTGTCCACTTATTGTAACTACTATGGCAACAGCTGAAATGCTCCATGCTGATTGGCTGTTGACCTAATAGTTACAACAATTGGACACTTATAACAATTGCAAGTGTTCTATGAAATGGGGCACATAAATAATACAATATTAATTAAAAATGAGCAAAGAACATTTGGGCTTCGCTGGAAATCACTGGCCCTTCTCAGAAACCCATTTCAACGCTCGATACTCAGAATCTATATAAACGTGACACAAACCCGAAGGATATGAAATCAACTTTGGGAAAGTATGAGGGATCACGTGAAGTGATACATCTTTTGATAAAACAAATTCATTCTGTATATACTAAAATCATGTACAAACACATATCGAAATAACATCAATAAATATTCAGTTTGTGACCTTACACCACAAAAACAACCAATAAGTTCGGAAAAATAATTAGGCTGATTTTTACATAGCATTAAAGTAGAAGTCATTACCTTTAAAATGATACATAATTTTTCATACTTGAACCAGGCAAACCCTCTAAACATGAGCACAAAAGATTTGGAACATGGCTGAAGCAATTTTAAAATTAGGGAGAAAACGGGCCGCTTAAAAGATTAGCATCTATTCATCTGCTGTAATCTGATCACTTTTATTCAATGAAAAGTCACATTTAAACATGATTTCTGATGCTCAAAATTTAACAGAAGGTAGATAGACCCTCTTTCAAGAAATACTAACATCCAGAATCTCATAATATTCAACAAAATTAGACTATTTCAGTAAATTTATGAAAGAGAATCTACCACCGTGAATAACAGTCGTTTTGTGGTGTAAAGTCACATTTGATAGATGCCATACAGAAGTTGAATGAAAGGCAGGTATGGAATGAACCCTAATTTGAATGTAATAAAAAGCAGCAGTCAAAGCTGATTGTGAAGACACAGATACTGAGAGATGGATTTTGGGACTAAAGTAATCCATTACTATTGTCAAATTCATCCTAGAACACTTTGAGATCTCACATTTCTCTTGTACTTTACCGTTATTGTCTTGTAAATTGCCTTTAAAATGATATATCATACACTCGCTTTACGCTTCACCAATCGCGACCTTATTATCCAAAGGCATGCAAAAACTACCGTGTCCAAGTTTGCAGTTGTCTTGTTTCATCATGAGTGGATGCAAACATCAGACAACTGGATGCAGCCATTCACAAAACAAGGAAACTGCAAACTGCAGACACAGGGTGGTTTTTGCATGACTGTTGATAATTAGGTCACGTTTGGTGAAGCGTGAAGTGATCAGAGGGTATATCATTTTAAGGGCATTTTCCCAAACTTTATCATGATACCAATAATAACATATATATGTTTAGAATTGCGTATTTATTAGCTTGTAAAGTCTGGTTTCGTTTTTTTGTTGCTCACACTGTATAATTTATCAAACTTTTTGTGGAATATTTGTTTATGGGTTGAGCAATTTTTGGTCGATAAATTATCATCAGAAATTTTGTTGGCAAAGCATTTGTCACCAAAGATTTTGTCACAAAGCATAATGCAAACATGTCATGGAACTCGTTTTTTGCAATAAACATTGCTTTGGCCATTTTGTTTTGTTTTTTCTTAAGGTAACCCACAAATATCTTCACAGAAGACAGATATTTCTAAAAGATTGAATTGAGCTGATGAAAAAAAAAATTCAAATTTATCTTGAACTGTATTCTCATATTGACATCTTCTTGGATTAAAACACCCCACAAGTTGCATTATGAACCAAAATTAGTTAATATGCTGTCACCATATGTAACATACTATTAGATTATATAAATATATATATATTCCAAATTTAATTACAACTATATATTTGGCATAAATATTTCATAAACAAAGCAGCTGGAATGTGAAACATTTTACCTCATGTTTTAAGCCCACAGGGTATACACATGCAAATTGAGCAAAATTCACGTACCTATCTTGAAATATCAGAACATTTATCATTTGATACTCAAGATTACCTTTGTACAGTATGTGATATCATTTCTTTCTGTGCATTGTCTTCACTGTCATCTTCTATATCTTCTACATTATCCGTCTCTTCACTGCAAACCAAAACAAACAAAACAAAACAATTAGGTAATTCAAAACATCAATTTCTAATTGGTCTTCACCCATGCTTTTTGACATTTGAAATCTACATAGATTTTGTACATAACCCACCATGTTCCCTAAACCTAAAAAGTCAACAAGAGTAGACAAATAATATTTATAAATGAAAAAGAGCACAGACAATAGGGTCTTTCCGGGATTCGAACCAGACGGGATTCGCTAGACCGGTGCTCTTCCAGCTGAGCTATAGAAAGCCCTGGTTGGGTGTTCGTCCCTGAAACCCCTGAAAAAGCATAATGATCATTGTAAAAATTGATTATTTCAATTCCATTCAAGCAAGTTTTGATTATCATTTCAGAAAACACTGATAGTTTTTAAGTTAAACCTTAATCTCCCAGACATGTAGCCAGGACTTGAATTTTAGTCCAATTTTATCAACCCCAAATATTTCAAATTCCACAAAACCCTCTCACCAATGTTATATAATACATTCTTAACTACAACAAAAGTACATGCCTCATCTTCTGGATTGTGAAAGATACATTCTTATCTATTTTTGTCTAGATGTGCATCCCTAAGACCATTAATATTCATCAATTAATAACTATCTTGCGTACATCTACACTGTCGTCTCTATCGTACTTGAGAATGTAGGGCTTGCCATGCGGCCCGAAACTGTCATAATTATCATGCCGTTCTAGATCCCTCATGTGAGGCTTGTAGTTTGCCAGGATATAGATCCAACACTCCTCTGTGGCTTGAGAGGCTGTTCCCTCTGCTAGTTTCTCCAACTGAATAGAGACCTTCCGTCGATCGTAGTAGCCTGGGTATCCTTCCAGTTCGTCTAGTTCCCCCAGGAGGATGTCATCAACTTCGTAAATTTCCCCAACTACATTCTGTATGCAAAGACAGTTTCATACAATAACTAACATTTGTGTGTATGTATGATACTTAGGATAATATCTTTAACTAGATGGATCTTCGACTGCGCGCAGTCGAAAATGATGCCTACGCCATTACGCAATTTATTTATATCAAGCCCAAATCAACATGTACACTGAATTGATTCTGTCAACTCAATTTTGATGGTACTCTGTCTTTTAGATCTTGACGTATCACAATTATGAGCTATAAGTGACCTTGACCTTTGCCCTCATGACCCCAAAATCTAATAAGATCATCGGCCCCCCAAGATACATACATGTACCAAGTTTGGTCAGAATCTGTCAATCCCTTCTTGAGATAACACGATCACTAGCTATTTTTGCATATATAATGAGCTCTGTGACCTTTGACCTTTGACCTCATGACCCCAAAATCTAATAAGATCATCGGCCCCCCAAGATACATACATGTACCAAGTTTGGTCAGAATCTGTCAATCCGTTCTTGAGATAACACGATCACTAGCTATTTTTGCATATATAATGAGCTCTGTGACCTTTGACCTTTGACCTCATGACCCCAAAATCTAATAAGATCATCGGCCCCCCAAGATACATACATATACCAAGTTTGGTCAGAATCTGTCAATCCGTTCTTGAGATAACGCGATCACGAGCTATTTTTGCATATATAATGAGCTGTGACCTTTGACCTCATGACCCCAAAATCTAATCAGATCATCGGTCCCCCAAGATACATACATGTACCAAGTTTGTTCAGAATCTGTCAATCCCTTCTTGAGATAACGCGATCACGAGCTATTTTTGCATATATAATGAGCTCTGTGACCTTTGACCTTTGACCGCATGACCCCAAAATCTAATCAGATCATTAGCCCCCCAAGATACATACATGACCCAAGTTTGGTGAAAATCCGTCAATCGGTTCTTGTACGGACGGACGGACGTACGGACGGACGGACAAGCCGAAAACATAATGCCTCCGGCTACTTCGTTGCGGAGGCATAAAAATATACAGTCTAGATAATCCACGAGTCACCCTTGTATGTTATGTAGCTGTATTTTGAAATGGAAAACAACTAATTAAAGTGATACATTTATAACTTTATACGATTTTTGAAAAAGAGATATATTATATTTGAGACTTTAATCCTAACAAGGACAAGATGAGAAAGATCAAAACCCATTTCTTTCTCTTGTTACCATAAGCCAAACAACAAGGTAGCCTACAAGCTAGGAAAAGTGTGAAAGCTCCAAGTGATTCTGGTTGAAATTGACACGTACATTAATGGACCACATGGATTTTGCATGCATGCAAATCCTTCCTGTGAAGCGTTGATTATTGATAGAAACTCACATGCCCCTCCCCCTCAATGTCCAGTACGTAAGGAATGTTGAACTGAGATGCTATGACCAGCGGGTACTTGGATGCGGTGCGGCCCTGTCCAACAAAGGTGTACTTCCCTTCCTTCGAGTCGCTGATGACGAAGTGATTCGGCTGCCCCTGCTTGAGCGTACCGTACACAAATGCCCTGTGCGTCATCTTGGAAGTGGTGTCATTTGCCATATGGTCTGTATCTTCTTCCTTTCCCAATGTTTTATTGGTGAGAACTTGCCAATTTGAACTGTTGAAGAAAGAAATGGATGGACATTATTAAAAAGAATACACACATGAATGCACAGTAAGCTCCATTTGTGCAGGGGTGGGGCTGTGGGACTGGGAAAAGCAGTCTCTGTTTCTGTCTACAAAGCTAGAACAATTAATCTGTCATCTTGGAAGTGGTATCATGTGCCATATGGTCTGAAGCCTCCTCCTTTTCCCCTCTTTTTTTCATTCTTCAGAACTTGCCAATTCGAACTGTTGAAGAGAGAAATGAACATGAAATTAATAGATACAGGAACAGTGGCCATCAAAGGAGACTTTTAAATCCAAACACTTTGATAATAAATATCTCTATAACGGAAGAGAAGTTTTGAAAACCCAAGGCCTTATCATGCTTCTCTTGGTAATTTAAAATACACTGAGGTACATGAGAATCAATAGACTTCGAGTTGTTTTTTTCTTTTTACAATGTTACTAGATAGATCCCTTCAAATGTGTCATTGAGTTGTCACTGGGTCAACATTTGTCTTCTACTCTTTTATAATCTGAATGCTTGTAAATAAACACATACATTCATGGGCCCTATGATATATTTTTAAGGAACACATTATCATAATATCTGTAATGTATTCCCTTTTCTCCACACAGCTTATTTGGAAATAATTGAAGAAAAAATGAACAATGATTTACTTGAACAATATTTTTTAAAGGTTGCTCTCAATTTTATTTTTTTGATTTGTTTTTAATTACAAAAACTTTTTCCCAAACAACACACTAATTAAAGGTGCACAGTCTGTAAAGTGTCAGATATTGCTCAAAATGACATTCCAGACTTCAATTCTGTACCAAAATCATTGTAAGATATGTCCGAATGATGTGTGAAAGTTTCATTGAAAAAGAACACTGCTTTCCTGGTTAAAAAAGCAAAAATATGCGTCAGCTTTTACAATGGACGTTTATGAGGTTTATGACCGTTAATTAACGCTTTTGAGCTGAATGATAGATATCGTCATACTAAAGGGGCATTTGAAAAAATCTAACCCTACTTTATTCTTCTCTTACCATAAGCTAAACAACACGGTAGAAGAGAAACGAGGAAGCTCCAAGTAATTTTTGTGGAGTTAGACACTTTACAGGCATCCCTTCAAGCTATTCACGACCGATTGATTTTGATATAACATGCATTCTTCTGAGTATTTTTGGGACCAGTCCTGAATGGGTCAATCAAAATTGTTTTTCTTCATTACTTTCATTCTTGAAGAGCTTTCGGTCTCTTGACCTCCCTTCCTGACTTCCTTTGTATGTTTCCTACTTCTTGTCTTCTGGACTCTTCGTCACCACCACTGCCACCACATTTCAAGGTGAGCAGGTTGAGTGGAAAGGGTAAAATCAGCTCCAAAATGAGACATGACAAATACTAGTTGGTAGAACACCAGTCTGGCAATCTCGGGTCTCGAGTTCGAATCCTGGGAAGACCTTATTTTCTTTTTTTCATTTTCATTCATAAATATTAAACAGGGTCCCTATATCATCAGTTTTCAATACATGTAGATATCAGTTTCTCTGTTGAAAATGTTGACAACAATCAATCATGCATTATCAATTCCCTCGTATCAGAGGTCAATTTCGATTTCCATAAAACATTAAAGGGTTCATGTCATTGTATATTGTTTCTGCATTTATTGATGTTAAAAATGTCTCAGTTTCATCACTTCAAACTTCAAACAAAGCTGTAATTAATGTGGACTGTGACATATGGGGCACATTGTAACAATTGCTACGTCTTAAAGGGATAGTTGAGTTCTGGAAAAGAGAGTACAGTTTTGGTCAAACTGAATTTTAGTAACCAAAACATGCACCATTACATTACAAACTAATAGTTATAACTCCACCATGCTCGAAAGGAATACAAAATTACAGATGACAACGTAAAAAGCCTGTTATCATTAAAAAAAGAGCCGTTAAAACTCAAGAGGGCGCTCTCTAAATACTCATTGGTTTCAACCATTTAAAATAAAATATTGTGCATGTGATGTTTTGTTGAAATAGTGATTAAATAGAGAGATAATCAACTATTTAAAAACCTATTTTGTACATTTTTGAAAAGAGGAAGCATTTTTTTTTTTTTTTAACGGCAGGTTCAAAATGATCTAATACCCACAATTATTACAAATGGTTATGTTTATTGATATTTCAGCCATTTCTGAACCGATTTTGATCAAATAAAGTTTATTCTGTCATTAAAATTGTATGCTCTTTCGAATTTGACACTCAATTTGTCATTATCTCACAAAAAAATTATTTTGTGTAGCGTCCTCTATACCAAAACTCAACTATCCCTTTATAGTGATACATTAACTAAATAATATTTTTCAAAGAGTGATATTTGAGACTTCAATCATAAAGCAATATAATTGTAAGAATCTTGTGAATGATATGTGATATTTTCATAGAAAATGATTTAAGATGTTTACCTACCTTTTTTTCTACCTTTTAATGACATAAAAATCGGTGGAAAATATTTAGTTATTACAATTTAAGACAACTATGAAGTGACTTTGCTGCAAAATTGCCAATTTGAATGCTGAAATCTGTTTTTAAAATATCACAATCTGTTGTCAATTTAAGGATTTTCCTAAATTATAGCGATCTACACAATAATAAAAATCATTAAAAAATAACTATGCAGGTAGAGTAACAAAATAGGGCTCTAAAAATAGAGAAATTTATGCTCTTTCTCCTTGTATACTTCATTATAAGTTTTTATCCTCTTGCTGAAGTGTAGGACTACCAACCCACAAATATGTGGGACTCCGTCCTTGATGATCAATAGAAATAAAAGCAATGAAGTCCCTTTTAAGCACCTCTTATGTATATATGCAAATATGTGAATATTCGTGAGAAAAACACAACAAATGACATTTGTGTCTTATTCAACTCTAACACATTTTCATGCAATGTCGCTGTCGTCAATGCACCACCCCTGCAATCAAGCCAGGAGCTTAAATAATTATTTAAGCGCTTAACGGCTCTTTGCAATATGCGCTATATAAATGTCTATTATTATTATTATTATTACTGTGCCCATGCCCATGGGACTTGGCAATTGGCCCACACCTGTTAGACAACATCTCATGCCAGGCGCCCAGGCCAGATTAAGTTACCGTCTAATAGTAGAATGAGGAATAATTAATGATATTAAATGAAAAGAGTTATTCCTGTTTGAACGCCATGTAGAAATGAGCGATCCTTTGAGCGTGTTGCCGGCGCTTTTAACATGATCATTCACAAGCTTGCCATATATTGTTTTGTATGTAGATGAAAATTCACTTGTTTTTCATTTTAGTTGTAATAAAAACAGTTTTCTTTTGTTTGATTTCATGAATGAATGTATGATATGAAGGAATAAAGATGGGTCAAATATAATGAAATGTTCACAGGTACAAGACTACAACTACTACAACTACATGCAAACTCATAAAATTGCTTTGAAAATTTGATTTGTAAAAAAATGTTCATGCTCAAATATCAAATAAAAATGAAAATGGCAGCAGCTCTCATGCATTCGCAAATGACGTCACATTTTGGTGGCAATTGTGAACAACACACTGTACTAATACAAGTCTCAGCAATAAAACAGTGTTACAACTTACAACTCTTTGTTGCTCTACCCATACATTAACTGTAATCAGCGGTGTGCGTGCTTCGCACAACGCCTGGTTAGGTTACCCATAAATCACCCCTACAAGACAAGGGGTTAACTGCATGCATTAACCCCTTACTCCTTTGCCTGTAAAAAACATGTTAGTGAAAGCTGCCCTCATTGTCCAAGAAAACACTGGGGAAATCCCCTGTTTTCCTAGCCTCAAACTAGATGTTTTTCACACTATTGTCCTATTTGATGCTGACATTAATGGTCTTATCTTATGTTTGGCTTTGTTAGCTGTTAATCTTCCAAGTAGTTCAAAGCAGGTTGTAAAGAATTCCTTAGAGTCACAAATTGACCTGCATTCATTGTTATACTTTGGAATGCAATACAAAAGCTATTGTCCTGTCCAGACAACTATTGAAATGCTATCTATTCACACTTAGCTTTGCAGACACAACATAAATTGTGTAAATAGTAATCCTTCCTGGCACTGGCTTCCATTGTAATTGTATCATATTATTGTAGTTTCTGGAGAAATTTGGGAAGTTGACTTAGAGCCTAAACATGTAAACAACTGGTCTTCTTTTGTATTTAGAAGGCAGTACAGCTTTGGCACAGATCCATTGCAGTATTTTTGAAGATCAGATATTCTCAAATAGGAATTAAAAGTACTTTTGACATCAGAAGGCTCAAAGTAAGTCTCAAATTGTGTTTAATTTTACCTTCCCCCTATCCACAGTTGGTTTATTTAGTGAGATTATACTTTATTATCAGGGCTTGCGCTTAGCGGTGGCCCGGGTGCCAATGGCCACCTGAAATTTCATTTGGCCACAAGAAATAAGCTATTGGCCACTAACTAATTAGGTTCTACAACACACAGGTCTATGGTAAGAATATATCTGATGTGTAATTTTGGCCACCTGAAAAAAAAAAGTTAAGGGAAAGCCCCGATTATAGATCTAGCTATAAATATTTTTACATTTTTGGTTAATCTCACAAACTTGTTTACTGTGTATGCTATATGGCATAGGTGTTAGAGTGCCTATAAATATATTTGGCTCTCCCTCAATTTATTTTAGTTTCATTCATCCTCTTCTTACAATCTTCTTAGACTTAATTTCAAATTCATGTAAAACTAAAACATCACATTTATAAATTATATTTCTAGTTAATCTAGACCAGTATGGTGAAATTCCCCTTCGATTATAAAGCTAATGCTAAGCAGACAACTAAATATGATGAAAATGAATTAAATAAATATTTTTCTACCAACTCTTCCGATCCGGTCACACGGGATCGGAGAACTCGATCCATCCTCTGCTTACACAATTATAAACACATGGGACTGTGTAGTATATTTTAATGGGATTTTAATACAGTTATAATGCGATATTTAACAGTTTATGAACAGATAAAGCAACTACATCAGCACCCTCATTTTGTCTCTTACCTTTGCTAATGACAAATGCAACAGGCCAACAGCAGCATGCGGCAGCACTTCTTGGTTTCCACTTTCCAACCCGTTTATGTTTTTTTTGTGATATTTCGGCCAGGGCCAGCCTTTGATTATATTTTCAGACGTAGTCTTGTAACCTAGACATCACTAATCATAATTTTTTTTTTACCAGGTACCGGATTGTGTCTTGTCATTCTTCCGGTTATCTACTAAGCTGTTGAATTTTTTCAACAACGTAGATCCATAAAATATATTTTCTATTATGATTATGTTTCGCATTACGGATTTACCGGTATTTTCCCTCGAAAATATATAATTCAATTTACAATTAGCTTGTTAGGCAGACTAGGTCGAATAGGTTCATCGATTTATTTCATGCACGTACAGTCATACCCCAGTCACATTTGCTCCCCATTTGCTCTCGGCTAGCGTATACGGCGGCCGCGCGTACTCCCGGCGAAATCGAGAGATATGTGCGGCGGCTGCAGAAAATCTGCGGTGGCCTCAGGGCACCGTACGGCGTATCCGTATATTTTACAGGCCGCAGGGTCTAGGGTCGCCGTGGAATTATAGCGCGGAGATATAACTTTGTTTCATTTCTACGTTCGCCGTACGCCGTAGCCATGCCGTAGAACGGTTCCACGTCGACCGTACGTCGGGCGTACGGTGGCCTTGCGTTTGCCGCGGGGCTGCCCTAGGGTCTTATGAATTACTTTTGACTTTTGCGGACCCCCAACAATGGATTCATCTGATCTTGAGATTTGCGACGACCAAAATTGATGGGAAGAAATAAATAAAAAAATCTTTACGAAAACAAGAGGTGATACGTCCTAAAACAAAAACTACTCGTCCAAAATTACTGTTCTTGGTATCGTTTTTCATTGCGTCAGTCTGTCCACACGGCTGCCGCATGGTCCCCCTGCGGCCGCCTTGCGGGCGCCCGTTGCGCCTGCCTTGGTATTTGTCAAAAACCTACGGCCACCGCAGGGACGCCCGTGCGTCATCAAGGCCGTACGGCAGCCGCATATTTTTTGTCTCCACAAATTCAAAATACGCCGTGCGGCTACCCTAATATATTATGTGACTGCTAAAGTATGTGACCGTAGAAATGCTACGGCGGCCCTATAATTGTTATTGGCCGTAAGACCATAACGGCCGTCGTGGCAAATGTGACTGAGCCACTGAGGTATCAGAAAAAGTATGTCACTGCACTGGATGAACAAACGGAAGTACAGGAATGAGTCCCGAATGAGTACAGATATTTTTTGTTTCTGTATTTCCGTGACTGAACCGTACTTGAACCAAGGATCGGGTATAATAATTCGTTGCATGAACCTAACTTGACAATGACAATTGGTTTTGGTATTTCTTATGCGGCCCTATAACTGGGGCATACTTAGCCTAGGAAATGAAATGAAA
This sequence comes from Echinarachnius parma, assembly GCA_037951105.1. Taxonomy (NCBI): domain Eukaryota; kingdom Metazoa; phylum Echinodermata; class Echinoidea; order Clypeasteroida; family Echinarachniidae; genus Echinarachnius; species Echinarachnius parma. The sequence goes on along the minus strand of JBAMJV010000942.1, from coordinate 102,826 downwards.
AGAAATGAAATGAAATGAAATGAAATGAAATGAAATGAAATTTATTAATATCCTTTCACCTATAACAAGGGTATTGAGGATAACAATATAAGAAATGTCTCATTGAATAATGTCACATAGTTATATAAATTATGTACAAAGTATAATCATATAATATTTACAAAGTATAATGAAAACATCTAATATTTACAAAGTAATGTTCTCTAATTGTAAGTTTGTTATACATTTATATGCAGGTGATGTAGTAATCAATAAATTAATTAAAGGCACTAAATTAATTAGTTACAAATTATTTCAGTTTCAGATTTATCACTGTGAAAATCTAAAATTTAAGATTTTACACTTAATGTTTGATTTTCAATATTGAAATTCAAGCAGTGATAATTCTTTGTCGTATGTACAATAATATACAAAAATATACACAATATTTATTTAAATCTGTCCATAATGATGCTGCAGAATTTGGATAGCTTCAACAATGTCGACGGCAAAGGGGAATTAAACAATTTATACATTTTGATAGTGTCCGGCCGTTTTTTAAAGTAGTTGTCGAGGAATTTCTTCCTTGCTAGTTCAAATTCCGTACATTCAAATAGGTAATGGAATTCATCCCCAAGTTTAGAATGATTGCACAAAGTACAAAATCGTTGTGATCTATCCACGTTTGAATATCTACCGGAAACAATTGGCAGACGATGATTTCCACATCTAAATTTACAAATTATTACTCTATGGTAATTTCATGAGGCATTTTTCGAAAGTACATGTTTGTTTAAAAATGCGATAATTCAAACAATGTGAATTACGGTTTACTTCATAATGCCAATTTTGAGAGTAGACGTCATTTAACCGTTGTTTTATTGTCAATTCAAGCCACTTTGGGTCTTTGCTCCCTATGCTATCCCACAAATACGACAATCCCAGTTTATCTATTGAATTCTTTATCTTGACTAACCAAGGGGAACGGTATATATCAAGATCAAACATCATTTTCATTATGTCATAAACAATGTGTGATAACTTTGAAGTTTTACTTATAACAATCCTTATCCAAAATAATAACATTCTCATTTCAATATCCTTCAAAATACTATGCTTTCCTAATTCGCCAAATGCCATACAATTTGCACTACTTTTATTGATTTTGAGTAATTGTTTATAAAAGGTAATTTGAAATATACAGTCATAAGTATGCAATCTTACTTTTAAATAAAAAAAATAAAAAAAGAAGAAGAGAAAAAATGGCAATAAATTGCCAACCAACAATACATAATTCAAAGTAACCATAACCGAATCAATGGATTATAAATTGATGTAAAACGAAAAAAAGAATAGGGACTAAAGTAAAAATCCAAAAAGAGAGCCTATGCCATGCTGGTTACCGCAACGTTCGATATTTACAAAGGATATTCTTACATTGTAATCTAATTTCGATAAATAATTCTCAAAACCACCGTTCTTGTTTTGAAAAAGTAAAAAATATTTATATATACACTGTATTATAACATATAAACGAAAAAAATAAATAAATATGGGTAAAATCTCTGAAAAAGTACATAAGATTTGCCCCCAATAATTTGTGTGCGTCCCAAGGTGAAATTCCCATTGAATATTAAAATCAATTGCACTGGTAATCGAAGAGCATGCATATGGAAAATGAAACAATTTGGACAAATTGAAACCAATGGGTACCAATTGAAACCAATGGGTACCCATGGAAACCAATGCCAATGGGTACACATTGAAACCAATGCCAATGGGTACCCATTGAATACAATGGGTACCCATTGAAACCAATGGGTACCAATTAGAAACCATTTAGAATGTCAATTAGTTTCAACGGGAATTTCGTCCTGCCCCCCCCCCCCCCCCCACCTAATCAGTCGCGACCACGCTACGCCATTGCTTCCCTGTGTTGCCACTGAAGTATCCAGTGGCGGATCTAGGGGGGGGGGGGGGGGGTAGGGGGTTTAAACCCCCCCCCCCCTCCCCTTGGGCTGCCAAGTGAAAATATATCAGTGAAAAAAGTGAATAAAAGTGAAAAAAAAATCACTTACGAGGGTTCAAAATAGCAACAAAATTCGCCGCTTCGCGGCTGATGGACGATGGACGATGGACGTCATTGGGTCAACCCCCCCCCCCCTTAGCAAAAAGCTAGATCCGCCCCTGGTATCCGTGGTACATGTTTTATGTTTTCCTTTTTTCTTTTTTTCTTTGTGTGAAGATGAGTTAACTGCGCCTTGAGCACCTTGAAAAAAGGTGGAATTGGCGCATGAGAAGACTTCTTTATTATTATTATTATCCTACATGCGAGTTTATCATGCTCCAAAATGACATAAAAGTCAATAGGAACCAACTCGCCAACAAAATTATTTGATATAAGTATAATTATAGTTTTAGTTATCTTATTATAGCAACCAAAGAAATTTGCATCTCAAAAAATAGTTTTAAGAAAATTATTTTGGGTGGTGTGGTGGTTCCCTTTTAAGTGTACACGGGATTACTGTTCAGCTAGAAACACAAAAGGGTTGCTGGGGTTGATTCGGTTACTCTATGGTTGATATTGATACAAGGGGCGTAGCTACGGGGCCCCTGGCTGGGGTACACGTGCCCCAACATTTTATGTGCTCCTACGAAAAATTAATACTTCCAGGAAAAACAAACATTTACACTAGATATCGATCCAAAAAAAAAAACATGTATAATGTTAAAAATATATAATAATAATTTACGGGTCAAATTAGGTAATTTATGAGGACTGGTATTAATGATCATTTTAGGCCATCTAAAGAAATGAAAAACGGATGAGAACCTTTTCTAGTTTGTGTTTGCTTGTCAGGTAAAAACATGTGCCCCTCATGAAGATCCAAGCCCCCCCCCCCCGGCTCCCCACTGAAAAAATCATAGCTACGCCACACTTGTGCATTACCAATTTAAAAGAGGTGTTCTACCATAATGGTATTAGAGCTCCGCTCTTCGCGTTAATCGGCCTGGGTTCGAACCATGGCCATGCACGTATATTGTATCTTGCAGTGGCGTAGCGTGGTCGGACTGATTGGGGAGGGGATGGGGGGGGGGGGGGGGGGGGGGGCACCGGGCTCGCAGATTATTCGGGGGCCGGGGCACGTTTTATGTATTTCTGTATTTAAATGAATTTGACCCTTATGTTTGTATTGTTTTCATTCAAATTGTGTACGCCCTCCAGTAATATTGTATATTCATGTTTATAATCATATAATAGGCCATTCAAGCAGGGGGAGGGGGAGGGGGGGGGGGGGGGTGGGTAGACTCACACGGTAGCTGCAAAGATACTCGGGACAATTCCAATGGGGAGGTGGTTGCAAGGGGCACTGGGGGGCTGCCTCCCAATTTCGTGAGGGGGCACCGAGATTTGACATCATACCCCCCCACCAAAAAAAAAACAAAAACAAAATTCCCAAACAACAACAACACACATTATATTTCTTTGTGTGATGTTTTATTTACCGGTAGCCCCTGAATTAACTGATTAATTGATGTTGAGATGAGAGGTCCATAGTTACTGTAGTATTCAATTGCCAACTAATATAATAGCTCTCAATCAATATAAAGGTATTATTTTTGTTGGGGTCTAGGCGGGGCAGAGCCCCTCGAAGCTTTTTAATTTTTGGCAATTAGCTATACAAAGCCCTAAAATATACTGTCCAACAAGCAAGCAACAAGCCGCAAAAAATTAAAAACAAACAAAAAGGAAAAAAGTATACAGGCCTGGGGGGGGGGGGGGGGGGGGGGGGGCAGGGGCGTAGACAACGGGGGGGATGAGGGGGATGCATCCCCCCCACCTCACAAGATGGGGGGGGGGGGGGGGGTGACATGTACAATCATCCCCCCCAGGTTTTAGGGAAGGATATATTTTTTTGTGTGTATCTATACGAGTGAAAAAGACAACATTAGTTGTATGCATAGGCGTACCCGGGGGGGGGGGGGGGGGGTTGGCGGTTCACCCCCCCCCCCCCCCTTTGACCCAAAAATGGCTGTAAGGGGAGGTTTGAACCCCCCTTTTCACATTTTAGCTGGTCTCGAGACTACTTTTAAGCGGTCTTGACCATCTAAAACCTGGTCTCGACCGACTAAAACCCGATCTCGGTACCAAAAATAGTCAAAGATCTCCGGTATCGGGTTCGAAAATTGTGAAAGTATTTGGTCTTGACTCTTTGCAACGGAACCCCCCCCCCCCCTACTGAGAGAGGTTTTCAACTTTGAATGAACCTGGTCTCGACCTCGAAAGTACTTGGTCTCGACTTCGTAAAAAATTTACGGACAGCCCCCCCCCCCCCCCCCCCCCCCACCACTGAGAGGACTTCCAAGCAATTGTCTCAAAATATTTGGGCAGGTGGTCTCGGCCGCGAACAAATTAGTCTTGGTCTGGTGAACTGAACGGCAAATCATCCCTCCAGGTGTAAGAAACTGTCTACGCCACTGGGGGGGGGGGGGGGGGGGGGGTGGGGTGGGGTGGGGTCGGGTGCCTCCCTCCTCGAGTACGCCGCTGCACCCGTTGAAGCACCCAAAAGGGAAGTACTAACTTAATTTTAGCGAAGGCAACTTAATTTGACGTTTTCTTACATTTACTGTACTGTTTAATACTGTCGGCCCAGTACAGTACAGTAAATGTAAAACTCCCGAGGGGGTCTGTCCTCATTGAAAGGGGGGGGTATCATGCGTGACCAAGAAAACGAGTAATTAGGGTGGTTTTTTACGATCAGGCGAGATACTCGACTTTTTGCTTTAAATAGGGGTTTATAAAAAAAAAATTACTTGCTTAGGGTATCAAAAATAGTTATAACTTGCTTAGGGGTTTACAAAAAATTGATTACTTGCTTATAGGGTATCAAAAATACTTGCTTAGGGGTTTACACAAAATTGATTACTTGCTTAGGGTATCAAATTACCGATAATCATACTTACTTAGGGTGTATTTTTTGCACCACGTAAATACTCGTTTAGGGTGCTTTTGGCAAGTCATTGGTCACGCATGATACCCCCCTTTCTATGAGGACAGACCCCCCCCCCCCCCCCCCTGGGGTAAAACTAAAAGAGGCCCTGAAAACGACGGATTTATCGGTCTAGTACTAGCGGGAACTAAACTGAGTACGTTGCATACCGGTTCAAGCTCAAAACTTACAGGGCCCTCTTCATGTACAGGCTAAAATCTTCAAACTTGAAGGAGGTAAATAAGAAGAAGAAGAAGAAGAAGATCTAGGGCTAGACTGCCCCCATTGTGGACAATTTTTCTATCCATGCATGCGCACCACCGTCAATCGCTGCCGGCCATTTCACAAAATGAACGCATAACTTCAATTCTGAGTATACAGTGCAGGACACACGGTAGTAAATAATATCCCCACAGGCTTACACACTAAACACCATAATTTCAATCCAAGATAAAATATAAACGATTGCATGAAGTTTCCTATTTTTTTGATATATCTCTATATCATGGTAGATCTATCAACAGAAATTTTTTTTTTTAAATTGATGCAGCGGAAAATTAATAAAATGAGCCTTGAACGAAGAATACATATTTTGTATTGGTCTTGTCTACAGGGGGTGTATTCTGAAAATCGTCTTATCTTTTGTATTATCTTTTGTCATAAGTCCATAAGATAATACACCACTAAAATTGTCATAAATCGGTATTCTGAAAATCGTCTTAAGGGCATCATATCTTTCCCTGACCACGCCCATTAGTGCTGAGTTAGCCAATCAAAATTGTTGTTACAAAATGTTAATATGCCCCCTCAGCCAATCACAGTGGGTTAAATTGCGTATGCGTCGCATTTTCTTTAAACGCGCGCATCTAACTAGCTTCGCGCACACATAGGATTTTCAATCAGAGTTCAAGAAATTTATATATTTTGGTCAAAGAGTATTTCTGTAAGAATGGGATTTTCATATGGTTAGATTTTCAATGGAATTTTCTCCCCATCACTCTTATTTTCTAACTTTTTCGCACGTACACACCTATACACACAAAAAACATAGGGAGCTCTTTAAAATCTCAAATGAAAGTTTTCAGAATACACATTTTCCACCTCTGCTTGCGCGAACGCGCTTATCAATAATGCGTGGCAAGGCGCGCCAGCTAATAGAGGTTAACAAACTTTCAGAGATAATACAAAAGATATGAGAGTTTTCAGAATACCGGTTTTGTCATAAGCCTAAGATAGTACGTTATCTCTTAGTGGGCCATTTTGCTGTAATCTGATTGGTCAATTTGTCTTTGAGACAAACCCGTATTTACCTCATTTACTTGGTCAAAATGATCAAACGGGTAATATGAGCCCGTATTACCTGTTTACGTCTTGTTGTTGTTATTGTTTTAATGTAAATTATCGTGTTTTTCATCGTTGTGCACATGCGCAGTGGCGATTTCAACCACTGAAGATGAGCCCGTATTACGTGAATGAAATGTATACACTTAAAGAGATAAATCCGTCACACCCTGCTTGTTCTCACGCAATACGGGATATATCTACGTTCTGGTTCCATATTCCATTCGGCCTCCGGCCTCATGGAATATGGAACCAGAACGTAGATATATCCCGTATTGCGTGAACAAGCAGGGTGTAACTAATAATATTAGGGAAAAGACGATTTTCAGAATACACCCCCAGGATTCCAGATCTGCATGCTTTGCACTGAATAATCAAAAAAAGTCATCATTTACCAGATTTATCCAGAATTTGGGCTTATTATGGAAGATAACCATTAATGCCAAATCCAGCATAAAAATACAGATAATAACAACTTAAGTATTGTTTCTGATTTATTTTCTGAAAAAAAATTACGTCATGATTCCTCCGCGTTTTTGAGAAAAAAGTTGAAAAGGCTGAATTACATAGTCGCTAACTTCAGTTGTTTTCCATTGGGTTGTGTTCGGAATCGTATTCCGCTTTAAAATGAATTCAAATGCTGTTTTAAGAAAAGATGCACTTAATGTGCTACGGGGCATCGTGAGAGAACTACGGTACACGAAACCACAGGTATGTTCTGTAAACTAAGAACCTGATATTCGACATTTTTTGTTCGGTTAATGTAGCCGTAGTCTGACCGATCCTGTCCAACTCCAGGACCAGGGAGTTCGCCCGAAGCTCTGGCGACGCGCAGCCTTGGGCTGGGTACCCTGGCTAAGCTACTGGCCGCAACTAAACCCTGCAGAAATAAAATTTGGCTTTTTATGGTCGCTTTTAAATTTGTGGTAACTGGACTGGCATTAGATCGACAAATCTATCGCTTTCATGGCCTTTTTGACATTATTATTGTTATTTTCACTGTCGGCATTCTAGAAGTAGAATGCCGACAGTGCAGCGTTGCGACAGTGAAAATAAAAAAAGTCAATAATTAATATATAATGTCAAAAAGGCCATTGGCCCATGCCCATAATAAGATGAAAGCGATAGATTTGTCGAACTAGACTGGCATACACTGTCAGTGTGTCAGCCCCTTCTAACACCACATTCGCGTATTCCCTGATAACCGGCATGACCGGATTTGTGCGGGAAAGAGAGATTGAATATGAATGATGAATGATGTATCTGCAAGAATCTTCAGGATTGAAGGAGGCAGATTAACCCGAAGAAGAAGAAGAAGAGACGAACAAGACAAAACTTGTTACACTTAAAGTTAAAGTTTATGAAGGTGTATCCCAACTTCGCGCACGAGAAATCTGAATTTTTCAAAGTGGCTTAGGATCAAGAAAATTACAGTAATCTCAATGAAACAATCATAAATTACCCCTCAAATTCTGAGGATTCGATTAATCTTGAATGATTTCATTTTAAACACACAATTCGGGGTTATAATGACCCGATTCGGTGGAATGTCATATCAGCAAGAACTTCTTCACTGAGTACGGTAGTCTCCATACTTCGCGCGTCAATACCTAGGGGCACTCTGCCATTGACTTACACGTATCCCCGTGTGGCAAACTGTAACACGCATTTCAATGGCAGTGTGATGATGCAAACATTTTGCGCGTATTAGCATGTTTGCACGCGCAGCGTTGTCAAGCTATCTACGGAGATTGCGCGATCCAAAAGTAAATTTGAAGGGCAGCCTTTCGATGACAACAATTATGTTCTACTGGAATGATTTCCGTTTAATTTGCTTGATTCTTCCTCCATAATTTTGTAATTTTGTTGAAACACCAAAGTTGTGATTTTTAAAAAGACCACAAAAAGTGAGTATTTCTCCAGAAATATCGCTCTTTATTTGCTAATTTTTGGTTGATGAGTAATTAACGTGTGCTCTTTCATTTGACATTGAAAATTTCCGTCGCCGTGTCGGTGTTCTAATTTTTGCGTATCTCGCCTTGCGCGAAGTTGGGATACACGCGAAGTTAAGAGACTTGTCCATAACTTAAACAATGTTTATTGTTATATAAAAATAATAAATTAATAAAGAGGGCGCTGCACGAAATCATTTTTTGGGGAGGTAATGAAAAACTGAGATGTCTGAGTGTCAAATTTGAAAGAACATACAATTTTAAAGACGGAATCAAACTTTATTTGGTAAAAATTGGTTCAGAAACGGCTGAATATCCATAAATAAATAACCATCTGTAAAAGTGTAATCATTGACATTGTGTTGTAGGGCCCCACAATAATTCAATAAATTTGAACCACTGCAGCCATTGAAAAAAAAAATGCTTTTAAAAAAACTTTTCAAAACTTTACAAAAGATGTAAATAGTTGTTGATGATCTCAAAACATCACAATTTCACATGCACAATTTTTTATTTAAAATGGTTGAAACCAATAAGATTTTAGAGAGCGCCCTCTTGGGTTTTAACGGCTCTTTTGAATGATAACAGGCATTTTACTTATTTTAGTTATTTTTTATACCTTCCGAGCATGGTTGAGTTATAACTAATAGTTTGTAATGCAGTAATGGTGCAGGTTTTGGTTACTAAAATTCAGTTTGACGAAAACTACTCTCCATACCAAAACTCAACTATCCTTTTAATATTGACAAAAAGGGAAGTTTGTGACTTTTGAACTTTGAAAGTTTTGTCCAAACTGTGATTCAATTTAATTTTTAAAGTCCAACTCCAAGATTCGAAGAGTTGGGATTTTCTGACCCGCATGATTTTTCAGGGGGGGAGGGGGGACACCAGAAAGCGGTCGTTATGGGCATGTGGTCACTATACACAGTTGGTCGCTATAGTTTAGCAGGTTTGACTGACGGTAGTAGTCATGCATGCACATGACTTGGGCACGCTTTAAGCCTTTGGTAGATAATGCCGTGTTGCAGTAAATTCTAATCATTTATATAATAATTTCCTATAATAAATTTTTTGTTTTGTTCTTATAATCATGTTAATACTTTAAATTGAGTAAGTTACCCTTTTTTGCCTAGTGTATATGTTTTAACCACACCCCTTAAGTTGGGTTGTCCATGGGGAAAAAGGTATTCACCTTTTCAAGATGGTCAAAATGTGCAGAGGATAAGTAAAAGCCTCCAACAGGTACTAATAACGTAATGTCTTAATGATGCATGCCTTGTCTTTCTATGTTTTGCACCTGTAATAATACCCTCTATTATGCCTACAGCCCTAAACAAAGCAAACTTTCATCAAATATTAATAATATTGACCAGTGTCAATAAATCATTGAACTGGTTGTGTCTTATGCCTGTAAATACCATATTATCCACCCGTGCAAGTCGAGGGGCTTTATACTGCGTAAGCGCATATTATCATGCTTCAAACATATACAGCAGTGAATAACATACATGGGGGCACTGGGAGATTTAGCTCCCCAGATTCCCCCATAATGGCACTCTAAAAATGTGTTTGCATTGCACTCTTATGAAAATTTACGGGTTCTTTGATGATTTTCTGCGGATCTTGGCATTCTCTACCAACACAAGACCACAGCATGACTAAATAATTTGATTGCAAAGAGCATCCATTCTTTTAGTCATGCCATGGGCACATCTTTGTAGAAAATGCATGCCTTCATTTTTTTGCAGGTTGTCTTGAAAAGTAGCCCCTGGCCCTGAAAAATTCATTTTGAATCCTTGTTTTAAATTGTTAATTTTAAATCCCTGATGTACAGTCCTCTGCAAGAAATATGCCTGCCTTTCAGTACTTGATGGAGCAGTACAGGAATAACCAGGTGACGCAGGAGCAAGTGTGCCGGGCAGACAACCACATGCTGCACAATGCACAGACCTATCTGCACCTGTTGAGGAGCACGAGGGAGGTTGAGGTAAAAGCGAATGTGGGAACCTTTTTTTTTCTGTAGGTGTAAGAGACGGGGGCTAGGGGTTGCGTTCCCTTCCCCCCCCCCTTTCAAGAGTTTGAAAACTCTTATAATGCGGCAACGATCAAATGTCGCGCATTCAGACAAAACAAGCACAATTAACCCAAACATTATTTAGAAAAAACCTTCACACACAACACAATGTATCGGGCAGAGTCAGCTCATTTTGGAGGAAAAGGAGTAAGCATTTTGCATGGTTTGGCATTTTTGTTGAAGACAGGCTGAAGGATGTAATTTTTTGTTCAAAAGCGGTCATATTTTGAGGGGGGTGGGCCATCCTATTATAACATGAAGTATGTTTATTGTTTAGCAGTTCTTTACGTATATTTCATATCTAGGGGAGCAATAATTCCTACACTTGTCCTTGGCTATACACTAAGTTGATTATTCACTGAAAACAATCATAGATATTATGGCAGAAGTTAATAATTTAGTCTTAGTATCTGTTCATGCTGTTCTTGTCTTTACAGAAGAGGGCGATAAACAGAATTAGTAATGGAACTTATTTTGAATATGATGCTGACTAGTGAGTGTTTTATTGTACTTATTAACATTGTGTATGTATATCCAAGCATTTCCAACTATGGTTGTCTTTTTTCTTGCTGTCCAATACAGATGTGTTTACATTCCCTCTCTTTTTTCGCAATGGTTTTGTTTAAAATGCAGGAGCTGCAAGCAGAATACAGCAACAAGGAGAGAACAGTGGCAGAGAGTGCAAGACTAGTGGGACTAGAGCTCCCCATACTACCCCCAGGGACTGAATAGGAGAGACATCACTTGATACTTAAAGACTGTTTTAGAGCTTGCCCGTAGCGGTGGTCTGGGTGCCAATGGCCCCCCCCCCCCCCAGAAATTGTATTTGGCCACTATATTAGATTGGCCACCAAAGAATTCATAAGGATCTACAATGTTAAGTCTATGGTGGGAATCTCTCTGATGTGTCATTTTGGCCACCTGAAAGAAAAGCGTAAGGGAGAGGCCTTTGTGTTGAATTGAGCAATAATGAAACCTGTAATCATCTGCATTGAAGTGTGTAGTGATTCTATGGCCCCTTCATGGCTTTGACGTGAGAGAGTTCAGGTTCTGTACAGACACATGATGGTTCTTGACATTTGGCCACTAGAAACTCTTTATTATTGGCCACCAACAAATTTGTTCATTTTGTATCATCACACAACTTCCTGCAATGGCGGCCAAATCTGAGCGCTAACAAATTAGGATCTACAAACCAACCACAAGTCTTTGTTAGGGGTCTATCTGATGTGTCATTTTGGTCACCTGAATGATAAGATTAAAGAAGAGCTCTGAACTTGCATCAATAGTTGAAGTGAAAAAGGTGCAAAAGGTGCACTTAATTGGAAAGTCCCTATAATTCATATGACTCTCCATGATAATCATACAGTGGAACCTCATAACACTTGGGAGCTTGGGATCATGATGATTAGTGAATGATATTGTTGTATTTAAGCTAATTTGTTATTTCACTGTAGAACAACAAAAATAATAGAGTGTAATTAAGAGCTAGGACCAGCAAAATTACCTTGTAATTAGAGGGTTCAATTAAATACCAGAGCTCTTTTAATGGGGTTCCACTGTATCACATTATCATGGTCACTGTGGAATGACGTCACATGTAGACCTAGATGTTATTATGAGCTCCAGCAATATGAGTTACTTGAGTTTGATGTTTTATTATCCAAATAAAAAGTACATCAATATAACAATCAAATGTCAATCAAACCATAGTGACCACCCAAGGAAATAGATGTCGCCACTGTATAAACAGGTGACCTCTAATATACACAGGTTCCAAAACACTGTCTTTTCTCAGTGGGGGATCACTTTTGGTGGCCTCTATAGGCAGGTTGGCTGCTATAGACAGGTTTGACTGTATATTTCATTGTTTGACGTTGAACCAATACTTTGTTGTGATGAACAGTTGTGTGTTGTAGTAATACCTTGGTGACTGACCTATGTAACCAGGAACTATTGAAGGTATAGTACAGTTTTGGTCCAGAACAGAAATTTAGTAACCAAAACGTATAAGTTATCATTAAAAATTAACAGTTATAACTCATTGCTGCTTGGATGGTAGTAAAACATAACCAAGATTTCATAGGTTTTCCTCAACATGGTTTACATAAAATCCTTGATTGGTACTTGAAAAGAGAGAGTTCATTATTTGGAAAAAATGTAATACATGAATTTTTATTAAAATACAAAATATGTAATATTTTACTGAAATACATGTATGCATTCTTATTTATTGTATCTGTATTATGTCACCAGTTTAACATGACAAATTAATAAATGTTTAAAACAAAGTCCAATAATGCAAATTATGAAAGCATGTACAAATATAACTTCTGTATATAAATTTTATGAAACAAATATATTATTGGAACACAGGGAAACTAGGTGTACACCTTTACAAATATGTACCAGGAATATAGATCATGTTGATAACCAAAACCAAAACAAAACAAGCTGATAAAAAGCTCAACAAAATCAATCATTTTATAATTGATGCAGGCCATATATATAAGAAATATGAACTAGAAAAAAATGTAACTAGCTAGTGACATGTATAATATATTAGTTATTTTTTTACTTAGTTATGGAAACTTGCATCCGGTGCAAGGCATGGGTAACCAAAAACGAAAGCAAAACCATAAAACCATAATAATACATTTTAAAAATGTGCAAATTAAGATACAGGAAGTAAACAAGCTCATAATAGAAATTTGGTGGGCCTTTCTAGATTAAATTCATTAGCACGCTATCGAGCTGGGAATTTCCTATGATTACCGTACCAGTGGCGTGGACGTGGGGTGGTAGGGTTGTGTGCATGTGGAGGGCACACTGTATTATTCTATATTCTTTATATTTCTTGGTTTTTCCTTGATATTTTTTGTATGTATTTGTTTCATGTTTTGTTTGATTATTTATTTAAATTTTTAATTGTATTGATTGATTGATTGATTGATTTTTGTTATTATTATTATTATTATTTGTATTATTACTATTTTTATTTATTTTGGGGATGGGATGGCACACGTCCCCTCCTCCCCGTAGCTACGCCACTGATTAGTACTTGAGATATTACCATGCATAATTGCACGACCTTCAGTCTGCACATTGATGTACATGAACTGAAACCAGAAAATGAGATTGGTAATACATAATGGGGAATTTTGTGCAGCATGATTACATAAATAGACTCTTATCGAGTGGGAGAGAGAGGGGGCGGGGGAGGGGTGGGGGTGGGTTCTGTATTACTAGTATGTGTTAATCATGCAGACTTAATTATGTGCTATTTAAAGCCTATATACATGAAATCGTACATATGAATAGTGGATGAATGACTGACTGACTGAATGGATGAATGATCGATTGACTGACTGAATGGATGAACGAATGAATGAATGGATGAATGAATGAATAGATGGATGGATGGATGGACGAATGAATGCATGAATGAATGAATGAATGAGAGGATGTATAAATGAATGGTTGACTGACTGCGTGATGTCTGAATAAATGGTTGAATTAATCAAATGAATGAAAATTTGCATGCAAACACGAATTAAACCGAATATTATGTACCAGCATAAAACATACAATAATTTATTTTGTCGGGGTTAGCTAGTATTTATTTCAATTCACGCATTGATAAAACAAATATTAAATTGGAGACTTAGATATGTCAAGATAATAAGTCTGTGCAAATATAAAAGGGAACTTTTGTTTATAAAGGGCCTACCAAAGTAGTTTAGGACCTCGGTAGTGCATGTCACTTCATATTCGATGACGTAACAAAGGTTGAAAAGTTACCCCCTATTTATTTTTAACACAAAAACGGGTACAAATTGGCATACAAAATTACTTTATTAAAAAAAAAAAAAAAAATAAAAACTTCATGTATAGGCATAATGTGTGGCCCTTCACGAAACGGTGTCCTTATTTCAAATTTCCGAACATAAATGAAAAGTTGTACCCTTTAAAAAAATTATTTCTGCGAACATCAGTATTCATAAAATAATATACCTTGGAAAATGTATTATTTCCACAAAAATAAAATGTTTGCGAACACATGCTAAAAAGACCAATTTTACTCGAAATTCCGTACACATCGCCACATGGGGTTCAGGTCATGTCTACCACGATCTTAGTAAGATTATTATCTCTTGCAAGCAGTCATGCAGTTGTGACTTGTGTAGCAAAACGTTTAGGGAGTTTAACCCCCCCCCCCCCCCTTGGGCTGCCAAGTGAAAATGTGATGTGCATAGAAAAACGCCATCATGGGTTTAACCCCCCCCCCCCCCCCTTGGGCTGCCAAGTGAAAATGTGATGTGGAAAACATCACTTACGGGGGTTCAAAATAGCAAAAAAAATCGCCGCTTCGCGGCTCGTGGACGATGCTCCGCATCGTCATTGGGTCACCCCCCCCCTTAGCAAAAAGACATCACTTACGCAATTACGGGGGTTCAAAATAGCCAAAAAAATCGCCGCTTCGTGGCTCGTGGACGACGCTCGCATCGTCATTGGGTCAAACCCCCCCTCCCCCCCCCTTGGCAAAAAGACATCACTTACGGGGGTTCAAAATAGCCTAAAAAATCGCCTCGCCGCCACGCGGCTAGTGGACGATGCTCCGCATCGTCATTGGTCAACCCCCCCCCCCCCCCCCTTAGCAAAAAGCTAGATCCGCCCCTGCCGTTGGTCAACATAATCAATGACCATTCTTCAAAGATTCCGTTTCTGTGGAGGCCAGCTATATGAATATCTTATAAGAACACTTATTATTTGATATAGGTTTTTTTTCTCGATTGTTGTACATCTAAGTTTAAACAAGTTATCTTTGAAGTCATCAAAATAGTTATGTCCATGTCATAATCAGTGGCGTACGTAGAGCTCTATTGGGGGCACTATATTGCTGTACACACACGCGACCAAAAAAACGCGTAAAAGGGTACTTTTTGCCGATCATGGCGCGTCACGCGCGTGACGTGTTTAGGGTGTCAAAAAGGCCAAAATCAGACAAAAAAAGGTATGTTTGTGGAGTTAAACAATTTAGCGTTTAGGGTATCCTTTTCTCCAAACTTGTTTCCCGGACTTGTCTGGAATTTGCCGGGGATTGACAAGTACATGTATACATTAGAGGTTTATTTAAGGTAGACCTTGTTTAGGGTTAAATGTTTAAGGTGGTGAAACATTTCCATTATTTTTAGAGGTTTAATTGAGAGCAATTGATGTAGACCTTGTTTAGGGGTATGTTTTATACTTGTTTAGGGGGCAACATTGTCAAAAAAGCACGCGAAAATACTTGAATAGGGTATACATTTGACCAATGGATAAAACTTTAGGATGGGTTTGAAAAACCTATGGTCGCGCGTGTGTACAGCAATATAGTTGAGTGCCCCCCCCCCCCCCCCCCCCCAACCCCGGGGGCACGTGCCCTTCCAATTATTTGATGAGGCAATACAAAATACAAGGGGAACATCTGTGAAAAAATTAAGATACACGTAAGGCCAAAACAAAATTGTTTGATTGGAGTAACGGGCAACCAAAATTTCTTTTTTTTTTCTTCGCACAAATACACAAAAACACACACATAACACATCGCAATTGCAAATTCTATTGCAATTTTTCATTTATTAATTATTTTTTTTTAATTATTAAAAACAAAAAAAAAATTCAGAAAAAACCTCTAGGGTTGGCGTGCATTAGTGCCGGTATTTTTAGGGGCGGGCGGGTTACGCCAATCCAACCATTTATTTTTCATGGCCTAAGGTACCCCCACGCCCAATAGTTTTGGCCCCCCCCCTCCCCCCCCCCCCCCCCCCAAATCACTGACCTCAACCACAATGATCTTACAAGGTCAAACGAGCGTCCTACATCACGTATCGACCGCCGCTCCCAAAATTTGGCGCAAAGTACAATGCAATGTTTACAAATGCAAATTTCGCATGATTTGCATACGACCACTTGCGTCATTTCTTGAACTTGGCCAATCATAAACTCTTGTTCACGGTACAGCGCGCGCTCGCGCTCGAACTCATGCATTATGCATAAATGACAGTCATAATATTGCGTCATATCGCTCACATGATCAATGTGTGTGTGTGTGTGTATACTGTGTGTACGTTATGCAATGTGGTGACGTGTGTACGTACAATGCGTGTGATTATGTGGTATTGAATTACTTTTATCAAAGACACTACAAGGGGAAGACTGGACACTGCGCCGGTTTTGTACAGCGATCGATGAAACGCTGAATTTCGTACATGGGGAAGGGCGCCCCTAGCGTTGGGTAGGTAAACTTCTTGTTGTTTTCGCGCGTAGCCATTGAAAACACAATAGGGAACTGGTAGTGAAGTATCAAATTCCTTCTTATTTTTGCTTTTTTAATCTCAAAATGTACACCAAATATTAAAAGGAGTTTGTTTCTGTTTACAGGTGAAAATTTCCAAGAAATATTTAATAGTAGACATGCAGAATCAAGTCAACATTCACGTACAAGTTTCTTTGCTTGCTGTTAAAAACGAACTCGTCATCAAGATTGTTGCAGTTACCTGTGTCATGGTTTGAAATCAAAATAGTAACATTTATTTAAATACCTCTTTTCTCTTTATATGAAGAATTGTTGTTAACAAGAGTGTCACATCTGAAACACAAGCATTTTGTTAACTGTCACATCGGAAATGCGATACCTCAAAAAATAGGGTAGACCTACACTCTTACAGCTAGAATTTGGTGGAAGCAAGGGTATGGCCGCACGGCAGCTGGAGGTGGGGGGGGGGGGGGGGGGGTCCCCTAGAAATCTGTTGTTTTGTTTTTGGTGTTTTTTTTTTAATAGTTAGTGTGCCACAGCATTTCTAGTTCTGAATTTAAAATCTCCATGTGGGAAAGCTGCCAGAAAGCTGGTCATGTTATTGTAGACATACACAAATGTATACAAACACACACACAAATGCACAGACATACAAACACAAATATACACACACACCAACAAAATAAACGATGCAATGAGATCTCAGTTTGATCTAAATTTTAATTACACCTTAAATTAAATAACTGCCTTTGTTACCTACAATTTTTTAAAATATCAAAGCTAATTTATATTATATAATGGCAAGGATTCATAAAACGTTCTGTTGATTAACTTATATGGTCATTTTCACAATCAATAGTATAAAAAGTGGTACAAAGGGTTACATTTTAGAATTGATAATTTGAAAATTCTTCAAAAAAGTTTCTTGGTATTGAAATTTTATGGAACAATACGTTTTGGAGCTTAATCTTATTCTGTTTTCATTCACCATGGATACATAATTGTTCGAAATAGCCCATTATATGATGCATGAAAAATGTTCAACATTCTACCTATTCATTTACGAATTATACACGACTTTAAGATATTTAAAAAGGAAATAATGAAGCTAACCATACTAGATTTATAGTGCATATTAGCTGTTCAATGATTGTTATACTCATGTACTTATGCCTTTTGGTTTCCTCGTTCATTCTGATTAATATTTGTAAATTATTATTACCCCTATCTTTGTAAATATGTTTTTTCTGTTTTTTTCTTCTCTTAAATAACCTGTTTGTAATGTATATTTTGTATTATTTTATGTATCTTATGTATTTCTGTATTCTTATGTTTCACGGCCCTGCTGAAAAACAGCTTGTAGCTGAAAGCGGGCATTTTATTATTGTATATCGTGATTAAATAAAATAAACAAACAAACAAACAATAAATGGTCATGTGTCATGAACTCGCCTCCCAAATAGTGTGGCACCGTTACATTTTGGGATTTTTTGCAAACATTTTCTTAATTTGTTTCAAAACTACAAAACCTTTCCTAACAAATTTGGTATCATTTTAAAGAACTACCAGAATGCTATATGTATGCAAAGTTTCAAAGGTACACCTCTTTCCAAAATGGAGATACAGCTTTTTTCGACCTGCTCGCCATTGTTCCCTATTGTGTTTTCAATGGCTACGCGCGAAAACGACAAGAAGTTTACCTACCCAACGCTAGGGGCGCCCTTCCCCATGTACGAAATTCAGCGTTACACAAAATCCCCGAAGTGTCCAGTCTTCCCCTTGTAGTGTCTTTGCTTTTATGTAGTGAAGCCATGATAGATAATGCCGGTAAGTTTTCTTACAAACCTCTGAGTAAACGCGCCAAATCAGGGTTAAGCAGTATTGTTTTATCTTCTTCTTCAATCGAAAGTAAAATATCATTATCATACGCGACGATATTAGGAGTGAAATTAACAACGATGAAGACAATTTTGAAGGAAAATGGAAGCGAACGGCCGCGATCGCCGATTGGGGACGAGGAAAACCAGCAGGAAACACCATCGGTAATGGATCCACACCCCAGCCCAGCGGAACAGGCGGGAATGTTGGACACAAGCGTGAGGAGCACAACAAGCACATGCAGCTCTGGCTTTGCCAGTGGCGCTGACATGGCCGATGGAGGAAAAGATATTGATATTGAAAATGATAATAACTATGATGAACTTGATGATACTTGGTATGTCTGCAGTGGGTCTGAAGTGATGACCGATGCTGAGGATAGCTTCAGATCATCCATGATGACCGTGTCTGATGTTGATGATTCATTGATTTCACATTCACATTCACAAGTAAGTCTAAGAATTGTATTCTGAGAACTATACTATGAGTATGAGTAGTCTATGACTGACTATGTGCATTCAACATTTGTTTTTGCTAAGATCCTACCACTACCACATCTACAAAGTATTGTAAATGGTCCCGGTACTGGTACTGGTAGGACGAGTCTGACGACCACTACCACTACCAGGACCATTTACAATACTTTGTAGATGTGCTAAGATCAAAGTTTAGACTTTAGACGTTTAGTGACATGCTAATTAGTACTTTTCTGAATGATGAAGAGTAGTATACTATATTCATGTTTTGTTTTCTAATTGACAATTAGTTTTGTTTTTGTGACGTCCTTATTCTCTATATTTTAATTATTTATTATTGAATGGCTTGATCATGCATATTTACAAGGTTTGGAAAAAAGTAAGAAAAAATAAACAAATTCCATGATGAGGCGGAACATGCTTGTCATCCCTATAAATATGAAGTTGCATTTTCTCTTTGTTATTTATTTTTGTAAATCATCAAATATAACAAATTGAATTTTACTTTTAGAGACAAGTAGCCAAGAAGACGGAAGGTAGAGACATTTTCATTCATTTTTGGACTTAAAAAAACAACATATATATGTCATACCTTGACATGTAAAAAAAAAAAAGGTCCAAAAATTAATGAAAATGTCTGAGCTACCTTCCGTCTTCTTGGCTATTAGAGACAAGTGAGCCGGATAAAGGTACAGTTGTACAATGGAAGTTCAAGTTGGGTACTCAACAGGATTACAGTCAAACTGTTGTGTCAAGTTAAAGGGACTTAGTAACATTGTCCAAATCCTCAAAATAAAATTTTAATTCTAGTGGTTCCTTTATACCTTGTTGTATTCGTATTAACAATAAAATCATGGGACAGCTTTCGGTTTTTCAAATTTCCCTTTCATTACAAAGATATGTATGATTGAAGTATTCAGATAAGAAAATCTCCAGGCGAGATTTTCATCCCTGTACAAAGTGAATGCAGTGAGTTGGTGAATATCACCCAATATCACTTTGCATTTTCGCTCATTACTTGGCCAATTGTCCATTTGACTTGAAATTTTCACACAATACCCTGTGGACATATGAGATAACAACAATATACATTGCATCAACCATTCATCAGTTTTTGCACATCTCAACAAAGTTACTAGATCCCTTTAAAGCTAAACAGCAGAAACCTGATCAACATTATACTACATATATGTGTGGTTTGCGGTTGCACCATGTGAGAGGGGTGGATTGGTGAGTCCTGAAAAGGACTATGGGTATGGTAGTCCTAGAAAGGACTGTTGGTGTATTCCTGAAAAGGACTGTTGGTGTAGTCCTGACTCCTGAAAAGGACTGTTGGTATTCTTTCTAGGAGAGTCCTAAAAAGAACTGTTGGTAGTTCTAGAAAGGACTGTTGGTAGTCCTAGAAAGGACTGTTGGTAGTCCTAGAAAGGACTGTTGGTAGTCCTAGAAATGACTGTTGGTAGTCCTAGAAATGACTGTTGGGATAGTCCTGGAAAGGACTGTATATTGCGAGGAGAGGGTGGATGGTAGGAGGGGCTCAACGTTTCAAATAGGTTGACATGTAGCTCATCCGCAAACAGAAGCACGGAAAAACTGCTGCGCACAGCCATCAATCCGAGCTTGGCACAAAGGCATTCTCTACCAAAGCGTGCCTACTACTACTTGGCAAGTTGGCATGCATGACAACAAAAAACTGATGACTGCTCAATTTGTATAGATCTATCTAGAACATCGGTTCTTTTAGTTTTAGTCATGCATGCCAAGTTATGTAAATCTTTGCTTGTCCTAATTTATATAAGTATATATTTCAACAATATCAATCAGATGGGTCAAAAATTTGCTTCCAGAACTATCCCATTGCTAGCCGGGTTTAAATGTCTAGAACTATAGTCTGTATAAGAAAATAGAAATACAAAATATTATAAGATCCTCTAAACAGGCAATTTAGAAGAATCTTTATGGATTCTTTGATTCATGGTAACAATGTGATTGACATAGATCTCAATTCTCAAATATCACTTTTGGAAGAATTTTATGAAGTTAATGGATCACTTTAACCGTAACGACTAGGAGTGCACACTCCTGTCTGTCACATGTTGACACTTCTGGCACAAATAAATCTAGAGTTTAGACTTAGGCTTACAAGTTCATGAATACATTTGTTTTTATTTGATTACAGACTAGAACAACCATTCAGGTTCCAGAGGTGATCACGTCCAGTACCAGTTCGGGCTCCAAGATCACCTTGTACAAAATCAACATCCAGGTACGTGCATGATCAAATAAAGCCCCCATGCCTGCAGGATTTTGTTGTTTTTTAACTTTTTTCTTCTTCATTTGAACATGGTTTTTAGTCTAGCAAGACTTGTGGACATGGTGAGGCAAGATTGGTAGAGCGCTCGATTTCTGATCGTGAGATCCTGAGTTTAAACTCTGTATGCTCACTGTGTTTGTCCTACAGCAATCTGACAATTAATTCACAATTGCTGCTCTCTACCCAGGTGTAATGAGTACCATGGTCGAGTGTTAATTAGCCTTTGCGCCATTGGCAGCGTATGTATACAATGTATAGCTAGTATGCTCTCCAGGGAGTTCAGAAAGTATGCAATATCATTGTGTGGGTTTGAACTGTACCTGATGACCATGGGTAATAATACTTTGCACCTAGAAAACCTACATATGAAGCGCTAAATGCGCGCTATTATTATTATTATTATTATTTAGACTTTTGTTGCCAATTCCTTTATTTTCTGGTTATATTTTAAAACATATATTTCAATACTTCTATTATTATTAACTAAAGAAATTGTATGAGTAAAATGTACCCCTTCCACTAAATGCTGTTTCACATATTTTTCTGTTTTTTTTTAGTGACACATTTCCAATTTCCTGTACATGTATCAAAATAAAATCCCTTTCATTAAATTAAAGTACTGCTTCATGTAATGTGAACTAATGTTTTGTTTACAAGTTTCTAAATGCGGATACAGTACATGTATCTGCAAACCTTGTCATAACCTATTTGCAATTGGATTTATTCTTTCAATATTACCATTGAACTCATTCAACAATATAGTTGAACTTGTCATGTTTTTACAAATAAAATGTTGTTTAGTTAAACGTGATTAAATATTATTGTTTTAGTTCTTGGCTGCTTTGCAGGAGAGATGACTGAAGTTGATACTAGTTAAATATATATTTTGAAATTACAATGTACAAGTGATATCCTTGTGTTTTATGAAAACTGAGGTCGTATTAAGGACATACTGTCCAGAGTCCAATGACATTTTACAGAGTATTTGACAATGTAAAATCATAATGGACGCAAGACAAAACAAAGCTAAATTTAAAATCAAACCTCTACCCCTTGAAACTTTTTTTCTGCAAAAATATTGTGTTGATGAGAACATAAATACATCATTTATACATGTACACTGTATGTACATTATCACCCCATCTCTCCCCTAAAGATTCTGAACCATGTATTTTCCCCAGAGATCTGTTAATAAAATACATGCATTTTCCATGGTTACATGCATACATTCATTTGTAGAATTTTGTACAATACTGTACATGTATGTTGGAATATTCTCTTTAGATAAATTTATATTCATGAGTAATTGAGTATGATTATTTTCTGCAAAAATATTGTGTTGATGAGAACATTTCACCCAATCTCCCCCCAAAAGATTCTGAAACATGTATGTTAGCTACATGATGTGTAACAGAATATGTTGCACATGTATAATATCCTGTTGTAATACCCTCTTTGGATTATTTTTGTTTCAAATGTAACACAAGTATGATGAAATTGAGAAGTAGATCTAGATAGCAAATCTCAGCACCCCAACAAAAGGATTGTGTTTATAAATAGTTAGTCATGAATTGTTTGGGATGTCCGGGCTGGATAATCAATGTGGTGGCAAGTGGAAACTTAAGGAAATTAAACTAAGTTTCAATGACAGGATATCCTTCCAGTAATCCTTTTAATAGACTGGGATATTTTGAAGTAATGTAATGACTGCATGTATCTAGTATCAAGGGAATGTACACTTTGTGGTATTCCCCATACATTAGGGTTTCTGATACATGTACTTCTAGTTCTGTTTACTATGAATTGTAGATTTGATCTCTGATTGTTATATTGACACAATATCACAATCACATGAGTCAAGACTCTAGTGGCACTATTTAAGTTAATGGCGTAACAAGGGGGGGGGGGACTTCTTGGCCTGAGTCCCCCCCCCCCCCCCCTCAGGCTTTTTTTTGGGTGCCCATTTTGGGGCTTTGTATCTAACTAAAATCCAAAAGCCTCCGGGGGCTCTGCTCCCTGGATCCCTGCCAAAGGCCCTAAGGCAGGCCCAAAACAATTTGTGCTTGTAAAACACTCCACCCCCTGGACCCCTCCCTGCCAGAGGCCCCCAAGGTAGGCCCAAAGCTGCTTGTGCTACATGCTCGCAGGTTAGAGCCCCCCTTCCCCCCTTTGCAAAATTCCTGGCTATGCCACTGACTAATGTTGTAAACTTCCCCTCCTTATCAGGCTCTCCTTCTTCATGATAAAATGAGTTACTTATTTAATATAACCTTGAAGAATTAGAAATATGATAAAATAATGTTGATAGTTTATCATAAATCATGTACATAAATGTAACTATGCAAGTACATACATGTACATATTTAAATAATTTGCCATTTCGCAATGATTGCAGTCCACAGATATCTGTTTCCACACACCATCGTCTTGCGTATGGCGGAGTTATTCGGACTTTGTTTGGCTGAGGAGAAGGATCTTGTCCAGTTGTTCATTCGTGAAAAAGTATGTAAAGCACAGGCCTGCATATTATTTTATAACCCATTACTTTTCATTACTTTTCACACAGCTCAGTTACTAAGTAGATGGAATAAGAAAATAGAATAGCTTATTCTCAAGGGCTACCTACGTGTATACTTTGTACATTTTTTACATGATAACTGTATATACAAATTAGTCTGATGGCTCATTTATGATTTATTTGTCATTCCGGGAACTACAAATGTAAATTGCTCTGAGCCACCCCCCCCCCCCCCTCCTCCCCCTCCCCCCTCCCCAACTATCCTTTCCCACCCATATATTTTTCACTGCTCAATGATTCAATGATAATGTAAAATGTGAGGAATTTGGATTATGTAATTTATACAGGAAAAATGGATCTGAATTAAAATGTAAACAAAACTACTGGGACTAGTTAAATGTATCTCAAGTTGAGGGCACTATTGTATGGCTTATCAATATATTGGATTACTAACTTTAAACAAATAGTATTGCATGACACTGCACAATTGCACAAATTTGCTGTGTCATTGTAAAATTGCTTCTTTTTTGCTAAAATTTGTCTTAAAGGGGTAGTACAGTTTTGGTAAGGCTGAACTTTAGTAACCAAACCTGGGCCCCGTTGCAGAAAGAGATACAATCGATTGTAAGTTACGATTGATCGTAAGTCAGAAAATTTACGCGTTTCAACCAATCAGATTTGCGCATCTAGAACACGTGATCTGACTTACATGTACGATTAATTGCAACTTACAATCGATTGTATCTCTTTCTGCAACTGGGCCCTGGACAGTAACATTATAAACTAATAGAACAAACTCCACCATGCTCGAAATGTATACAAAACGACTAAGTAAAAATCCCGTTGTCATTCAAAAAGAGCCATTAAAACACAAGAGGGCGCTTTCTAAAAAGGCATTGGTTTCAACTATTTTTCATACAAATTTATGCATGTGATGTTTTATTGAAATAATGATTAAATAGAGAGATCATCAACAACTATTTAAAAAACGCTTTTGAACATTTTTGAAAAAGTGCAAGCATTTAAAAAAAATTTTTGAAAAAATCATCTAATTATTTGGGCCCCAAATAATTATAAGATCAGATATATTTATTGATATTTCAGCCGTTTCTGGGTCGATTTTGACCAAATAAAGTTTATTCTGCCATTGAAATTGCATGTTCTCTCAAATTCGACACTCAGTTTTTCATTACCTCACAAAAAAATTGTGATGTGCAGCCAAAACTAAACTACCCCTTTAAATTGTAGAACAAATAAAAGGAGATTGAACTTTGGCAATGAAGAAAAGAAAAAAAGACCAAGATTGGGTAGCGTCTAGCGTGTGTGTTATGACACTATAAATGACTATAGATAGGCCTATGGTATTTGCGAAGTGTGTAAACAGAATAAAAGATACAATCGTTATCAGAAAAAAGGACAAAGAATCTTGTTTCTTGTGTTTGACATTGGAGACACAATTAGACACAGTATGTGCATGTACATGTACATGAAACGTGCCCAGATATTTTGCATTGTTAATTTCAAAAATACAAACAAAAGAAAAGAGCTGCCAATATCATTCACTTTACTCATGTATTCAACAATTTGATAATTTTGTGTACATTTCACAAACTTGGTGATTAATTACACTTTTATCATTTTTGCACCATTTTTAATATGTACTGTAGCTTATTTTCAATTTGAATACCATCTGATCTTTTTGCCTTTATACATTCTGTAATATCCTGGAGAAACCCTATTTCCTTAATTCATTTCATTATAAATTTCAAGGGTCTTGTGGCTCAATGGTAGAGCACCGGTCTAGCAATCCGGAGGTCTTGGGTTCGATTCCCGGCGAAGCCTATTTTTCTTTGCTTATTTTCAATAATTTAAAATATTTCTAGTCAGTTTCCTCTATATGTTTGAATTTAATTAATAAAAAGCTGCATCACTGACTTTGTGTGATCCCGCATACTTTCTCTAGAAAAGTTGATTTAATTATCCTTGGGTTAGTGCCCGGTTTATTAAGCTTCTGACTAATCGAGCAATGAAAAGGGTTTCACGGAAACGTCCCCCATTCAAGGGTCTTTTGGCTCAATGGTAGAGCACCGGTCTAGCAATCCGGAGGTCTGGGGTTCAATCCCCGGCGAAGCCTATTTTTCTTTGCTCATTTTCAATCATATATTTCTGGTAAGTTTCACTATTTTTGAATTTTGATCAAATTACGTGTAGTTAGTGAAGAGGAGACCATGTTAAATTGTGCAAACTGTAATAAATGTAGACATTTCAGCATTTGAAAGATATGAATTTGAACTTTTTTTAACTACATGTACCACCCACTTTCATGCGTGTCACTTCACAGAGCAATCCCTGACCTTCCATCAAGAAATCTTCTCAACTTATTTGACAAAGACTTTGCAGAAACAAGGAGACAGGGACTTCAAGAGTTTCTGAGGCAGTAAGTACTAGTAGGATTAAAAATAAATAATATAACAGGGATTCAGTTTATTTAGCATTGTAAATGCAGAACCCCCCCTCCAAAAAAAAAAATTAAATTAAAAGTATGATAAATTAAAAAAACACTAAAAAAAAACACACCAAAGAGCCCCCACAGATGAGATGAATTAAACAATTGAATAGTGTATTTCATGCAGGTAAAATTGGAAAACAACCCAGAGCAAAAAAAAGTGTCACTTTCCTCCCTATGGAGGGATTTATTTAGTGGATTGCATTCCAAAATGATGATGAAATATTGGGAGTAACAAGAAGCAGAACATCTGAAAGTGCTATTGGAAAATTGAAATTCTGTATGATATTTTATTAATATTTGAAATGAGAGTATAAGACCAATCAATATTGCACGTAGCGAAAAGTAAATATTGTTCGTAGGAGAGTTAGTTGAATAAACACACATGTTTATTAAAACTGTTGACAAAGAATTATGACAATTCCAAAGAAGTAAAAGTTGTCTTCCATTAATTATGTTCTTGTTGAAATTAAATTCTTGTGACGCAATGACAATTTTTCTTGTTTAATTTGTGACTCCTGCACTCATGTCATTTCCTGAATGTTAAGGTTATAGATTTTAAACAATGCTTATTTCCTTTCTGTGCTTATGTTTCTTGAACCTCACAGAATTTTGGTTGATCGTGCTTTATTATCTGATGCTGCCCTCCACCTGTTTCTTCAGTCCAACTTGGGAACGGCCCAGATACAGGAGTGGCTCGAAGGAAGGCTAGACGGTTCTGTCGTCGAACTCGTCCACAAAGGGAAGGAACTCCACATACAGGACGATTCTTTGCAGTCGAAAACGTGAGGTTTTATAGTCTCAAACTACTGTAATACAATGTTACATGTGTTGCACTGACTTTGTGTATGAACAGCCAAGATTCAAGAGTGGCTTGAAGAAAGGCTAAATGATAATGGTCAATCTCAACCGCAAAGGAAAGAGACTACCTATACGAAAGCAGTCAATGAGATGAGACTTTTGAATGATTACAGTCCTTAAACTAAATGCATTTAGAGGACAAGCACATTGACTTGTGAAAAGCTGAGACTGAGGAGTGGCTGGGATCAAGACTAGAAAGTACACTGTACATGGGTGAAAGTCGAGATGGTACTGGGCAGACCGCATCCAGTGGGTAAAGGGGCTCCAAATGCCAGGTGATGCTTTGCAGTAAATAACATGAGAGTTGTAAATCAATCTACAGGTAAAGAACTTCAGTAACATTCATGACCTAATGCGTGTCTACACAAAAGATGCCATAGAGTCAAGTGGACGAAAGGTGAATATGACATCAGAGACTTATTATAGCAATATGGTGTGATTACAAAAGTGTATCACAATTTTCATGAAATGATTAAGCTTGTGCCAAAAGGTAATCCAATACTAGATACAAGATAGGGACCGCTAGCTTTCAAGATGATTGTTAGCATGCAGGCAGCAATGTGAGCTGTAGTTGCATTAGTAGTTTAGATAGAACATTGACACATTTATAGCTGTAGAGAAATTTGAAAAATAACAAACAGAATGGCAGTATTATAGTGTGTGACAGAGTGCAGCTATTGTTTAGAAAATATAAGAATGAACTTTGCAGCTTTCGTGTGGAATCCTAGAAGAATATTGGAAATCTAAAGCAATAAGACTCAGCTGTGCCTGATTTTGTGACCACAAAATACAATTATTATGAAATGTGTATGTCCAGAAAAAGAAAATCAGATATGTTTGCAGCTGCGTAGTGTGTGTGTTCCAAAGAAAAACAAAAGAAACAAATGCAGAAATTATTCTTGCCTACATGTTCTTTCTCTTGAGGAAGTGTTTTTAAAAGTATGTCTTTTTAAACAATCTAATTTGAGTCATTTTTAGATTACAGTATGTCTTTCCCTTTTTTCAGGAAATGGGTAATTTAATGTTGTGTTGTACGTTCATGTACTTTGGTGATAGGGTTTACATTAAGATTATGGATGATCTTAGTCCGTCCTTTCTTCTTTGATATCATAATACCGCACATAACAATCCTGTATTTGTTTTTGTTTAGTCCATCTCAGTGGCCAAAGTCTAAATTTATGTACAACTGTTAAAAGGGTTTTCTACATTTCATTCACTACAATTGTGTGATAATTTTCAACTTTATCTACATAGAGTGTTTTTGCCCAGTCAGTGGGTAGAAATTTGAGACAAATAAGCTAATAAGCAAGACAGAAATGATTAATGTGCCCGTATAATCATAGTTTACCGAGTTTGTGGTGCAGGGGTGGTATTCTGTAAGAATCTTAGGAGGTGAAGTTGATCCTAAGATCAACTTTGGTATTCTGTAAGTTTCTCTTAAAGTTGATCTTAAAGGAGATAAGATCAACTCCAAGAAGTTGATCTTAGGATGCAAATTTATGTAAATCACCTGTCCTAAGATAAGACGTATTCTGTAACTGCACTTAGGATCAACGCGCGCTCCTAAAATATAAGACTGCCCCTACCCTGTTTTAGCCATTGGATAATACACGCAACAATATTTGCTAAGCGCGTAAGAAATAACGCGCACTCAGTGGACAATGAAGTATGAAACTCGCGCTGTGTGTTTGTTGTGCGCAGAGAAACAATCAAACTCGAGTAACCAAAGCCACGCCCCCAGGGTTAGAGGCAATCTCTGATTGGTTAGATGTAAAATTTGACTAAATGACATTTTGAGTTGCCGATATAGTTCATTATGACATTTTGGGTTGCCTGAATGCTCATCTTTGGTAGCCCTAGGCCAATGGGTCGATGCTTATTTTGGGCCCTGCCTGCATAGCGTATACATGTAGTATAGTATACAAGTCCTCAGGTAGGTGTATGTTCATGTGTCTTTGTCCTAAGTTATTAAAATGTGTGATGATAATATAATATAAGAAACTTGCTGCATCTCAAGTTAACGTTCCACTGCACATGCACATACATGAACTGTATAATTAGTGTACATTGTAATCAACAACAGACACACATGTCTAGGTAATATGTATGTAGATTAATTTATACATACAATTTATGGGCAGAACAGATTCAAATCTTATATTAATTGTAGTTCGTTCTTCATATACATTTGTAGGGGCATACAGTATCGTTGGGTTTGGTGTATGGGGAAAAGGGAATATTTTAATAATTTGATATTAAAACTGGTCACGACTCATTATATTTTGTCGTCTTAACTTTGACAGCATATAGTATGTATTACATTTCAAATTTCAGGAATCAATTTGCATGTTCATGTATATATATGTTTGAACTTTTACAGTGTGTATCTCAACATTAATGGGGCATTTACCTTGAATTGGACATTTAGGTATCTTGAGTGATAGATAGTATTATTTACAAACTTGATTGTGACAAGATGAGGTCATATTAACAGATGCTCTTACAGTTAGGCAGTTTTGATTGTAAGAGTGTTAATATACAATCATAAAGTGAGTGCCAAAACGGGAACATTACCACACAGTGTGTGAGGTCTACAAAATTGACCCATTTTTTCATTAGATGTACATTTTCCTTTATATAGGGTGACCCAGAAAAAAATGCAATGTCATACTTCTCATAACATGGGAACAAATTAAAAAACCAGCAAGAAAATAAGTATTTTTGGTTTACACATCAGTAATAGCGGACCAAAAATTTAGTTAATAGTAAATATATAATCCATTGCGGATATAGTATCGGAAATAATATCGCTAGTGATATTTGTACATTTTGTAAGAGCTATGATACCATTGAACGATGCTGTATATCAGCCATTATGTTTTTTTTCTGGGCCACCCTGTATTGTATCGTTCAACGCTGTAACATATTTCTGATTCACAATTAGTCCAGGTATATAAATGTATTACATTACTGCTTCCACTACTAATTTAGTTGCTTTAACAATAATTATACGGCATTCTTCTTCAGTTCCAGTGACACGTCTTGTGACCACTTAGACGGTGCTAAAGTCCATTTTATTGACCATGCCCAACTTCCAATAGAATGTCTTAGAACTATCTTTCTATTTCTCTCTCCCTATTGTGATAAAACAAATCACCATCTTTGCTCCATTGTTGTATGGAGTTTAAATACTTTATATTGACTCCATTAAGATATCGTTGAATAGTCTGCAAATTGTTGAGTACTTTGACCCTGTTAATAATGGTAAATGGAGAAATATGTGACCGGCTATAGCAAAACCCTGCACTTGTCGTTAAAAATCATAATGTATATTTTCATACCATTAGAAAGGCCCCATCACAAGCTTTCATTTGATGCTTTGTTCTAACAAATTGGTCAATAATTGGCGAAGATAGGATTGTTTCAATTTTACAATCATAAATCTTTTACACACGAATTACTGACAAGTGCAGGGTTTTGCTATAGCCCGTCACATATATCTAGCAAGAGAGGGCAATTAGTTTATTGACCTGAATTCAAAGAAACAACACCAATTTATTGAGTTAAGTTGGGTAATCTTCCCGCATCCTTCTCCACGCATTATCTAAGAGTAAATATACAGATTAGAATATGAACTCTTTAATGTCACCAACAGACTAAATTTACAAATTTGATAAGAATTGTATTTTGTTAGAAGATTGAATGCTAATTCCCATTTGCATGTGCAATTGGGATTGTTGTGTGCTATTGTCTGGATGTGCTGGATGATTATTTTTGTGTGGCATTAAAACAAAACCGCACTATCATTACAAGCAATCACTTGGAAAGTGCAAATCTTGATCAGAGAAATGAATTACAGATCGAGTTGAATATAGATGCAAGTCATATTTGTGTTTGTACATGTACAGTATATTTAATAATTAGTTGGTTATGTTGTCTAATTTTGTCATGCAGCTACTAAGTATTATGTGATATACAACTGTGGGGAATGACTGAATGTAACATAAGTGATGTACATGTACATGTATTACTAATTTATAACAATCATTTTTAATAAATTTACAGTTCTAAGTGAATTTGATGTACATTGTATGTATTGTATATAAGAGAATATAGATATAATAAGCAAGTAGTTAAAGCAGCAACAGTAATATATACATTTGTATGTAACTATTTTTGGCAAAGTAGCAAACTATATATACATAGCAAACTATATATATATCTCCCATTTCACAATATACTCGAGCACTCTTAGTTTTACTTTTGTATCTTGCTTGTTTGTATTAAAGTGATCCATTAACTTTATATTTTCCCCCCAAAGTAATGTTTGAGACTTCAATCATATGCCAATTTCAATTGTAAGATTCTTGAGAATGATATGTGAGAATTCAGATACTATGGAATATTGAGTCAAAAACCGTATATAGACGCTCTCAAATTCAATCTTAAATATATCCATGATTATGGAGACATTTGAAAAATGAAAACCCCTTTCATTCTTCTGTTACCAACGGCCAAACAACAAGGTAAAAGAGAAGTGGAAAAGCTTAAAATGATTTCGGTTGACATTATACAAAGGTTATGGATCACTTTAATGTATGTTTATGAAAGCTTCATTGTTGAATAATGGAATTGCAGTATTATGAAGATAAAAGAACCAAGCAAGCATTAAAATGAATACTGACAGAAAGGGGGAAGACATTGTTTTACTGGCCTGACTGGGCCACCAGCAAAACAGGTAAGTGTGGAGCCCTGCAGTATGTCTTGAATGGGTTAAGTTTTCATCAAGCCACATGTACACTTATTACCATCACATTGCAGCTCACTCAATTAAATGTGCAGGTACTTCCTGATTCTTTATCATGATGATGTGTGCTTTAATTGTTATCATGTTTTGCAGTAACATTTTAACCCTCCGAGTGCCATGGTTAACACTAGTCATAATAATACTCAAAGAATAAGATATGTGCCAATTTGTTTCTAGTGTAAAGGAATTGTAAACTAGACACTTGTATTCTTACCAAGTTTCTATTCCTTTTTAGATTAAGCTATTCATGTAAACCTGTATAAAGAACTGGGTTAAATGACGTATTGCAATTTAATTTAACACTCAAGAGGATTAATCATAATGTAAACAATAGGAAACATAAGGGGACTTTTTTTTGAAAAAAACAAAGAAATACATAAGGTGTGCCCCCCAATACTTTTGCATGCCCCCCAATCAGTCTGACCACGCTACGCCAATGATGTAAACACATTGTTGTGTTCATGTGCATGTATGCACTGTATTTACGTTTTCTAAGGTGCAAATTTTGTTCCTAGTAAATTGAATTTGATCTTAACTCATATTTATATTGTTAAAGTGCACTGAAAAAATGCAATGTAAATTATTCCTTTTGCAATTTTCGCAATGTTATTTCTACATGTACAGTGTTATTTCTTCATTGCAAAGTTGTCAGTTCTGTTGGTTTTCTGTATGCATGTATCTCCATGAGATCCATTTTGCAGCTCAATTATTAAAACCATTCATTCTTATTTAATGATATTGCTGTATTTGTTATTTATTTATTAAATTCAAACATACGTGTAGGGAAATACCTATTCATCAGGGGGGGATGAATGAATAGATTATCCCCCCCTGATGAATGGGTATCAAATACAGATCGACGCCCATGATCTAAATGAAAATGGGCAGAGAAAATTGTTTTTCCTGAATTTTCATTTATTTATTCATGCATGCAAATATTATGTGACCTGTGACC
Organism: Echinarachnius parma; assembly: GCA_037951105.1. Classification (NCBI taxonomy): domain Eukaryota; kingdom Metazoa; phylum Echinodermata; class Echinoidea; order Clypeasteroida; family Echinarachniidae; genus Echinarachnius; species Echinarachnius parma. Next base: position 69,876 of record JBAMJV010000942.1, on the reverse strand, counting down.
AAGTATATAGCCAACAAAATTGAGAAAAATAGGTTAGACTATGTCAATATCGTTACTGGATTTCTTGCCCTTATACTGTATGTATAAGGCACCAGAAAACTGACATTTTGGAAAATTCTGAAATACCAAAATCACAAAATATATTGGGGCTTTATAACCATTTTGTCACAACAGGTCTCATATTGTTATGGGCATGGGAAATTATAGAAGTAGTGTGCTTGTGGGTGTATGTGTGTATTGTAGACAATTCAGTACGCAATCTTTGATACATTAATGTGTATCATAAACCACATTCATAAAGATGTTTCAATTCATACTAATAATTGGCAGGCAGAATTTCACATAAACTATTTTTGTTTTTTATTTCAACAAGAAAATTTCATCAATTGTCATACAAACAAGTTGGACAAGAATAGACACTGAATTTATCTGCATCTTCATAAGAAAAACAAATGACTTACATACAATTAAACTAATTTTGGGTAGACCGATAGGGCTAATAGAAGAACGAAATTTGTATTCTTTTGGTGGCCCAGAGCTAAAATCGAGTTGCTCCAGAACAGAGAAAAATTGAAACATTTGGTTATATATCGTTGCCCAGTCTAGCAAATAGAGAAAACTTGAAACATTTGGTTATATATCGTTGCCCAGTCTAGCAAATGACATTTGGAATCAAATGAAAAATTGGTGGCCTGAAGCTCAATTTTTAGTAGCCCGAGGCCAGTGGGCTAATGTTAATTTTCTAGCCCTGCTTTTTAGGTACAAGTACATGTACATGAGAAAAAAAGAAACACCAATTGCAAAGTTATGAAGTCAGTTATGTCATTTCAGAGAAGCACATGGCCTTTAGCTTGACCTTAGCTTTGGCATATCATTAATGTTATAGTTGTCCAAATATTCCGAAGTCTTTAAGAAAAAACAAAAACACATTGGAACATTTACATGTACATGTAGTTCAAACATTTGGTGCATTGAGTAATCATTAATTTGGCATATCACTAATGTTATACATGTAGTTGTCCAAATATTCTGAAGTCTTTAAGAAAAATTAAACACACTGGACCATTTAGTTCAAACATTTGGTGCAATGAGTAAACATTACTTTTGGCATATCATAAATGTTAATATTGTTGTCCAAATATTCTGAAGTCTTTAAAGAAAAATAAAAAACACATTGGAACATTTAGTTGGAACATTTAGTTCAAACATTCGGTGCACTGAGTAAACATTCATAAATATAATTTTGTGTGCATCATACCCAAACAATAATACAATAAATGCAGCGTGCTAACTTTGTAAACAGCAGTACAAACATTCATACATACTGAAACACACGACTGCTTTACAGTGAATATGAATACATGCAAATCATCATGTAGTTTTATACCCGGGGGGGGGGGGGGCACTCATGTATAATGTAAGATGGGTATGTGCCGCTTAAAAGAACCCCGTTTTCACACCCGATTGCCGCTCTAAAGATACCCGATTTTCAAAAATTGCCGCTCCATAGACCCCCGGAATGACTTGGCTAGGTAGTTAAGTAGCCTCAAGTCCATTATTCTTCTTCTAGTCAGCTCCTTGACCACCATTTGAGGGTTTCCGTAGGTCTTTGGTAGCTCCAAGTTCATGTATTTTGCCCGTATTTGGTAGTTTTAGTCTGCTCCTTAGTCCCCTTAACTCCCGTTTCAGGGTTTTTGTAGCTCCAAAGACCCTATATTTTGTGCTTGTAGTCAGCTCTTAAGACCCCTATTTCGGATTTCCGTGCGGCACACCCCCGTCAAAAAATATTTCGAGTGCCCCCCCCCCCCCCCGGGTTTTATGCAGTGAAACCTCATTATAACAAGCACCTTGGGTCCATTGTATTTACCTCGTTAATTCAGAAAACTTGTTGTACAAGGGCAAAAAAACAATCAAATACAAAGAACTTGGACCTGTGAAATTACCTCGTTATAACAGAGCTTGTTATAAAGAGGTTCCACTGTAACAATAATGGTGCATTCCTACTTTGATATATAGCGTACGTTCCGTCTTGTGACGCTCAAGGAGCATCATTATTACCCCGGTCATCGGATATAAACTGCAATCGATCCAGCTCACAAAGTACACATTTTCTGTTCCCTGAGAAGCATTCCAGCCAGGTACCTCTTACACGTAGGTGCACACAGTGCCAAGGAACCATGGTCCAATATTCAGGATACCCATTTAAACACCTGGGTGGAGAGCAGCAAAAGTGGATGAATTTTCTTGCTGAAGGAAAAACGTGATGAGCACACTGGTATTGAACTCGGGACCTCATGATTGGTACTCTACCAATCTTGCCACACCACGTCCACATCAATTTAATGACATATCAGCTTTTCGCTTGTCTAGTATTTCTGTTATTCATCCAGCCTGATTGTTGTGACAAGTCTTGAAAAGAACAGATTGAGCCACATTTCAAAGTGACATTTATACAACCTATAGCACAGACACTGCATCTTTAACAAGCGTTTACTTTTTAATTACAGTAATTGAAAACTTGTGTAATTGTGGCTATAGCACTTACAGCAGTATAAAGGCAAACTCTCTTCATCTAGTATAAATAAATAAAACAAAAATATGTGCATACATTTTGAAGACAAAGAATTTTATACTGCAACAGATAAGCAGATATATTCAGCATTCTAAATGCTGAATGGTTGACGACTTGTACAAAATAAAGTGCTGAACCAAAAAAAAAAGGCAAGTTATCGACAACTTAAATTAAAAATTCCTTCTCTTCTAAATGATAACCTTTTGATACTGCATTCAAACCCTCAAATCATTCACATACAATAAAGGAAGCCCAAAATATACAATCAACAACACTTTTTACGGGTTGTTTAGTGTTAAGAATACTAGTTTTACTATTCTATTTCATAGTATTGCTATGGTTTAAATGTTTAGATAGGGAGGGCTCACCGATTTTACTGTATACTCATAAAACAGTCAAATCTGCTAAAGCAAAAACATGTAAAGCCCGGCGCAGACAGAGCCGACTCGGCCCGATCCGACTGGTTTTCAGTCAGGCTAGAGTCAGTTTCGCTCAGTCGGAGCCGAATCAACATGTTGAATCGGCCTCGAATGACCTCTGACTGGCTCTTGATTGGCAAAACCGGAGTCAAGAGGCAACGCATACTGAGTTAATCAAGCTGATAACCAGTCGGATCGGGTTGAGTCGGCTCTGTCTGCGCCGGGCTTAATTAAGACCTGTCTATTAAATCCAATCTTGATTCTCCAAGAGGCAGATTGCACATAAAAGAACCTGTCTATATAGAATATCTGTCTATCATTTGCTAGGTTTCCATCCTGTGGTCTTTGTACACAGGTTTGGCTGCACAAGAAATCAGGAGAAAGTTTTTACTGTAAAGCAAAGAAAAGTGCAACTTCAAACACGAGGTAATTATGTCAAAAGACACTGTAATCATCGGGTTCAAACATACAATGAAGCATGTTTTTAGAAAATTTAAATACTGCAATTCATACCACAAATTGGTATTCAAATTGTAATTTCTACATCGGTACAATATTTATTACAAAGTTACATGACATTTCATGTACAGCAGTTTCAGTTATTGCAAATTAGCAAATATAAACTTATTTCAAAACAAATATACATGTAATTCCCAATATCAAGATTACGTATCATTCAATTCATCACATATCTAAATTCTATGCTCGATTTGAACTGTCTGCCTAGACAATTAATACAAAATCACACTGTAAATATGATATGAATATGTAGGTTTCGTTTTCTGAGAAGCTATTACAATGTACATCAACAGTCGGATATCTAATCAAATGTGAATACCACTATAAATGCACCACGCAATAATTCAATACCAATACTGCAAAAATGTATAAATATAAAATATATTCATACAATTCAAGGAACATGTGTGGTTAATTGATGTTTTTGACATTCATTTGTTTCCTCTCATTTTCTTGTACTTCATGTCTGATTTCAACATTTTCAATATCAACCTCATCATGTATAATACATTGCATACTGATTTAACCATTCCGGACTGGTCCCCAGAGATAATGGCCCGTATTCACAAAGGAGGTTTGTACAAACCATGGTTCAAACCGAGGTTTACATCTATGGAATGCCAATTGTAAACTGATGGAGAGAGAATGTAAATTCCTTACTTGTTAACAATGTTGATGGTACACATTCTCTCTCCATCAGTTAACAATTGGCATTCCATAGATGTAAACCTCGGTTTGAACCATGGTTTGTACAAACCTCCTTTGTGAATACGGGCCAATGGGTGGAATTCACAAAGGAGGTTTGTAGGAGGTTTGTACAAACCATGGTTTGACCAAGGTTTACATCTATGGAATGCCATTTGTAAACTGATGGAGAAGGAATGTAAACTCCATACTTGTTAACAATGTTGATTTACAATTTACAGTATAAGAGCAGCATTCCATAGATGTAAACCATCGTCAAACACCTCCTTTGTGAATTCCACCCATTACGGCTGGGATCAATAGAGAATGTATGTTATGCCCAAATCAAATCATCTTCAATTGATTAACTCTTTCTTTGCTATGTCTGTCCTGCTGTCCATCAATAAGACCCATAGCTTGCTTCCAATGCAAATCACCCCAAGAGAACCAACTTCATCTATAGAATGTTAGAAGCACCTGGCTCAAATTGATACTCAATCAAATCATGCAGATACTTCTAGAAATACTACAGTATTCGATGCTAACAGTTCTAAGGAAAATCTCTCGGCAACATTATATGCTGCGCAGTAGGTTTTTATTTGGAGCCCAAGTAAATATTGGCAAAACTGGCAAGTAAAATATGGTTGATTGTGCGGATCATATCCGAACCAATGACGCTCAAAGCAATATTTCATCTGGTAAGACAGCAAAATAAAAGAGGTCCAAAATATACAGCATTGTACTATGGGGATTAAAGACAATTAGGAACATATAAAAATCATGATTTTCCCAAATTCTCCTGTAAAGTTTTGTATGTAAATCAAAAGAAGTACTGTCAACACTCTGGGCTTATTGCATAAAGAGTTGCGATTAAAGATCGCAAGTCAGAAAATACACACATTTGAGCCAATCAGATTTGCATATTTAGGCCCAGCAATTTGAGACTTGCATTTCAATTCAACTTTTTATGCAATGAGATCCAAGTTACCTCAACTAATAGAAAGGTATTGAAAGCTGAATGATCGTGATCGTGACATGATCATGTGAACGTCCGTATTTTGGATGTGCAATGGAAAACTTCCTAATGTTGTATTTCTGGTACGGTCGCTTTCCATCCTTTCCATTGCTTGAACCAGTACTTATAGGATTAACGCACTATTAACACTAACTTTTGTTGTTGTTGTAATAATGTGCTCGACTGTAGATGTTATTTCAATTAATGAAACTCAATATCTTGAATGTTGTACATGTATCAAAATTGTCATATTTTTGGTAATCGAAATAGGCACTATTTTTGTGAAAACAAATATATTACGAGTAATTTTGATTGTGTAAAGCCTAAGTAAACTGAGCAAGAAAAACAAATAAATGAACAAACAAAAAATATACAAAGGCAAAAAGGCAAAACAAAAGGAAAACCAAATCTAACCCAGAACCCAGTGATTATTTTATAATCCTAGGGAGAAAACCTTGATGAAATCGCAACCATATGTCAGAAGATAATAATACATGTAATAGTCCATTTTCATAGCACTTTATCACATAAGTCTCGCTTGGAGGTTGGCACTTGGCTTTAGCCAAGCTGCCATGATGGGTGCTCAAGTTTTTAATTTATTCATTGTAGCCTGGTCAAAATATACTCACAGTACTGACAACAAAATATTTTGCACTGAAAACAAAAAACATAATCAGCCTGGGCTTAAGACCACCACTAGGGTTTGTCGCAGGTGTTGCAGATGTTAAGAGTAACTGCCCCGTTTCATAAAACACTTGCAATTGTTGTAAGTGTCCAATTATTGTAACTATTAGGTCAACAGCCAATCAGCATCAAGTATTTCAGCTGTTGCCATGGTAGTTACAACAATTGGACACTTACAACAATTGCAAGTGTTTTATGAAACGGGCTGGTCTAGTGGTCAGAGCTCTGCTCTTCGCACTAATTGGCTCGGGTTCGAACCCAGGCTGCATCTCTCGGATGGTGAAGACTAAGGGCAGTTCCAGACGTAAATAATCATAATTGATTTGAACGCGTCTGTAAAAAAAACAATAACCAACCAACCAACCACGCACACAACTATTGATCCATAACATAACTTTAAGTCCATAAATAATCCATGCTCATTAGTCAGAATGTAACTTGTGCTTGATCTAATCAAAGGGAAATATTCATGCGACGGGGCCCTGACAATATTACAAAGCATGAAACAAACATCAAAACACAAAAAGGGGAAGTAAAATATATTAATCTCTCAACATATACAGAGAGCTGCTTTTTCCTGCAACTGGATTCTCCCCAGATTCCCTTTCTTGTCCTTATTTTAAATCAATTTGTTGTGACCAGATTCTCCTCCCATCTCCTACTCTAATTTCAGTTCATTGTCTACACTGGCCTCTGCCTCAGTCCTCACATTCCGTGATGAACAAACATAAGACCAAAAAGGAAGATTCAATGAGAGCATACAAGAGTGTGCTACCGATAGTCCTCACACATTGATACCCCAACAATTTCTCCTCTTCCATTTTCAATTTGTCATTAACTTCTAGCTCCGTCTATGATGGTATCTGTTTCTTTGAAACAAACCAAACACAGAAAAAGGAAAGAGAATCTCAGCATTAAAGATAATGCTGTAACCGATCATCGGATCGGCATGCCGATCCCGATCCGATCATGGTTGATCGGATCATTTTTGCTGATTTCCGATCATGCAGAAAAAATCGGGAAAAAAATCGGATCGGAAAAATAAAAAAAAAATAAAATAAAATAAAATAAATAAAAATCGTTTTTTTTTCTTTGAAAAATGATCCCCAAAAAACATATTTTGGGAATATAAATTAATACCAAAGCAACATATTATATCCATATGAATAAGCCCAAGGTAATCTTGTATGGTTATGCTTTCATTTAAAACTGATTACCTCTCCTTTCACAAAATTTCGCGCCGATTCTGAGCTTAGTCCCATGTGATTCTGAAAGGTTACGCCAAATTGATCACATGGGACTAAGCTCAGAATCGGCGTGATTAATTTTGTAAAGGAAGAGGTAATCAGTTTGAAATGAAAGCATACCCATACAAGATTACCTTGGGCTTATTAATATGGATATATGTTGCTTTGGTATTAATTTATATTCCCAAAATATGTTTTTAGGGATCTTTTTTTTTTTTTTTTTTTTTTTACCGATCCGATCCGATCGCTGCGATTCGATTTTCATCGATCAAATTTTGCCGATCCGATCAAACGATCCGATCATCAAGGTCAGTTACAGCACTAATTAAAGATTTTGTTTCCCTCCCAAGTTAGATGTTCTCTAGATCTATTCTTCTATTCAATGTTAACTCCCTGTGTTTATTCAACATTATTCAATGAAACTAACATACATCAGGGAGACTGAATTCATACAAACATAGAAGAGGCGCGGTCCATTTTCCTCCCAAACGTGATGCTTTTCCTCTGGTTTCAATTCATCGTCACTGCAGCCGACATCTGTGGCGTCACAACTGGCCAGTACTACAAAGCCCAAGTGGTACCATGGCTGTTACAAAAGGAACAAATATGAAAAGAGGTGCTATCTATTTTCCACCTCGACTCGATTCATCCCCGAATCTCTAGCCCCCTCATCTGGTTTCAAATCTTCATCACTGCTGGCGTCCGTGTCGTCACTATCAGCCTCAACCTTTGCTGCTGCAGCTGCATTATGTGTCATCATGGCCGGTGCAGAAGGTACCGCAGCCGGTGCCGGCGTCAGTTCGCTGAGCTGTGCCTCGGAGGCCGTGGTCGGGAGCTCTGTGGACATACTGTTGGAGTTGTGGACCGAAGACTCAGTGTCGGACTCGCTGATTTCGCTGCTACTGTGAATGGAACCAGAACTTCTCCTCTCTGCAAAATGAAAACGAACATATGTCACAAATAAAAGGTATGAATTACAATGTAAATAATTAAAAGTCCTAAACTGGCAATCAATAAGCTTTTCCCTGATCTGCAGACCAATGGTTTGATATGCAGGAATTTCTTTTCATCAAAAGGGGATAAAATAATCGCAAGTTCAAAACATTTTGTAACTTTTGTCAAACTCCTTTGCTATAAAGCTTTTTCATACATTAGCTGTTACTATCTAGGGTAAATTTTCTGTCAAGAGCACATTTTTTTCTCCACAATCATTGCATGAAATTGAATGACTAAACATGTACCTACAAATAAATAAACCTAACTTACGTAGTGGCTGCATAGGCCTCAGTGGACGAACAGCTGGCGTCTCGGGTAGCTTTGGTGCATTGGGTCTCACCTTCTTGGAAGGGTTGAATGTGCCACAATATGCACAACGAAATGCTGCAAGACAGTATAGACAAAATATACACATTACTTCAAATATAATAATAACAAGAAAAGAAAATTGACTGAAAAATGACTTGACCTGCAACTTCCTGATGGCTTGAATGTACTACAGTATTCACAACAAAAGGCTGAATCATAGTAACAAAAACAAACAAACATACGAATAACAAATTAATGTAACTTAATAAACCGGGAGCAAACAAATTGGACCATGTCATGACTTGAACAAGTGACTCCTAGATATACCACAATTAAAAGATGCTGATATAAGGCTGAAATGCAAACAGAGCTGTGAAGATACTGCTGTTCACACTGCTACACTAAAAGCTACAGGTTGTCTATTGCTTTCTTGTCAGTTTTAATTCACTGAAGACTATTTGATTTTGATATAAGACATATTCTCCATAGACAACAGTCCAAGTATTTTCATGACCAGTCTTGATTGGGTTAACAATCAAACCGACTCTGCATCACCAATTTGTGCATTTATAACAGGAAGGGAGAATTGAAGATATCACAACACAACAAAATAATGTAGAATCAAAGCTCTGAAAAATGATAAAATAAACTTAAGGCAAACTAGATGGATCTTCGACTGCGCGCAGTCGAAAATGATGCCTCCGCCATTACGCAATTTATTTATGTCAAGCCCAAATCAACATGTACACAGAATTAATTCTGTCAACTCACTTTTGATGGTACTCTGTCTTTTAGATCTTGACGTATCACAATTATGAGCTATAAGTGACCTTGACCTTTGCCCTCATGACCCCAAAATCTAATGACTACAATTGTTCCCTATTATACATTCAGGTATCAAGTTGGATTGAAATCTGATATTCAGTTCTTGAGATTTCCAATCTCAAGCTACTTTTACATATAATGAGCCCTGTGACCTTTGACCTCATGACCCCCAAAATCTAATCAGTTCATTGGCTCTCCAACCAACATACATGTACCAAGTTTGGTCAGAATCTGTCAATCCCTTCTTGAGATAACGCGATCACGAGCTATTTTTGCAATATAATGAGCTCTGTGACCTTTGACCTTTGACCTCATGACCCCAAAATCTAATCAGATCATCGGCCCCCCAAGATACATACATGTACCAAGTTTGGTCAGAATCTGTCAATCCCTTCTTGAGATAACGCGATCACAAGCTATTTTTGCATATATAATGAGCTCTGTGACCTTTGACCTTTGACCTCATGACCCCAAAATTTAATCAGATCATTGGCCCCCCAAGATACATATATGACCCAAGTTTGGTGAAAATCTGTCAATCGGTTCTTGAGATAACGCGATCACGAGCTATTTTTGCATATATAATGAGCTCTGTGACCTTTGACCTTTGACCTCATGACCCCAAAATCTAATCAGATCATTGGCCCCCCAAGATACATACATGACCCAAGTTTGGTGAAAATCCGTTAATCGGTTCTTGAGATAACGCGATCACGAGAACGGGACGTACGTACGTACGGACGGACGTACGTACGGACGGACGGACGTACGGACGGACGGACAACCCGAAAACATAATGCCTCCGGCTACTTCGTTGCAGAGGCATAAAAAGGTGGACTTACCAAGAAACTCAAATTCCTCTTTCAATGCCATGCCATTGTGTGAGTAACAATGTCTGCAGATAAGGGCGTATCGACTTCCCGGGCCATCCCCAACGAGGTACCCCACCATTTTGTCGAACGTCGTCTGCTCCCGAGAAAGGACTGGGCGCACAGTGCCAGGTGATCCTGATTATATTTATGATAACAACATTTATTCAAACATGAGATAGTGCATGATCATTGAACAGGTGATCCTGTTTATAATTATGATAACAACATTTATTCAAACATACGATACATGATCATTGAAAATTTGCTTATTATTTAAAGGTTTACATGAATTTCATAATTATATGACAATTATAAGGTTAATAATTCAATTATCTATGTATCAAAGTACAGCCATGAACGAACATGATGATCTTACGATTATTGTTTCAAGTTATAATCAGGGTACAAGCAAGCCACAAGCCAAGAATCTGAAAACCGAGTCACGGTATCTAATTTGTGGGGAAAATTTCTAAAATAAGCATGGACTTCTAGGTGAACCAGAAAGGAATTCAGACTTTTGCCTAAAAACCGACATCCCTGTACATTGTCTATAAATACAACATAAGTGCTAAGCAAAAACTTTGTCTACTAGTGCACACTTCCTGCTGAGCATTCTAGTCAAGCAACCTAATAGTAAAGACCAACATTGGATACAAAGGCGTGCATTGCTGTTTGCCATGTCTGCAGCATGGGTTGCTGTCCCAGCTAGATGATCAATCTCAAGATAGAGGATGCATTGACAGATTGGACTGTGCTGCTTGTGGTGAGAGTTAGGGTTGTAGTCAGGCTAGTCAAGGGATAACAAATGTTAACTTATTGAGCATTCCTTTTTGCCGCTTTTGCAGCACTGGTTGATTTCCTTGATGGGTGATTGCCTCTGAAGATAAAGGCTGCATTAAAAAGGATAGGCTGTTCCAGGGTTGGAGATTGTGGTTGACGGTTGTGGTGAGGGATGAGGTTGTTGTCAGGCAAGCTCAGGGAAAACTAATGTTGACTTATTGAGCATTGCTGTTTGCGGCTTCAGCAACACTGGTCCCTGTCGGGTAAGCCCTCAGAATAAAAGGTTGTGTTTATATTAAGCTAGGTTAGGGCTACAGTTGAGAGCCAACAGGGTTGGTTCAGGTTATGGTATCTAAGAAAATGATAGATACCTCTATATACGAAAATGTCCAACTTACTGAGCATTGCTGCCTGCGGTGTCTGAAGCATTGGTTGATGTCCACGCTGGGTGATTGCCCTTGGGGTGGTCGTGCTGGGGGATCCCCTGCCACGACCCCGCCCTCCTCTCGCACTCTGGGGCCTTTGGCGAAGAGCTGCAGAAAAAATGGGGTCAACAAAAAAGCATTCATGACATTGAAGGTTTGATTGTTTTAACTGGAAGAAAACAGGAGCCTGAAATATTTGGCTGTGGTTTGTGGAAATCTGTGTTATTTAATTCAAAATTAATTGTTTACTTTAGTTTTTAAATACAACATATAAGGTAAAGAATTCAAATTTATGTTGCTAAAATGAGTAAAATCCCGATCCTCTGTCACAGAACTGCATACAAACCAACTGACATTAATAATCTTATATAATATCACTTGTTAGTTTTTTATTTGATGTTGTGGGTACTTTTTCATCATCATCATCACCATCATCATCGTCCTTTTCCTTGACATACAATCAGTGTAATCATCCATCAATGAGCCCATCATCATCGTCATTATCAACCTCTTCATCATGATCACCACCAGCATCACTACCACCACCACCACCACCAAAATCATAAATTTCATCATCGAGGTCATCATGATTATCATTATCAGTGCTAATCATTACCAACATCTTCATCATGACCACCACCAGCATCACCACCATTAAAATTACCACTTCCTTCATGATGAACATTATCAGTGCTAATCATCATCTATTCCATACCTGGAGTCGGTGTCTGTCTTGAGCCAGGGCTGGGTGTCTGGAGCGGTGGCAGGGTGGAGCTTGGGTCAAACTTCTCCAGGATTTCCTTGGCCTTCTTGTAGCTCTCATTCTCCTTCACATCTTCCAGCTATTAAAGTCACACAAGCATAAAAGGAAATATCAAATATGTTTTTATTTTGATCTTCTAACCCACTGATAAAGCATTGCACAGTTGTTCTGAATGATTCAACTCCCAATAGGCCAAAAAGCGCCAAGGATATCATAAAAGATCCCTGGAAAACAGAACAGAGCCCCAGTGAATTATCCCAGAGCTCAAAGCAAAACAATTTCCATTGTTCAATGCTATCAGGGTTGAAAATAGCCCACTTGATCATTAACATTTTTTTGTTTTCATCACTCTAATTATTTATGCTGGCAAATTATAAAATGTTTATTAATAAGAAGGAATACCTAAGGGCTAAGGCTCTACTTGTTTTGCTAGTGGTCCAATCAGGAAAAGAAAATAATTTGCTCCCAACCCTAACCCTAACCCTAACCCTAATTTATGAAGTTTCACTCCCTTTCAGTTAAGAAAACTAAAAAAACGAATTAGGATTGACATGGATGAACACAAGATTGTATAATTCTGTCTATAATTACTGATCAGGCAACACAAATTTGACTTTCATAAAATGTTACTGACCCATCATCAATTTTTACTGGCCCCAGTACATCGGACTAATACTCAGATGAGCAGTTTCTTCCTAAAATATACTTTTCAATACATACATGTAGTACACCTGGCACATACAGACCTACACAACTCAACTTACAATATTCTTTCTCTTTATCCGGAGATCCTCAAGGGCAAGATCTGCAAAACAGAATGAGACAAAATGGATGCACTACAATTCAATATCAAATGAAACTCATAACTAGTGCCGAGTCAAATCGAATGTTTTGAAAAACGGATACGAGTCGTGTAAAAACGGTCGGATATCGAATATATCCGAAAAAAAAATCAGATTAAATTTTTTTTTTTTAATTTTAAATCCGATATCCGTCCGTTTTTTCAATTAGAATCGGCAGGACAGTGCGATGTTAGTGTACAAACTTCTAAATTTGGCTCTCACTATACCACTTGTATATTAATCCTCTTACCATTGGTTTATTATTTGTTTTGTTTATTTGTAATTTATGTAAAATACCTTAACTTTAGCAATAGATAAGCAGGGTTCAATGTGCCATTTTCTGATCTAATCTATATAATGGGGATTACAAAATTTAACGAATAAAAAAAAAAAAAAAAAAAAATTTGTATCCGGTATCCGACCTTCACGGTCGGATATCGGATAGATATCCGTTTGGACTCAGCCCTACTCATAACGCATGATTTGATATTTTAACAATTTGAATGCTATCACAGAATATTTTGTCATTTTTAAAATGTAATCCTTTTTCAAACTTAATTTTCCATTGTTCAAATATGATATCATTACCATGATGATATTGAGGACTCATGAAGTTGAAAATTGAATCTAAGCAACTGGACCTACATTACTATTTGTGGACTCATATTTACAACTTATCTATACTACTCTGTCTCTATTAAATGAATTTTAATCACAAAAAGCTTATTATTCAACAAATTACTTTAAAGTACAAACATTGCAGTCTTAATGGGATGTGCATTACTTACCATTTCTGGCAATTCTCTTCACAAAGTACCAATGTAAAGCTTTCCTGATTAGCCAAATTCTGCAAGTAAAATAAAACATGCAAAGCAAAATAAACATTCATCAACAAAATCACCCTGCATTTGACCTTAAAATAACCCTTGTCATTCCAATAGTCCAGGTTAAATACCCAACAAAATTTAAAGTTTTCTTTCCATAACCTTGTCTTCATTGATTTGGTTATAATTTATAACTAAAAAAAACAAAACTCATCTCTCAATTGATCAATGAAAAAGAAATGTATCCCTAACAAGTCTAACAACCGTAAATAATTACAATTGCCAAAGCCAACCGTTCATTTTCAAATAGCATTTTAAAAGTTATTTCTTAGTAAATAGGGCATAGCAAAGCACAGGAAAACTTACAACACACAGAAGAGAAAAAGCGGCACAATCTGGTACTGTAGGTCTACAAATTATGCACATTAGTTGATCAATTCCTCCATTTCCACAAGCCCCTTTCTATGTGTCAATTTTACTTTCGGTTAGAATGTACAATGTATACAGGAGTTTTGTACAAGGGGGTGTTTCTGAAATATGAGCAAAGCACAGCCACAGGAATACTTACAACACAGGGAAGAGAAGGAGCGGCAGAATCTGGACGAGTCTCTCTTGCCACAAGGTTGCCTCGTACAGGAAATAAAAGAAGAGCGCCATCACGAGGTAGCCGATGACAGAGTAGAGCAGCAGGCTGCCCATGTAGTGCTTCTCCAGTTCCACATTGCGCCGCTTCAGGCGGACAAGTCTCTCGATGTCCTTGTCAATCCCCTCTAGAATCTCTATCGTTGTCTGCCGCTTCTGTGTAGTGTACAACAAAACAGACAAAATGACAATAACTGAATAAGAATAACAAAAACTAAAGTACACCCACACAAATTAAATGTTAAACATTGAGAAGATTGAAGTACAGAACGCCTTAAAGTTAAAAATCAATCGAACGGCCCACATTGGATGCATTCATCATGATGGGTATTCATCATGATCATTAGATTATAATATTGGACATTTTCATCCACGAAAAGGCACGTCGTTGTACTAAATGAGGTGCTTGCTGTGAATAGCTCCGCCAGCGTGCCGGGGAGGATCGAGCTCAGTGAACTGGACAGCCAGTTAGGGACACGGAGCTGTCAAATGGCCAAGACGTAAAAATGACTCACACAAATCAAACTCTGTATAAAATGAGAACAGTCAGAAATACTTACTCTAAGCCTGGCCAGCAAGGCCCCCATGATGTATCGCTTGTACAGACTCTCTCACTCCAAATTCCAATTAAAGTTGCGGTCACAATCTGGGTCTTTTTGACAGAATTTCCACGTCGCAAATCCGGCAGAAATTGCAGCGCACGGATCGATCAACTGAAGTTAGCCAGAATTTTAAACTCGGATTTTACTAGAGTCTATGGATTTTAAACACTAATTTCAGCTTAAGCGTAAAACTACGGTGCCTCCAAAGATAACAAATTTGAATGACAAATTTGAAACACTGACCACAGGGTCCATGCACTGATCAAATTAATGTGTATTTCTGCATAGGATCTGAGTGAAAATTTAATGAGTGTCATATGCCCGAGTAAAGAGCGAATATGCATAGTGAGAGTCACTATATATTATAGCTCACTTCACTGACTTTGTACACATTTTCCAGTAGAGAATTTAAAATCCGAACACTTCAAACATGCATAAATTATTAAGGAAAGAGAAATTTAGAAACCGAAACCGGTTTCGTGCTTCTACTGGCAATTATACAAATACAATGCGGCACGGAGAACCGCTAGAGACCCAAACCTTGGTCTGATATATATATGCGCTATCAAGAACGGTTTATTATTATTATTATTATTAGAGGTTTAAGCCAACTTGTGTGGATTTTGAGAGTCATTAAAACCGTTACGCCGAGAAACGCCATGGTTGCATGGTTGCATGATACCTGTCTCTATTTTTTTTTTGAGACCGAGGGAATTAGGGGGGGGGGGGGGGGGGGGGGGGGGCTCGTCAATTTTTTTCGCAGCCAAGATCATCATTATGATGGTCGAGACCAGGGGGGTGTTTCACAAAGATTCTAAGTTGATCTTAGCACTAAGATGGTCTTACATATTATGGAAAGCCATTAGTGTCTTGAAACATTTTTGTAAAAGTTATGTTAAAATGCATAAAATGTTGATTCAAATCATATATATTTTCTAATTATCAAAGAAATTTCATGAATTTTATGTGAAGATTATGAATCTCTTTGATAATTAGAAAATACATATGATTTGAATCAACATTTTATGCATTTCAACATAACTTTTATAAAACTGTTTCAAGACACTAATGGCTTTCCATAATATTTAAGATCATCTTAGTGCTAAGATCAACTTATGAGCTTTGTAAAACACCCCCAGGCGCGCTGGAAGCAGTTTTGGATTGGGGGGAGGAGGCAAAAACCTAAGGGGGCTTACGATTTTGTGTGTGTAGGGGCTCATGCCCAACCACAATCACAGGGCTGATGTGAGAGTGAAACATTGCGAGGGAGCGAAACGACCAAGCCCGAGTGAGCGAAGTGACTGAGCGGGTGGAGGGTGTGGGAGGGGGTGTCCCCCCTCCCACGAGGAGCTTTTGCATTTTTGGACTTGAAATTGTGCAATCTGGTGCTTACCTAGATAGGAAATTCGCGCTTAACATTGACTGTATCTGGGAAAGCGTGTAATGATTTGATCGACCAGAAATTTTAAATATATTTTCACGAAGAAAACAAATAATTGACACACTATCAAATATGCACCCCAACACAAACAAATATTGTATTTATATTTAGTGTCATACACAGTTCCAACATACTCATATGCCACATTATGTATGATCCAACAACATAGCCTATAGCCAAGAATGAGTTCCGAGGGGGCAGAGCCAAATAGGGAGGGTTTGGGAGGGGGTATCCCCCTCCCACGGAGAATATTTTGCATTTATTTACTTGAAATGGTGCAATTTGGTGCACGTCACACAAGCATCCAGAGCAATGCCAGCCTACACTGGAACTACGTGGCCCGGTACAGAAAAAAAATACTCACCCCAGACCATACGCAAGTTATACAACAAACATGACAAACTGAGATAATCTGTTCGCGCGCGAAAATTTAAAGTGGATGTATAAATTACTTTTTGAACGTTAGAATTAACAAGTCTTAGCTTTTTTCTTTCCCACTCGTATACAGATACACACACACACAAAATATCCTTCCCTAAAACATGGGGGGGGGGGGGGGGGATGATTGTACATGTCATCCCCCCACCTTGTGAGGTGGGGGGGGGGGGGGATGCATACCCCGCATCCCCCCTTTGTCTACGCCCCTGGATTGAAGTGTTGGATGTTAAATTATACGGGATCAACGTATCATGCAATAAGTTAGTGAATATCACTTCGCATTTTTGCTCTAGACATATAATCAGCCAAAAAAACATCCAATTAACGTGAAATGTTCACACATTACTTTCTGGACAAATCAGATCACAGCAATACACATTTTTATTAACGATCATCACTTTTTGCACTTGTCAACAAAGTTACTAGATCCCTTAAAGGTATTTAACCCCCTTACCCATTCAGGACTTGCCTATATAAAAGGGCCAAGCTATGCAATAAATGGTCAGTTACAATACACATCAACACAATATATACATGGCAGAATTTAATAAATTGTATGTAGATACATTTATTCATAAATATATATATATATATATATTTTTTTTATAGATATGTGATATAATGATAAACGCCACACGCAGCTTTACCAATAATGAAGCTCTTATAAATATAATGGTATAGATAAGAATTCCAAATTCCATGTCATATAATCCCATGACGTCAGATAAATTGTATAGCATTTTTGTTCGAACATGTTTTTTTGTTTGTTTGCTCATTTGGATTGACAGTAAAGGCAACGTTTACACGTCATCCCTGTTTAATTGTGTATAACAATCTGAGCCCTTGTAAGGCATATATATATTACTGCTGGTAGTTCCCCCTTAGACTCTAGCACTTGTCCGTCAAAATTGTTGTCATCATTTTCCAAGTCAGAGGAAACATTGACGAAGAAGATAATGCCACGACGTTATTGTATATAGACTCCTAGACAGAAATACCCGTCTCTTCATGGGATTGTCATCATTAATAATATCGGTTGATTTACTCTAAACCCGGGATCCGACCGTCAAGCTAGCGGAATATATAAACGAACGATTTCGGTCTATAATAGACTCCATGATTGGTTGCGGGTTCAACATAACTTCGTAGTATTATATACTGTCCGGTCCGGGTATAATTTATTGTGATCAAGACGTTGATAAGTTGAAAACGGTAGCATTTTTTTTCTTCATGTGGTAATCAGTCTGTTGATCTTTACCATTTTTTTCTTTCTTTTTTTTCTTCTTCAAAATGCAATACATATTTAAAACAAATGTCGTTGCTCAATTCATTATTATTTTGTTGATACAGTGTATAAATTATGTTTTTTTTTCTTTCTTTTTCTGAATTCATATTCCGTTAATTCCATGCCGAACACATTACAATGCTTACTGGGCACAATGACTAAACATAAACATTCAATTAAGTTTTTCCAGATACTGTTGCGCCGTGAGTGATGATTGGGCAGAAGTTGGCGAATATTAATGCTGGTTGCTTGTATGAGCATTGCGTGGGGCGGTCTGGCTAAACATTGTGCATTTGATATCACACGGTGACTTCTCTGATACCAACGATGTTACGTATGTGTCACGCCGCTTTCTTGTTCCTGCACGATAATGATAATTATACAAAAAATATATTTGATTTATATATGCATTATTACTCATGGTGGATTACATAAATCAAAAGACAGTGATTATTCAATGCGATTATACTTTTAAAAATTTATCAAAGATATTATGATAGATTATTACAATTAAATTATGTTTACGATGTACTGTAGATCCCCCTCCCCCCAAAACAAAATGTTAAATTCATCATCAAATTGTGTAAAAGCAACTGGTATGGAGTTATCTTTAAAATTACACCCACCTCGCATCGAATAATCAGACAACTGCATGCGAACTTGGTTCTTGCAGTAATAGCGTCCTCTGTAGCTCACGATACGCAATGGTGATTAAATCTCTCTGTGACTGTGACTGTGACTGTGAAGATGAACGAGCTGGAGCTGGGCTTATGTTCATGGGTGGAGCAAGGCACTCTGCAATAATTGAATAATTTGAAGAACAATATGAACTCGATCAAACAATATCTAAACTTGTAATATAAAAAATGATGACATTCACGATCGAGTAGAGATAATGATTTGTGTGAATTACATTACATGTCGGACAAAACATAATGCCCCACGTAAACAACTATTGTAAAGCTGAACTTGACGTTCAACTGTAAAACACTTTATTATGTTATTTTGGCAATCGGTCTTTTGATAACCATTGATATATGTTTTTTGTTTAAGTTCCCCCCTTTTTTCAGAACACAATTTATATTCGTTGCTTTTAATTCAAATATTTTGGGCATGTTTTTGTTAAAATAATTATTCTAAGTTCGAATTCGATTTGTTGAACACATTCCATGACAACTGAACACTAAAATACTTTCACGGACTAACATGCAAATGAACATTATTTTCCCCAGATATAATAATTATTGTCATGTTGGTGCTGATTCGACGAATATTCATGGTTCCGGCCCTGTACGAGCGTTGCGTGCGGTGGTCTGGCTATTGTGTACATAATATACATCCGTGACTTCTCCGATGCCAACGGTGTTACGTCTGTGCCACGCCACATTCATGCCCCTGCACGTTTTGATAATTAATGATAATTATGAACAAATATATTTGATTACAATATTAAATGAATTTATTTTTCAGAAGAATGATTCATAATGGTGACATACGTAAATCAAAAGACAGTGATAATTCAACACGAGAACTTTAAAACATTAAAAAAAATCAAGGATATAATAAATTATAACAATTACATTTATATGAAGTACTTGCTTAATTCTCTTGTATAGATCCAAAACAAACTCTTGAATCGTCAGTGGAACTTATTTGCATTATCAAACAATGTAAAAACAACTGGTAAGGAGGTGGAATATCTTTAGCATTATACGACTAAGACACATAATTATACACACCTCGCATGGTTCTTGTATAATACCCTTCTGCATAGCTCACGATATGCAATGATTGCCTCTCTTAGCTCCCGTAATTGGCCCGCCCCCCTGATGGTACTTCAGGTATCTTCCGGGTGTGTTGACAGAGTTGGTGGAATCTGGAGATGAAACGTTTCACTGGTTTGCCCTTACGTTTTCAACACGTCACAGACACTGGGACCGGGGCTGGAGCTGGGCCTATGTTCGTGGGCGGAGCAAGGCACTCTGAAATAATTTAATAATTTGAAGAACAATATTATAATATCAATATCTAAACTTGTTGTAATTTAAACTGATGACGAATGTAGATAATGATGTGTGTGAGTTACATTACATGTCGGACACATAGGCTTAATAAACACATATTTTGATAATATTGCAAAGCTGAACTTGACGTAATAATAATAATAACGTTAATAATTGTTATTCATTTATTTATTCGACATAGCAGTTCCTATATAAACGTTTATACAAAATTATAATGTTGTTATTGAATTGAATATCTCATTAATTGAATGATTTACCTCCTTTTTCTTTTCAATTTCTCTGTCATCTTCGTCTAATTTGTCAAACATCTTGTGCATCCACGACTGTCTGATGGCGCTTCGTATCAGAGTCTGCCCCGTCGCGTTCTCTGCCGTCCTCACCGCGTCTTCCGCGATCACGTGTTCGAGGGCAGCTTCCCACGTCATACCAACCGTCCCACGGAATGCTGGGATACGTCTCCAGATGGATGGTACCGTCCTTGGATCTGCGGGGGCAAGACTTGTACTTGGTGCACTTCTCGGAGTTCTAGAGCTGCAGCCTTGCCGGGGCTGATACTTTGTGACCCTCTTTGGCTCTGCGGGTACACTGATGGTACTTGCTGTACATTGGTTCTTCCCAGTGCTCCTTTCCCGGGCCTGTGTTACCCACCGTGGCTCAACCGGCAAACTGTTGGTACTTTGGGTATTTGTCTGGCTTCCATTGCTGCTTCGACGGGGCCGAGCCTTCAAAGCATTGTTTGGTTTTGTGGTGACCGTGGCGGGTGTGATGACGTTGATGGGAGTGGTGGTTGTGGTCGTGTTTGTGGTTGTTCTAGGCCGACTTTTGATGTTTCGTTGATTTTCATTGTTTATTTGATGTTCAGTGTTGCTTTGCCGGGCATGGTGAACCTGTGTTGCCCCTTTAGGCTTTACGGATTCACTGGTACTGACCTTTCGTGGGATTCCACTGTTGTTACACCGGGGATTAGCCTTTGGTACCTCGTTTTGCTTTGCCGATGCACTGTCACTGTTGATAATTGCTTCCTGACCTCCTGGGCTTTCATTGCTGCTTTCTCGGGCCTGTGCATCCTGTGTTACCCACCTAGGCTCAACTGGTAACTGGTACCAACTGGTACTTGATGTGCTTAGTTCGCTTCTGATGTTACTTTGCATTGACTGTGCATTTATGGCCCTCTGTTGTTTCGTAGAGACAGATGCAGTGGTGGTCTTGGTGGTGGTGGTGGTGGTGGTTGTTGTTGTGGTGGGGGTGTTGCTGTTGGTGGTGGTGTTTGTTACATACGGTCTACATTTGGTACTTATTTGACGCTCAGTGCCTCCCCGAGTAATTCTTATGACAGGGATATTGCTGCTTTGAGGTACTGCCACAGTGTTCAAGTATTTGTTTGTGTTAGATGATACTTCGGAATGATGCAAAGATGCTTCAGCGTCAGATCTTGATGACTCGAAAGAACTGGTATTTATCTTTCGGGTACCCCGGTGAATTCCTTTAGTGGGGATCTTGCTTCTCTTAGGTACTGATACGGTTTTGTTGACTACAAAGGGCGTTGTTTCTGGATCAGGTTGAGGAGTTGTCCCAGCAATATCTATCGAGGGCTTAGGGTCAGCATCCGCTGGTGTCTTGATAGTAACTCTTGAGGATTTGGAAGCAACATCATCGGTATTTATGGTTTCAGCCTTGTTATTAACAAAGTCAAGTTTAATATCATTGTTCCTCTTCTTCGGCACGATGTTCACTACAGCAGCAGTTATGAGGTCTTCCAGAAGTAAGGATACAACTGTCTGTGTTGGAATCTTCGGTGCCACTTTTGTCTCGTTGTGTTCCGATAACTCTGAGACGGCAGATTTTGAAATGTCCTGGTTGTTCAGGTCATTGGCAGAATACATTTTGCAATCAGCTGGTGGTGGTGTCGAGCCAATTTGCAAAAGAGGTGCCTCGTCGGATGTACTTGTTGCTAACTCTTGTTCTTCGGAGCATTCGTTGATCAGGAGAGCTACGTATAGCGCATCTTGGCAAATGATTGCCCTTGAGAGATTGTCTCGCGCGAGTCGGAGTTTGCACAGAAGAGATTTTGTTTCCGCTGCAATTGATGTGAGATTATCTTCATGATTGCATCTGTCATCGACTGGTGGTACCACTTGTCCACTCTCCGTCGGGATCTCCTTGACATGTAGGTAATTATCTGTTGCCGTTGCACCCAGTTGCCAGCTCTTAATGCCACTGTCTTCCTCTTTGGTGGTGTGTTCCTGGATAAGCCAAGGCGACGATGATGGGTATGGCATGTCCTTGTCTTGGTAGTCGTCTCTGGTCAAGTTAACATCCTGTCCGTTAATTTCCGCGTCTGACTTGGTTCCCTGGATAGGCTGTTGGGAATACGAGGAAGCACCGCTAGTTGCTGGGATCGGTTCCTCGCTCGTCAGACAAGATGACCCATCTTCTCCTAGTTCATCTGACTCCCTGATGGCAACAGCTACAGCCAGTGCTTGAGCTTGGACAATCTCCTATGGATTATTATAAGCAATCAGTAGGATACATGATTTGTAGACATTATGTAATTGAATTTAAATAAATTGAATTTTCTATTTACCAATTCAAACAAATTATATATGCACAATATTTAGCAATTACTAATCAATTGGTAAAAAAGGACTAGAGAATATATTATGTTAGTCAAACAAGCCCTTCTAACACGAGATCATGTAAACAACTAAAAACAACCTAAAGACATTATACATAATGATACAACAAATCAATCAAGATTATACAATTATAGTAATGCCGACTCTTTCATACGTTTTTGGTCGAACATCAATTTAATCTTATTAGATATTTCTTATACAATTTACAAAACATATATCATGATTGTACATTTTAAGTCGCATTGAAGTTTATTCCAAATTGCTGCCCTCATGTATTGAATAAATTGTTTCCCTATAGTTGTCTTAACTTAGTATCTTGAACTTGTTATCAATTCCTCCAGTGTACTTTAGAAATAGTCAATTATATTACAATAATTATAAATAACGTGTGGTAGTTTACCATTCATTAAATCAAACATAAATTTGTATAATCCAAACATGTCGAGCACTACTAAATACAAAAATAGGGGAGCTGAATATTCCCCGGGCTCTTTTTTGTAGCATGTACGGTTTATATATTTGTATACATACGAAGAATATGTACGTATCACCCCAAACCTCCAAACCATATAATAGAGGTTCAAGAGTAGTGCATCTTGGATCAGTAAATATGACAAGACATCCAAATATGGCGTTTGACGAAGAAAATGATTTTGTATTACACGTATAGCCTATATCAAATATGCTTAGTTTCTTTCAACTCGGTTACCATGATAACTCTTGTTTAATTTGAGCACTTAATTTTTAACAATGCTGTGAGCTGTTCCTGTGAGTTATAGTAGTCTTGTAATATGCTATATTAATTTTCTATAAAATATTTGACTATACCATAAAAGGATGTTAAAAGAAACCCTTGAACATGCTGATCTTCTTTAATAAGTTCACGAATGTATTATTCTTACCTTCTCCAATGCGGCCGCATTCTTGTCACCCTGATTGGATGACGTATCGGCAGGGACGTCGTTGGTCACTCCTCCCTCGGCCGTCTGGCTTTGTGACGTCACATCCGCGAGTTTCCCAGGCGAAGGAATTTCCTCGCGTGTCTTATCTGTTGTGTTATATGGAAAGTTACATAACAATATTGGATTAGCAAGGGACCCTTACTCATAGCAGATAATTAATGAATAACTTTCAATCAATAAAACAATTGTTTCAAACACAGGTAGGATTGATTTGATTGATTTTCACATTGGGCCTACACCTACCCCCCAAACAACAACAACAACAAGAACAACCAAACAAACAAAAACACTGCAAAAAAAGTGCACATCGTGTCATGTACCGTAGATTGATACAAGTTCCCTTAAAAAATCTACACGATATTAACAGTATCCTTTCTGATTGTTAATTAAAATCAGTGGTGTTCATTTGTTTTGAGTAATTACTTATATAGCGACAATGATGTAAGCAGTGATTTTGGAGCTGAGCCCCATCATATCAACAGGCCAATTCAAGTGATACATTAAAGTTGTCATATTCAAACCGAAATCACTTTCACATTTCTCTTGTACCTTGTTGTTTGGCTTATGGTAACAGAGGAATGAAATCTAAAAAATGTCAAATGTCTAAGGTAAACCGTCTGTGTTTTGTTGTACGAAACTATCACATATCATTCAGAAGAACACTGATATTGGTATATGATTGAAGTCTCTAATATTACTTTCGGGAAAAAACAAAATTTGTCGTTCATGGCTCACTTTAACATGCATACCTTTGAGATGGGATACTGCATGAAGTAATGAGAATATAATGTAATTTATATAGAGAAAATTGTTCCACAATTATATTTGCAACATTTCGAAATAAAACAGTATTTTTTAAAAATCAATTGTAAGGGTTCCGCGAGCGAGCGAGAAAGCAGTGTATGGGATATAAAGATAAATTTGACTTTTGATCAGATTCTACTGCTCATGATGATAGAACTACTTCTACTACTACTACTACTACTACTACTACTACTACTACTACTACTACTACTACTACTACTACTACTACTACTACTACTACTACTACTACTACTACTACTACTACT
>JBAMJV010000942.1:0-40000 GCA_037951105.1 Echinarachnius parma | reverse complement strand
TTATTGTCGAATCACACATTACGTTACAAAACGAATTGATTAGTCAAGTAATACAACTAATAATGCTTTGTTTATGTATTTTATACTGTGAAAATATTTTTTGATTGTGAAATATGGAATCAAAATAAATAAAAATTATCAAAATAGAAATCCCGGCCACAATTGTACCCCAGCATGCTACTGAATGCATGTGAACACATACCGGTATATGACGGTGCATATAAAATAGTACATTATTAAATTTGTATTACTTAGTAAGTATACCAATTCTAAAATTTCTTTTATAAGATTTGCAAAACGTGCCATGTATCCTGTAAAATTGAAGATTTAGTCTTCTCTCACGCTCTCGCCATAACCAACTTGCCAAAATAACCAGGGGCCGATTAATTAGCTGCACTATAAACAGAATGAATAATTTGTACATTTTGATCACACGTACCACCCATTGTGTTACCGCCGAAAAAACCCAAACATATTCGAATGATAACCGTGAACCCTTGACATGTTTTAACGGGATCTATAGTAACATTGTCCAAATCCTCAAAACTTGGAACTTTATGGTTCTCTCATACCTTTTATATTCATATTAACAATAAAAGCATGGGACAAGTTTTTTTTCTTTTTTTTTTTCAAATTTCCATCTGTTCAAAAGATATTTACGATTGAAGCAGTGGCGTAGACAGGTTCTTACACCTGGAGGGGGGGGGGGATGATTTGCCGTTCACCGTACGTGTACCAAGACCAATTTGTTCGCGGCCGAGACCACCTGCTGAAATATTTCGAGACCAAGACAATTGCTTGAAAGTCCTCTCAGGGGGGGGGGGGGGGGGGGGGGAGTGTACGTCGCCAATTTTGTTCCCCGCCGAGCTAGACCGCCTGCCTAATTTTTTTGAGACCGAGGGAATTAGGGGGGGGGGGGGGGGGGGGCTCGTCAATTTTTTTCGCAGCCAAGATCATCATTATGATGGTCGAGACCAGGGGGGTGTTTCACAAAGACCCTAAGTTGATCTTAGCACTAAGATGGTCTTAAATATTATGGAAAGCCATTAGTGTCTTGAAACATTTTTGTAAAAGTTATGTTGAAATGCATAAAATGTTGATTCAAATCATATATATTTTCTAATTATCAAAGAGATTTCATGAATTTTATGTGAAGATTATGAATCTCTTTGATAATTAGAAAATATACATGATTTTAATCAACATTTTATGCATTTCAACATAACTTTTACAAAAATGTTTCAAGACACTAATGGCTTTCCATAATATTTAAGACCATCTTAGTGCTAAGATCAACTTAGGATCTTTGTGAAACACCCCCCAGGCGCGCTGGAAGCAGTTTTGGATTGGGGGGAGGAGGCAAAAACCTAAGGGGGCTTACGATTTTGTGTGTGTAGGGGCTCATGCCCAACCACAATCACAGGGCTGATGTGAGAGTGAAACATTGCGAGGGAGCGAAGCGACCAAGCCCGAGTGAGCGAAGTGACTGAGCGGGGGGAGGGTGTGGGAGGGGGTGTCCCCCCTCCCACGAGGAGCTTTTGCATTTTTGGACTTGAAATTGTGCAATCTGGTGCTTACCTAGATAGGAAATTCGGGCTTAACATTGACTGTATCTGGGAAAGCGTGTAATGATTTGATCGACCAGAAATTTTAAATATATTTTCACGAAGAAAACAAATAATTGACACACTATCAAATATGCACCCCAACACACACAAATATTGTATTTATATTTAGTGTCATACACAGTTCCAACATACTCATATGCCACATTATGTATGATCCAACAACATAGCTTATAGCCAAGAATGAGTTCCGAGGGGGCAGAGCCAAATAGGGAGGGTTTGGGAGGGGGTTATCCCCCTCCCACGGAGAATATTTTGCATTTATTTACTTGAAATGGTGTAATTTGGTGCACGTCTCACAAGCATCCAGAGCAATGCCAGCCTACACTGGAACTACGTGGCCCGGTACAGAAAAAAAATACTCACCCCAGACCATACGCAAGTTATACAACAAACATGACAAACTGAGATAATCTGTTCGCGCGCGAAAATTTAAAGTGGATGTATACATTACTTTTTGAACGTGGATGTATACATTAGCTTTTTTCTTTCCCACTCGTATACAGATACACACACACACACAAAATATCCTTCCCTAAAACCTGGGGGATGATTGTACATGTCACCCCCCCCACCTTGTGAGGTGGGGGGGGGGGGGGGGGGGGATGCATACCCCGCATCCCCCCCCCCCCCCCCCCCCCCCCCCCCCCCCCCCCCCCCCCCCCCCGTTGTCTACGCCCCTGGATTGAAGTGTTGGATGTTAAATTATACGGGATCAACGTATTATGTAATAAGTTAGTGAATATCACTTCGCATTTTTGCTCTAGACATATAATCAGCCAAAAAACATCCAATTAACGTGAAATGTTCACACATTACTTTCTGGACAAATCAGATCACAGCAATACACATTTTATTAACGATCATCACTTTTTGCACTTGTCAACAAAGTTACTAGATCCCTTAAAGGTATTTAACCCCCTTACCCATTCAGGAATTGCCTATATAAAAGGGCCAAGCTATGCAATAAATGGTCAGTTACAATACACATCAACACAATATATACATGGCAGAATTTAATAAATTGTATGTAGATACATTTATTCATAAATATATATATATATATATATTTTTTTTTTGGTATAGATATGTGATATAATGATAAACGCCACACGCAGCTTTACCAATAATGAAGCTGTTATAAATATAATGGTATAGATAAGAATTCCAAATTCCATGTCATATAATCCCATGACGTCAGATAAATTGTATAGCATTTTTGTTAGAATATGTTTTTTTGTTTGTTTGCTCATTTGGATTGACAGTAAAGGCAACGTTTACACGTCATCCCTGTTTAATTGTGTAACAATCTGAGCCCTTGTAAGGCATATATATATTACTGCTTGTAGTTCCCCCTTAGACTCTAGCACTTGTCCGTCAAAATTGTTGTCATCATTTTCCAAGTCAGAGGAAACATTGACGAAGAAGATAATGCCATGACGTTATTGTATATAGAATCCTAGACAGAAATACCCGTCTCTTCATGGGATTGTCATCATTAATAATATCGGATTTTTTACTCTAAACCCGGGATCCGACCGTCAAGCTAGCGGAATATATAAACGAACGATTTCGGTCTATAATAGACTCCATGATTGGTTGAGGGTTCAACATAACTTCGTAGTATTATACTATACTGTCCGGTCCGGGTATAATTTGTTGTGCTCTAGACGTTGATAAGTTGAAAAGGGTAGCATTTTTTTTCATGTGGTAATCAGTCTGTTGATCTTTTGATTAACTTGATACCATTTTTTTCTTCTTTTTTTTCTTCTTCAAAATGCAATACATATTTAAAACAAATGTCGTTGCTCAATTCATTATTATTTTGTTGATACAGTGTATAAATTATGTTTTTTTTTGTCTCTTTCTTTTTCTGAATTCATATTCCGTTAATTCCATGCCGAACACATTACAATGCTTACTGGGCCACAATAACTAAAAATAAACATTCAATTTAGTTTTTCCAGATACTGTTGAGCCGATGATTGGGCAGAAGTTGGCGAATCTTAATGCTGGTTCCTTGTATGTATGATCATTGCGTGGGGCGGTCTGGCTGAACATTGTGCATTTGTATCCCACGGTGACTTCTCTGATAACAACGATGTTACGTCTGTGTCACGCCGCTTTCTTGTTCCTGCACGATAATGATAATTATAAAAAAAATATTTGAGTTTATATATGTATTGCTTATTATTCATGGTGGATTACATACATCAAAAGAGGGTGATCATTCATTGCGATTATACTTTAAAATATTTATCAAAGATATTATAAATTATTACAATTACATTATGTTTATGATCTATTGTTGATCCAAAACAAACTCTTAAATTGTCAATATAACTTGTTTGCATCATCAAATAATGTAAAAGCAACTGGTATGGAACTATTCGTTAGCACTATAACACCCACCTCCATCGAATTTATCAGACAACTGCATGCGAACTTGGTTCTTGCAGTAATAGCGTCCTCTGTAGCTCACGATACGCAATGGTGATTAAATCTCTCTCCGCTCCCGTATGAATTGGTCCCTTGATGGTACTTCTTAGCAGTTGTGATGGGTTGTGATGATAGAGTTGGTAGACTGTGAAGATGAACGAGCTGGGGCTGGGCTTATGTTCGTGGGCGGAGCAAGGCACTCTGCAATAATTGAATACAGTAATTTGAAGAACAATATGAAATCGATCAATCAATATCTAAACTATGTCTTGTTGCAATATAATAAATCTGATGACATTCACGATCGAGTAGAGATAATGTGTGTGAGTTACATTACATGTTGGACAAAACATAATGCCCACGTAAACAACTATTGTTTGAAAAAGCTAAACTTGACGTTCAACTGTAAAACACTTTATTATGTTATTTTGGCAATTGGTCTTTTGATCACCATTGATGTCATATGTTTTGTTTGTTTAATTTTCCCCTTTTTTTCAGAACACAATTTATATTCGTTGCTTTTCATTCAAATAATGTACTTTAATCAAAAATATTTTTTGCCATGTTTTTGTTAAAATAATTATTCTAAGTTCGAATTCGATTTGTTGAACAACTGAACACTAAATACTTTCACGGACCAACATGCAAATGAACATTATTTCCCCCCAGATTTAATATTGTCATGTTGGTGCTGATTCGACGAATATTCATGGTTCTGTCCCTGTACGAGCGTTGCGTGCGGTGGTCTGGCTATTGTGTATCCATGACTTCTCCGATGCCAACGGTGTTTTACGTCTGTGTCACGCCGCTTTCCTGCCCCTGCACTTTAATGATAATTATGAACAAATATATTTGATTCAAATATTATATTAATTGATTTTTCAGAAGAATTATTCATGGTGGATTACAAACGTGACAAACGTAAATCAAAATTTAAAATGTAAACAAAAATTAAAGAAATCAAAGATATAATAAATTATGAGAATTAAATTATGAAGTGCATGCTTATTATCTCGTATAGATCCTTCAAAACTCTTGAATTGTCAGTAGATCTTATTTTGGCAGGTGGAACATCTTTAGCGTTATACGACTGATACATTAAATATACCCACCTCGCATCGAATGATCAGACAACTGCATGCGAACATGGTTTTAGTACCCCTCTGCACAATTTACAATACGCAATGATTGCCTCTCTTAGCTCCCGTTATTGGCCCGCCCCCTGATGGTACTTCAGGTATCTTCCGGGTGTGTTGAGATAGTTGGTGGAACCTCAAGATGAAACATTTCACTTGTTCGCCCTTTCATTTTCAACAAGTCAGAGACACTGGGACCGGGGCTGGAGCTGGGCCTATGTTCGTGGGCGGAGCAAGGCACTCTGAAATAATTGAATAATTTGAAGAACAATATTATAAAGTCAATCAACATGATCAATCAATATCTAAACTTGTTGTAATTGATGACGAATATAGACAATGATGTGTGTGAGTTACATTACATGTCGGACACGTTTACACGTTTTTTTGATAATATTACAAAACTAAACTTGACGTAATAATGAGCTGGTCGTGCATTGATTTTTAATTGTTAATAATTATTATTCATTTATTTATTCAACATAGCAGTTCCTAATATAACGTTTATAAAGAATAATACTGTTCTAATTGAATTGAATATCTCATTAATTAACTGATTTACCTCCTTTTTCTTATCCATTTCTCTGTCATCTTCGTCTAATTTGTCAAACATCTTGTGCATCCACGACTGTCTGATGGCGCTTCGTATCAGAGTCTGCCCCGTCGCGTCCTCTGCCGTCCTCACCGCGTCTTCCGCGATCACGTGTTCGAGGGCTGCTTCCCACGTCATACCAACCGTCCCACGGAATGCTGGGATACGTCTCCAGACGGATGGTACCGTCCTTGGATCTGCGGGGGCAAGACTTGTACTTGGTGCACTTCTCGGAGTTCTAGTGCTGCATCTTTGCCGTGGCTGAGACTTTGTTACCCTCCTTGGCTCTGCGGGTACACTGATGGTACTTGCTGTACATTGGTTCTTCCCAGTGCTCATTTCCCGGGCCTGTGTTACCCACCGTGGCTCAACCGGCAAACTGTTGGTACTTTGGGTATTTGTCTGGCTTCCACTGCTGCTTCGACGGGGCCGAGCCTTCAAAGCATTGTTTGGTTCTGTGGTGACCGTGGCGGGTGTGGTGACGTTGATGGGAGTGGTGGTTGTGGTCGTGTTTGTGGTTGTTCTAGGCCGACTTTTGATGTTTCGTTGGTTTTCATTGTTTATTTGATGTTCAGTGTTGCTTTGCCGGGCATGGTGAACCTGTGCTGCCCATCTAGGCTTTACGGATTCACTGGTACTGACCGTTCGTGGGATTCCACTGTTGTTACACCGGGGATTAGCCTTTGGTACCTCGTTTTGCTTTGCCGATGCACTGTCACTGTTGATACTTGCTTCCTGACCTCCTGGGCTTTCATTGCTGCTTTCTCGGGCCTGTTCCTGTGTTACCCACCTAGGCTCAACTGGTAACTGGTACCAACTGGTACTTGATGTGCTTAGTTCGCTTCTGATGTTGCTTTGCATTGACTGTGCATTTATGGCCCTCTGTTGTTTCGTAGAGACAGATGCAGTGGTGGTCTTGGTGGTGGTGGTGGTGGTGGTGGTGGTGGTGGTTGTTGTTGTGGTGGTGTTGCTGTTGGTGGTGGTGTTTGTTACATGCGGCCTACATTTGGTACTTATTTGACGCTCAGTGCTTCCCCGAGTAATTCTTATGACAGGGATATTGCTGCTTTGAGGTACTGCCACAGTGTTCAAGTTTTTGTTTGTGTTAGATGATACTTCGGAATGATGCAAAGATGCCTCAGCGTCAGATCTTGATGACTCGAAAGAACTGGTATTTATCTTTCGGGTACCCCGGTGAGCTCCTTTAGTGGGGATCTTGCTTCTCTTAGGTACTGATACGGTTTTGTTGAATACAAATGGCGTTGTTTCTGGCTCAGGTTGATAAGTGGTCCCAGCAACATCTCTCGAGGGCTTAGGGTCAGCATTCGCTAGTGTCTTGATAGTGACTCTTGAGGACTTGGTAGTAACTTCATCGGTATTTATGGTTTCAGCCTTGTTATTAACAAAGTCAAGTTTAATATCATTGTTCCTCTCCTTCGGCACGATGTTCACTACAGCAGCAGTTATGAGGTCTTCCAAAAGTAAGGATACAACTGTCTGTGTTGGAATCTTCGGTGCCACTTTTGTCTCGTTGTGTTCCGATAGCTCTGAGACGGCAGATTTTGAAATGTCCTGGTTGTTCAGGTCATTGGCAGAATATATTTTTCCATCAGCTGCTGGTGGTGTCGAACCAATTGGCAAAGGAGGTGCCTCGTCGGATGTATTTGTTGCTAACTCTTGTTCTTCGGAGCATTCGTTGATCAGGAGAGCTACGTATAGCGCATCTCGGCAAATGATTGCTCTTGAGAGATTGTCTTGCACGAGTCGGAGTTTGCTCAGAAGAGATTTGGTTGTTTCCGCTGCAATAGATGTGTGATTATCTTCATGATTGCATCTGTCCTCGACTGGTAGTACCACTTGTCCACTCTCCGTCGGGATCTCCTTGACGTGTAGGTAATTATCTGTTGCCGTTGCACCAAGTTGCCAGCTCTTAATGCCACTGTGCTCCTCTTTAGTGGTGTGTTCCTGGATAAGCCGAGGCGAAGATGATGGGGATGACGTATCCTTGTCTTGGTAGTCGTCTCTGGTCAAGTTAACATCCTGTCCGTTAATTTCCGCGTCTGACTTGGTTCCCTGGATAGGCTGTTGGGAATACGAGGAAGCACCGCTAGTTGCTGGGATCGGTTCCTCGCTCGTCAGACAAGATGACCTATCTTCTCCTAGTTCATCTGACTCCCTGATGGCAGCAGCTACAGCCAGGGCCTCCTTTTGAATGATGGCTCTGAAGACCCGTTCTCTTGCCCTCCGTAGACCCTCGAGTTGAGCTTGGACAATCTCCTATGGATCATTATAAACAATCAGTAGGATACATGATTTGTAGACATTATGTTATTCTATTGAATTGAATTTAAATAAATTTAATTTTTCTATTTACCAATTCAAACAAATTATATATGTACAATATTTAGCAATTACTAATCAATTGGTAAACAAGGACTAGAGAATATATCATGTTAGTCAAACAAGCCCTTCTAACACGAGATCATGTAAACAATTAAAAACAACCAAAATACATTATACATAATGATACAACAATCAATCAAGATTATACAATTATAGTAATGCCGACTCTTTCATACGTTTTTGGTCGAACATCAATTTAATCTTATTAGATATTTCTTATACAATTTACAAGATATATATCATGATTGTACATTCTAAGTCGCATTGAAGTTTATTCCAAATTACTGCCCTCGTGTATGGAATAAACTGTTTCCCTATAGTTGTCTTAACTTTAGCTATCTTGAACTTGTTATCAATTCCTCCAGTGTACTATAGCAATGGTCAATTATATTACAATAATTGTGAATAACGTGTGGTAGTTTACCATTCATTAAATCAAACATATATTTGTATAATCCAAACATGTCGAGCACTACTAAATACAAAAATAGGGGAGCTGAATATTCTCCGGGTTCTTTTTTGTAGGGTTTATATATATATTTGTATACATACGAAGAATATGTACGTACCACCCAAAACCTCCAAACCATATAATTGAGGTTCAAGAATAGTGCATCTTGGATCAGTAAATATGACAAGACATCCAAATATGGCGTTTGACGAAGAAAATGATTTTGTAATACACGTATAGCCTATATCAAATATGCTTAGTTTCTTTCAACTCGGTTACCATGATAACTCTTGTTTAATGTGAGCACTTAATTTTTAACAATGCTGTGAGCTGTTCCTGTGAGTTATATAGTAGTCTGGTAGTAATATATGCTACATTTCAATAAAATATTTGACTATACCACAAAAGGATGTTATTGAAGAAACCCTTGAACATGCTGATCTTCTTTAATAAGTTCACGAATGTATTATTCTTACCTTCTCCAATGCGGCCGCATTCTTGTCACCCTGATTGGATGACGTATCGGCAGGGACGTCGTTGGTCACTCCTCCCTCGGCCGTGTGACATTGTGACGTCACATCCGCGAGTTTCCCAGGCGAAGGAATTTCCTCGCGTGTCTTGTCTGTTGTGTTATATGGAAAGTTGCATAAACAATATTGGATTAACAATGGACCCTTTACTCATAGCAGATAATTAATGAATAACTTTCAATCAATAAAACAATTGTTTTAAACACAGCTAGGATTGACTTGATTGATTTTCACATTGGGCCTACCCTCCCCCCCCCCCCCCCTAGCTCCCCGAAAAAAACAACACTACCAAATAAATACAACTGTACATCGTGTCATGTATATTGTTGATTGATACGAGTTCCCTTACAAAATCTACACGATATCAACAGTACCCTTTCTGATTGTTAATTATAATCAGTGGTGTTTATTTGTTTTGCGTAATTGTATAAATAGCGACAATGATGTAAGCAGTGATGTTGGAACTGAGCCCCATCATATCAACAGGCCAATTCAAGTGACACATTAAAGGTGAAGTTCAGTTTTGGTATAGAGGGCGCTGCATGAAATAACTTTTTTTGTGAGATAATGGAAAACCGAGTGTAAAATTTGAAAGAGCATACAATTTTAATGGCAGAATAAATTTTATTTGATTAAAATCAGTTCAGAAACGGCTTAAATATCAATAAATATATCCGATCGGAATAAATCTGGGGCCCAGATTTATTCGATGATTTTCACAAAAAAATTAAAAATGCTTACACTGTTTCACAAATTGTCAAAAGAGGTTTTTAAATAATTGTTGATGAACTCTCTATTAATCATTATTTCAACAAAACATCACATATATGCATAATTTTGCATGAAAAATGGTTGAAACCAAAAGCTTTTTTAGAGAGTGCCCTCTTATGTTTTAATGGCTCTTTTTGAATGATAACGGGGTTTTAACTTAGTCGTTTGTAATTTTCTATACATTTCAAGCATGGTGGATTATAATTATTAGTTTGTAATGTTATTGAGCAGGTTTGGGTTACTAAAGCTCAGCCTTACCAAAACTGTGCTATCCCTTTAAAGTTGTTATATTCAAACCGAAATCACTTCACATTTCTCTTGTATCCTTTTGTTTGGCTTATGGTAACAGAGGAATGAAATCTAAAAAATGTCAAATGTCTAAGCTAAACCGTCTGTGTTTTGTTGTACGAACGATCACATATCATTCAGAAGAACACTGATATTGGTATATGATTGAAGTCTCTAATATTACTTTCGGGAAAAAAAACAAAATTATGGATGCATATCTGTGGAGATGGGATACTGCATGAAGTATATAATGTCATCTATACAGGGTGGCCCAAAAAACCCGGAACGGGGCACTTCCCAAAATATGATACCACAATGTTTATGTTGCATTCCTCGTGTTTGGAAGAGATACGTAGATGATACCTTCATCATAGTCTCCAGCTCTGAAACAGATAACTTGCTCAAACACATGAATAGCCGCCAACCATCCATCCAGTTCACATCGGAGATGGAGTGCGAAGGGAAGATTGCATTCTTGGACACTTTAGTTCACAGACACGACAACCATAGGCTCTCCACCTCAGTCTACAGGAAGCCTACCCACACAGACCAGTACATAGCGTTTGACTCTCACCATCCCGTATCGGTGAAGAGAAGTCTAGTGAAATGTCTATTTGACAG
Organism: Echinarachnius parma; assembly: GCA_037951105.1. Lineage (NCBI taxonomy): Eukaryota > Metazoa > Echinodermata > Echinoidea > Clypeasteroida > Echinarachniidae > Echinarachnius > Echinarachnius parma. Next base: position 29,144 of record JBAMJV010000942.1, on the reverse strand, counting down.
AGCTTCACGCATTGTGACTAGTCCACAACAGCCATGCAATGAGCGGACCCGTGTCCGCAATGCCCTGAGTCTTAACGGTTACCCACGCCATTTTGTACACAACACCAAGAAGAGAACGACAGAACCCAAGGATCGGAAGGAATACAAGACTTTCACAGTCTTGCCATACATTGATGGGGTCTCCCAGCAAATCAGGCGCCGCCTAGAGAGCCATGGCATCCGAACGGTCTTCAGATCAGATACCACCCTCCGCCAGCAACTAACACGCCCCAAGGATCCAATTCCTCAACACAGACGGGACGGCATTGTGTACAACATCCCCTGCAAAGGATGTGATAGATCCTATATCGGAGAGACTACCCGACCGATATCAGAAAGAATCACCGAGCATAAGAGGGACGTCAGGCTACGCCGAACTGACAACTCAGCCGTAGCCGAACATGCTTGGGACAACCAGCATCAGCCAGACTGGGACGGGGTTCGCTGCCTTTCCCAAGAACGGCATTGGTACACACGTAGGGTAAAAGAAGCTATACAGATCCGTCTCAATCCCAGTAATTTCAATAGAGACAACGGGATGGATATACCCGAATTTTGGATGCGTACAATACGCCGCCATGACACCCCCCGACCAGCCGGCCCGCAACGGTTGATTCCAGCCAGTATCGAGCCAGCGGTCCGTTGATTGGTCGAGCTCGCTATTGTTCCCACCTAGCAAGCAAGCCGAGCCAGCGCCTCGCTGATTGGTTTAGCACCCGTGTACACCGGCCAATAGAATTTGCCCGTTATGGACCAATTAGGAACAACTCGCTCATGCGAGATAACGCGGTTTGGAGCCGCATGAGAGCATAAATAGGAGTGTTTTACGTTACTTTATATCACTTGACAAAGTATTGCAGTAGCATACGAAACGTCGTGATCTTTCAGATTCCATGTTGACCATACATTGCGAGACAAACGAATATCACTAGCGATATTATTTCCGATATGTTTATGTTCATCGGATAGGGTGTCCTTTCCAATGAAAAACGATACCAAGAACAGTAATTTTGGTCAGGTCGTTTTTGTTTAAGGACGCAGTGAATGAGACCATGTCAGGTGCCGATTTATGTCGATTTCGACCTAGTCAATGCCAGTTTAACCGCACTCCTTGCCCGTAATACCATTCAGCGACCATGCCCATTCTCTCGGCACACGGCTGAGTGCACACTAACAATAGTGCACGATGCTCAACACTATGAACGGCGCGCCGCGGCGGTTCGTGCGATTCATCAAGCGCTGGCTCAATACAAATTGACAAAAAAGAGAACCTGACATGCTGTCACTCACAGCGCCCTAAAACAAAAACTACACGACCAAATTGACTGTTCTTGGTATCGTTGTTCATTTGAAAAGAAACTCTATCCGGTGGACATAATACATTTGTTACTATATTTTGGGAAGTGCCCCGTTCCGGTTTTTTTGGGCCACCCTGTATAGTGAAAATTGTACAACAATTAGTCATATTTTCCTGAAACCTTTTACTTCTTGCAAGGTATTATTTGCAACATTTCGAAATAAAACAGTATTTTGTTTTTATCAATTGTAAGGGTTCCGCGAGCGAGCGAGAAAGCAGTGTATGGGATATAAAGATAAAGTTGACTTTTGATCAGATTCTAATGCTCATGATGATAGTACTACTTCTACTACTACTACTACTACTACTACTACTACTACTACTACTACTACTACTACTACTACTACTACTACTACTACTACTACTACTACTACTACCAGTGGCGTAGCGAGGGTCAACGGTTTGGGGGGGGGGGGGGGGGGCACAACTGCGAGGGAGCGGAAGCGCCCGAGGGGGGAAGGTGTGAGAGGGGCTGTCCCCCCTCCCACGGTAGGGAGCTTTTGCAATTTTTTACTCGAAATAATGTAATCTGGTGCATACCTTGGAAGAAAATTTGATACTAAAATTAAAGAAATCATGACCTAAATTATCTCCCTCATGATTAGACCGCTATACATAGCATACAAACACAATCGAACCTACACACACACCAGACTCAAATACGCTCACATCGTCCGTGCATGTCTATACTTATTTGGGGGAGGGTGTGGGAGGGGGTTTACCCCCTCCCACGTGGAGAAATTTTTGAAATTAGTGTTTAAAATATCACTTTAGACGTATGGTTATTATTGTCTTTATCATTATTATTGTTATTATGCATTTTGTAAGATTTATTTCAAGATTTAACTTCGAAAAAAGTGTGGGGAACTACCACCACCACCCACCACCACCACCACCACCACTACCACCACCACCACTACCACCACCACCACCACCACCACCACCACCACCACCACCACCACCACCACTACCACCACCACCACCACCACCACCACCACCACCACCACTACTACTACTACTACTACTACTACTACTACTACTACTACTACTACTACTACTGTACTACTACTACTACTACTACTTCTATACTACTAATAGTAATTCTGATAATATTATAGTAATGATGCTAATAATAATTCTCAAAATGATGATGATGATGATAATAATAATAATAATACTAATAATACTAATAATAATACTAATAATAATACTAATAATAATACTAATAAGAATTATAATAATAATAACAATGACGATGCCAATAATGGAATGATAATAACAGAAGTAATTATAGTTATATTTTTTCTGCACCAAAATACATATTGACAGAAGAAAACTTTATTATTTTGTGAGATATTGTGAGATTTTGCTTAAAACGTATCAAATAAAAAAATATTCTGATATATGTTGTCAAAACTGATTTTGCTAGTAAATGACCCCAATCCTAACGGAAAACAATAATTTTTTAATAATTATGATGGACATCAAACATGGGACCAGTTACTGCCCGGGCCTCACTATTTTTTTGCGGAGGCTTTGACATATCGTGCATTGTAATTTGAACTTAATATAATTTAAATACCAAAAGACGACAGCACACACAGCATACCGTCTTATATATGCACACACACACACACACACACACACACACACACACACACACACACACACACACACACACACACACACACACACACACACACACACACACATACATACACTTACATCTAACAAACATTTGAGAATGAGTTTGATCTATTGATACAAAATTTCCGGTTACAAACCAAGGAACTCTTATGGATTAATATCCCTTTTTTAGTACCGTTCATAACTTTGGTGAATTCAGCATCCACAGTCCACACAATGCCATTGCAACTCATTCACATGGTTATATCTCAATGTTCAGCTTAGTTATTCGCTTTAAGAGAGTAAATAACTTTAAAGAATAATTCATGTTTGTGCACGTCTAATATTTTGGGCGTTTTACTCACGATGGTCAGGTGAAGTTGAAAGTTGAATTTCTCCATCATCGAAATCAACATTGACGGTGCGTAGTTCTGATGCATCGTCGTCATCGTCCAAGCCGTTCAGTGTGACCTCCACTCCTGTTGATGTCACATCAAAGATCTCCTCGTGATCGGGGTCTAATCCAGGCTGGTGCGATCCGGTGTGGTCAATGTTTGCGATGTCGGTTTCTTCATATTTATCCCGATTATCTCGGGCACATTTAGAGAATATACATCCCATGATGCGTACGCTCAGGTATTTCGTCAAAAACGATAGTTTTGAAGAAAAAAAATCGATGGATTATAGCCAATAATCGTATCATTTAGCAAAACGCAAATGGATTACTGATAGCTCTATGGTTTATTCATAGAATGAATACATTCAACAAAACCCGCACAGAGAATCACCAAGAGACCAACAGACGTGCGCGTAAGCAAAACGCGCTCCCCATTGATGACGCTGTATACCTCATCAACTGACACAATGCATACAGTTATAGCCTTATTATTTCAATGGATTGCACATGATGCTAGAAGTATACTTTCCACGGTGCACTGAGATCATGAGACGTGGGCTGACATGTAACGCATGTATGCACTCTAAAGAAGCACTGGTTGGAATGCTCCCCAAGGAGTGGAGAGAGGCCACAATAAGACGGCTGGATGGATTGTGGGTGAGCTTCCCATGCCCGATATATAATATTAGGCGTAGATTCCCATCTGGGCGAACAGTGTAAAAGCACTGACAAGGCTAAACAAAAAATATGATTATTGTAATTATTATTATTACTATTATAATTGTTCTTATTATTATTTTTGTTTATTTTTTATTAATTTTGTTATTTGTACTTTTGTTATTATAATAATAATAATTATTATTATTATCATAGGCTGATATCGAAATTATATTAAATCTATATTGCAAATAATATTCGATATTCACAGTTTTCATAATCAACTAAATGTAGATCATAGCTATAATAGATGTATGTAAACAATTATTACAATCATTATTAAACATTCAAACAAAATATTTGATGAATTGGCAGAAGGAGCTTATGGAGCTAACAAATAGCAACTACGCTCATCGAGGTTTACCACAATTAAAACACTGGAGTCTGGAATTCACAAAGGAGGTTGACATATACACCATGGTTTAAACCATGGTCTATATCTACATGAATGAAGTGCTGCTTGTAGACAAGTGAACAAAATAATGATATGACCGTTAGTGCTTGCTATTTAAACCAGGAAATTCCAACATCTACAAATACGGATATTCATCTGGTGCGTTTAGCAAAATGTGTAGCACAAGGGGCATACCATAGATGTAGACCATAGTTTAAACCATGGTTTACACAAACCTTCTTTGTAAATTCCAGCCATACAGTTTGTCTTAAAGTGATCCCTGTAAAGTGTCAGATATTGCACAAAATTACATTTGAGACTTCAATTCTATATCAATATCATTGTAAAATACAATTGAAATATTTGTGAAAGTTTATACCACTGTTTACCTAGTGAAAAAAACGAATATTGAGTTCATATTTTATCACCGAATACTGATGGCCTGCCGTAGATTTGTCGCAGTAATACTCGTCCGTTTGACGATATCCGCACCCGTGTATATAGACGGTACAGAATTTGCGCGCGCTCGGCTCAACAGTCGGGTATGTTGATCGCGTGGCGCGCCTTCCGGACGTGTTCAGCTACGGCAATTGTACTTTTTACCAAAAGCGTTGGGCATCGCTTTTGAGATGATGATTTTCAATGATAATTATCTTCATACTAAAGGGACATTTGAAAAAAATCTAACCCTATTTTTATTCTTCTCTTACCATAAGCTAAACAACCCGGCAGAAAAGAAACGAGGAAGCTCCAAGTAATTTTCGTGGAGTTAGACACTATACTTGGATCACTTTAAGAAACCATTTAAGAATACTACGGTCTGTACGAGTATATTATGTTTATATTAATTTGTTTCTTTATAGAATATTACCATATTTGCATTATATGTCGGCCGACATCAAAAAACATTCGCATGAAACACTGCCCATGTAGGCCCTATGCATGCCTGTTCGTATCATCGATATGTACACACTGGATATAGCACGCTGAACAATGCCGAATGAGCGACGTTGAAGCCGCCGCAAGTATCTAAAAGTCCACCTAAGTGACCAAATACAAAAGGTGCTTCTATTCATTTCCGTAAATCGATTCACGCGAGCGAGCATGGTTTTTGTATTTGGAGTACTTTTGGAGTACTTTTTCACACTGTCGCTGGCTTAATGATGAGGGCGCTGTTGCTATATCCAGTATTTTTATATCGATGGTTCGTATGTGTGCCTGTGCGTGTGTATATATGTGCGTTTGTGTGTGCCTATTCGTGTGTGTGTGTATGTGTGAGTGAGTGTGTGCTTGTGTGTGTGTGTAGGTGTGTTTGTGCGTGTGTGTGTGTGCGTGTGTTTGTGTGTGTGTGTGTGTGCCTGTGTGTGTGTGTGTGCGTGTGTTTGTGTGTGTGCGCGTGAGTGTATGTGTGTGTTGTTATAAGAATCTTCCGCTGTATGCATTGAACTCGTTGTTTCGTGAATTCCTTTGTACAGTATAATGATATACAATAAATACAAATAACAATGTTCAAGACCATTTCTTCTTTCTCATTTTTTTCTTTCAAATTATAATGATGATAATTCTATTTTGGTGTTTCTGGAGGCACAATTTACATCGTTTTATTTGTAATTGAAAGGTGCTACAATGTCGCTACAAAAGACGGATGCGGGGTGTTGCATTGCAACAATAGCACTTCGTGACCCCGGGGGGGTACTCAGATTATAGTCGGACGGGGGTGTGCGGCTGAGACCTCCAAACCCATACCCACATCTAAGGGTCCTTTTGCGAAAAATGGACCCATGTCTAAGGATTTTCTTTCGCCTGCGGCGCATGTTTTGGGTGTATTTCCCGCAAATTTTGTGGTTTTAAGTTAGCGAGCGTAGCGAGCTTGAAAAATTTTGCAATTTCACATCGGCAAATCCCAAAATCATGTATAAAAAAGGGGAAATATGAAAAAAGGGTTTTTTTGATGAAAAGGGGACCCATGTCTAAGGATCTTTCTTGAAAAAGTCACCCTTCCCAGCGGCACATCCCCGTATACCCAATATACGTGAGTACCCCCCCCCCCCCCCGGGTTCGTGACACTTTCTATATTTTTCCTTACACTCCATTCTTATAGATATCACTTGCGTCATGTTAAAGCACAAATTATTATTCACTTCCGAACGTCCGTCTTGTATACCTTAACCATTATTCTGAAGCCACAAAGAATATAGTTATAATTACAGGTATATAAAACAATCGTACAATATTCATTACATTTGCGTCATCATTTAATTTCTGGCCATTCAGTTTTATATGAAAACAATGTAAAATTGTACTCATCTCAATTATGTGTATAGTTGATTCTATCATCGTTAGGCATAACAAGTTTTGTGTATAAGTTACCATGGTTTCGTCGGCAGCTCTCCTATGTTGCAGCCGATGAAGAGAACACCAACTTTACCAACTTTACTCATACTAGTCATTCTATCGACGTCTGGCAGGAGGTGAGCATGGCCACGATGTCGATGACAAAAGCGAACTACCGGGGAGTAAGTATGCATTGTTTTAAATAATAATTTCGGAAACTAAATTGATGATTTATAACTGATTCATTCTGATGTTAAAACAAGTGATTATGGAAAAAATAAATTACCAATTAAATAAGGAACACGTATTACATGCATTTCTTTTTTCTTCCTCTTTTTACAAAAAATGATATTCATACCGTTTGACAAGAACATCGGTTTGTATGAAAGAAATAATAAATGAACAGTGTCTCTGTAGATTATAATTTGTATACGTATTATGTATAACAGAGTCTGTCCAAAATCTCACGTAATCTCATTTACTATTAATTTAAAAAGATGATAAATACTTGAAACTGAATACGAACAAGCACCACACATCACATACAAGAGAGTATAAACTTTCAGCGGCGATGTAAACAGAATCAACGCAATATATACTTAATTATTATTCACAATTCAAATTTACTAAGAGTGATGATGGTATATATGAAACAAATGTTTAAGTTTGATGCTTTATTTCTATTTTATATTCAGATCCAGTTGATTTGCCTAGGAGTGTTGCTGCAGCATGGTAAGGGGTTTAAGTTTCTTTCAGAACTTGTCTCTTCTCAAAGGCCTTCAAAAACATACTGATGAGAATGTAATTTTGACATGTTATTAATATGTGCATAGCACGCCGATAAAAGGATCTTATTTAAAAAAAAGCATCCATTTTCAACATTGCGAATTGGCATGGATGTGAACAATACAAACAATTTGACAATTAGTAGAACATATTTAATAAATGTAGAACTGATTAGAATGAATAGAAAACATATTTATTCTAAATTCTTTGTTCTAACTCTCATAGGATACATTTATCTTCACTAAGTGCTGATAAATCATAACACCCTGAAATGGGCACTTTATTAGCCGAAAGTAGTTTAATAATAAAACAATTTTATTTTCTCCTCTTTGCTTTTTCTTTTAACAGTTGTTGCGACCACCAGCGAATCTCCTCTGACACCATCCTTCTTGAAATCGCACTGCCGTCCCACGAACATGGTGCGCAAATGGCAGGAAGCGAGACAAAGGGGCAAGTGCGGTCATCACTTGACGGCAAGCAGCAGTACCCACGGTGAACACCAAAAGACCTCCTTGCCAACAACCCGACCAAGTACAGACAACGGTGACAAAGAAATGACGACACCTTCAAGATTGTCGATGGAACCTAGCCTTACCCTCATCATGATAGAGACGTTTGGCGGGGCGCGGTCCTCTGAAACATCTGCTACAGCTCCTACAGCTCCTCCGGAAATCATGCGTTCCACTGTCAACACAACCTCAACGCTTGTTCCCGCTAACCCAGCAAGTACCACCCAAGGACACACCCCTGAGTCTCAATCCATGGAGATGACCTCTTTTCAGGCCGCAATTAGCCATGGCAATCGTACTCAGAGTCAGGCTGACCTTACAACCCTACCAGCATTGGACGTCATTCGATCGACTGACAACGGCGACACAGATGCGACAACACCTGCACAATTGTCAATGGAACCTAGCCTTACCCCCATCACGACAGAAAAGTATGTAGGGATGCCGCGGACCTATGCGGCGTCTGTAGAGATGCCGCGATCCTCTACGGCATCTGGTTCAGCTCCTATTGCTGCTACACCTTTTGCTATGGCGAGACGCTCGGAAATCATGCAGTCCACAGCCAACACAACCTCAACGCCTGCTCCTGCTAACCCAGGAAGTACCACCCAAGGTCAGACCACTGCGTCTCAATCCATGAAGATGACTTCTGCTCAGGACGCAATTAGCCATGACAATCAAACCAAGAGTAAGGTTGACCTAACAACCCGACCAGCTGCAACAGACGTCGTCAAATTGACCGACAACAGCGACAAAGATGCGACAACACCTGAACGACTGTCGATGGAACCTAGCCCTACCCCCATCACGATAGAGAAGTCTGGAGGGGTGCGGTCCACTGCGGCATCTGTTTCAGCTCCTATTGCTGCTACACCTTCTGCTATGGCGAGTCGCTCGGAAATCATGCGGTCTATAGTCAACACAACCTCAACGGCTGTTCCCGCTAACCCAGCAAGTACCACCCAAGGTCAGATCACAGCGTCTCAATCCATGAAGATGACGTCGGCTTACGCCGCAAGTAGCCCTGACAATCATACCGAGAATCAAGCTGACATATCAGCGACGAATGCGATAGATGAAATGCCCTCTTCAATCAGTAACGATGGTACATATCATAAAATGTTCACTACCACTCCCACCATAACCACCACCACTACGACAACGACCGCGCCATCCACTGCAACCAGTATGACACCAATTATCCCCGTCCTTCCTACAGTTAGGTAGTAGATCAACTATTAATCACGTTAATTGGTCTAGCAATATCGGGTTGCGGGTATAGAACCCGGGCTAATAAGTTCAATATTGCGTTTTATTCATTGTATTAAAATTGTTTAAAACATTACACGAAATTCTTCTTCTGATGTTTTTGAACCTGACCCTATTTATAACGCAACCTTGATGACCATACTAATTTCTAAAATTACTTAACTTAGGAAATGGCACCAACATGATTGGTTAATTACATGTAATCCTATACTATATGCATTATTCTGTTAAATGTTATATCATACATTATATAAAGATCAGTAGCCGAATATTTGCTTCATGGTCCCCTTCAAAAGTTAAAATATGTCCATTCATTTCAGACTATCAGGTTCGCCTCATGAACGGATGCAACAACAAAGAAGGTCGCGTCGAGGTGTTCCGAAACGGATCTTGGGGAACTATATTTGATAGCGGCTGGGAAGACATCGACGCAAGTGTTCTCTGCAGAAGCCTCGGCTTTGGTGAGACGGGACCCGCTCGGCACAATGCCGAGTACGGACAAGGAACGGATGACGTCATCTATAGTGGTATTCAGTGTACCGGAAGTGAGGACAACATCACAGCTTGTACTCGAGCCGAGCAGGTGGAAGGACACTGCCTCGGACATAAGGAAGATGCAGGGGTGCGCTGTTCAGATTCAGGTATTTCTGTTCAATATTAATTACGTATAGCCAATGCACTTATGACGGAGGGAATATACGTTATCCATGACTCGCGGTGGCTACTCTTGAGAAAGTAACAGTATTCTTTAATAATGAAATTGTTTATTTACCAGGGAAAACCTTCGTAACTTGAAAGAGGAGGAAATGTGGCTATAGAAGCACCAATTAAGAAGGAAGACGTAGGTTAACATGAAGTTTTATGTTGCTGTGATTGAAACTAATACAACACCTTAATACCTTCGCTTATTATAGAACGACAGAACTAAACAATTCCGGATCACCGAACTGCATTGCCTTGCTGTAATGATAGGCTGAATAGTAAATAAATTACATGTACAAGATAAATTCTTATAAATAATGTAAATCTAATATTCTTCCTTTTACCAGCCTGACAAATGTGTTTCTTACTAGAAACATTGTTATGATGTGAACATTTGTTAAAACACACACACACACACACACACACACACACACACACCCACACACCCACACACCCACACACACACACACACACACACACACACACACACACACACACACACACACACACACACACACACACACGCACACACGCACACACGCACACACGCACACACGCACACACGCACACACGCACACGCACGCACACACACACACACACACACACACACACACACACACACACACACACACACACACACACACACACACGCACACGCACACGCACACGCACACGCACACGCACACGCACACGCACACGCACACACACACGCACACACACACACACACACACACACACACACACACACACAAAAACACGATTATATTGTCATACACACAGGACTTAATGTACGCCTTGCTGGTGGTTGCAACGAACGTGAAGGCCGTGTTGAAGTGTTCTGCAACGGGTCTTGGGGAACTGTCTGTCATAACAGTTGGGATGATACTGATACAGGTGTTGTCTGCAGAAGCCTCGGTCTTGGTGAATCAGGGAAAGCTGTAAGGAATGCACAGTTCGGTAAAGGTTCGGGCGATATCATATTGACTAATATCCAGTGTAACGGAAGTGAGGACAACATCACATCTTGTCCAAACGCTGAACAGAGAGTCAACTACTGCAGTCATCACCAAGATGCAGAAGTCCGCTGTTCTGGCTCAGGTATTGTTTTTATCTTCATTATTTTAATTTGTAGGACTACTCATGAAAGGAAAACAACAGTATTTCTCAGGACTTTAAAATCTTCCCTTATCACATGGTGCAACCAGAAACCAACTTTGTAAATTATCTATGTTTAATATTTTTTCTAATTATCTTGGTACCCAAGTTTCGCAATAATTAGTGTTCATTTTTATGTCAACTATATAGTGATGTCAACTATATAGTGATGGACCTTAATCAATCATTGTTGTTGAATTAAAGTACTACATAATCAAAACAAAACATGCATTGCTTTGTTTAAAACTACTATTATAGAAAGAAACGTTTTAAACAACATGATTTATTTCTAGCATTGATTTTGCTTCCACTCAATTCAAATGGATTTGATGTGATTGTTTAAATTGAATTATTCACACATATGATTACACACATCAGATATGCCGGTTCGTCTTGTTGGTGGTTGCAACGAACATGAAGGTCGTGTTGAAGTGTTCTGCAACGGGTATTGGGGAACTATCTGTCATAACAATTGGGATGATACTGATGCAGGTGTTGTCTGCAGAAGTCTCGGTTTTGGTGGAAAGCTGTTAAGAGTGCACAGTTTGATAAAGGTTCGGGCGACATCATATTGACTAACATCCAGTGTAACGGAAGTGAGGATTATAATGTGTAGTTGATTGTACTGCAAGGAGTCCAGCAATAAGGAAGCATTTGTAGAGGTTGTGTACCGTTTGAATGGCTTTATTGGGTACTGAGTAATGCATGTCCACAGAGTCTGCATGTACTCCCAATCATATATGCGAGTATGGAAGGCCAAGTGGCTCCCACATTACATCCCCCTTACGGAGATTATAAAACAAAAAACAAAGGTATAGTCCGCAAAATTCACAGTCCATACAATTTGGTTATGCGATATTCTATCCTTAAAGAATCACTATCAAAATTGAAGTCCTAAAAGAGCGTCCAAAATATCTATCGCGATTTGTGGTAATCTAGCTAAGTTATATATTCCTATAACAATGTAGTCCAAAAAGGTGGGTATCCAGTTTAACACAGGCAGAAGATCTTAATGTCCCTCTGTAAGAATTATCCTACATAAACCTGACAATTTTCAACAGACAGAAGATCTTAATGTCCCTCTGTAAGGATTATCCTTAAAAAAAACAAACCTATCAATAGGTTAGCCTATTTGGTTTCTTCACTTGCCGGCCACTACGGGTGGTGAGTGGTCCAGTGTGTCTTGGAGAAGCATTCCCCGGCAGCGGGTAGTCATCTGATGAATCTGTAGATTCTTCGGCAGTCGATGGTGTAGGCGACTCGTCATAGCGGGTGCGTCTCGGTTCAGCATCTGCCAGGTGACGACGATTGCGTCGGAAGACGCCACCGTTCGGGGTCTCAACGAGATATGAGCGTGGTTCGCGACATTGCTCCCGTACGGTAGCTGGAAGCCAGTTGCCAGACTTGGGGTCTTGGACGCGAGCTAGCTGTCCGGGTACTAGGGGTTGGAAAGTTGCATAAACAATATTGGATTAACAAGGGGCCTTTTACTCATAACAGACAATTAATTACGAACTTGCAATAATTAAAAACGAATGTATCAAACACAACTATGATTGATATAATTGATTTTCACATTTGGCCTACCCCCCCCCCCCTTTTAGCTCCCCGGGAAAAGAAAAAAAACACTACCAAATACATACAACTGTTCATCGTGTCATGTCTATTGTTGATTGATACGAGTTCCCTCAAGAATCTACACGATATCAACAGTACCCTTTCTGGTTGTTAATTACAATCAGTGGTGTTTATTTGTTTTGCGTAATTGTATATACTGTGACGAAAACCCCAAAATCTAATTCCGTTTTATTCTATTTTAATTGTAAATGATTTCATACATAGTAATCCTCTTTCGGTTACTCTCTTTTTAATTGCTAGTTCATGAATATTCAGTTATCGATTTATAAAAGTGTAACACTGCGCGCGCATTGTTAGCGTGTAACGCGCATTGGACCAATTAGACGGTTGTATTTTGCTTTTGCGCACAGAAAAAAGTATTACATTTGCGCGCAGTCTTTTAACTAATTTTGGAAGCGGGTCAGCTGTGCGCAGACTACATTCTGCACTTTTGACCTTTGGAGCGAGTCACGGCTATTTTTATACACTCAGCTGTCTACATAGTTAATTCACGTATTCACGGTATGTATACACTCAGTGTATTATATGCGTGGGAATTTTGACCCAATTTTATTTGTAAACATAAACATTAGCGTATTTTCGTGAACTTTGATACAAGATCATAGATACCAAAATAGAATTTATTGAACTGTTATTCCGTCAGCGAGTGTGACATTTATTTGATAATTGAGTGAATACTTTTTATTAATTCTAAATTTATATTTTATGTCTCCTTTTAATTCCCTTTTTGCTTGCATAATTGACGCATATTCTGTGTTGAATTCGGGAGTGAATGTGTGCTTATATAAATGTTGACTGGAATATTCATTTCTTTTATTGTAGTTCTTTGCATGATTAATAAGACATTTAAATGCCAAAATGGTGGTATATCATAAGTCTCAGTCATGGTTATTTTCAGTATGAACAACTCTTGGCTTTTATAGATTTAATACTAATTCTGACCAAAGGTTGGTCTATTTTGACCAACACTTGGCCTGTTCAATGTGACCAATGGTTGGCTTTGACCAAATTCGACCAACTGTTGGCCATGTTTGTTATTATTTCTTGGCTTGTTTGATTGGTACTATACCATTTTAAATATAATGTGATGATGAATTGATTTCACATTACAATGGCCAAACACTTGAAATATTTTAAGTGGTCACTTACAAATTTGCCAAACGTTGTCATATTTCTGATTTTTGATGTAGCAGGTTAGTGTACAAATAGTGGCACTGATGAATTGCGTTGTTGATGATAAACTTGTTTTATTGTTGTGAAATGTGTGATATGAAGAGTATGGAACTTTACAGGTAACAGTTGATTCAATTATCGGTTGCCATGGCAACGGATGTCTCTTCATGACAAAGTGAATTCAGTTATTGTCATATGAATCAGATTGTATTTCCTATTAAGTTCCATCTCTTTTATTTTTCATGACATACTTGTTGATAAATACTTCTTGACAAACAATTGAATTAAATATTTACTTGTTTATTTATTAACAGATGGAGTTAGGAGAGGTACGGCAACGTGCCTCTGTCACGTAATACAGTGCCTCATAGGGTTTTGTAAATAGTAGAATAAGATTGTTATACACAAATACAATAGTAGAATAAGACTGTTATATACAAATATAAATAGATTAATTGATTGTTATACACATATAAATAGTAGATTAATTGATTAGTAGATTAAATGATTGTTATATACACATATAAATAAAAGATTAATTTAGTTGACATGTACAGTTTGAAATACAGCAAATTAATTAATTGAGATAATAATAGATTAATTAATTCTGTGGAAGCTTTGAATTTAGCTTTCTCTACAGACAATTGTCAGATTTTATATCGTACTTGTTAATTTCGGTCTGACAGTTGATAATTGAATTGTAGTTTTAATACATTGTAAATATTCGGTAACTATAATTTTATACAAGTTTATTTGTATTTTTTTATTATGAAAGTCACATGACATACTAATTATCTTTAAGGAGTATACGAGCTTAGCTATTTCTTGAATGTAAGTTCATAAGTTACATTATTACTGTATGACATGATTAGCACATTTAAGTGATGGTGGTGTGAGAACTTATTTGTTCTGCTTTCGCAATTACATCCCATGGAATTGAAAGTTCCAGAATTGGAACAAATTCAATGGTTGTGATTTGTAAGGCAGCACGACTTTGTGTAGTGAAAGCGAGAATGCTATAAGATTGTTATTGCAGTCCAACAGACATTCCCAACAACTACACTAGTCGTGATTCAAAAGGTATCAAGGTAGAAAATGGAGTGCTAGATGTTATCATCTCAGATGACAACACAACAGACATTCCTAATTTTATCTTTGGTTTAGGAATTATGATGTTAAGAGCCTGAGGTGGTTAATGGAGTGCAGGATTTTGTCAACTGTTTTGGCAAACCAAATTGACATTCCTAAATGCCACATTAAGGTCTTGGACATCATACTTCTAAGGGAGTGGATATTTCTATACCCCCCTTTTTGTTGGTAGTTCTATCACCTTCCATCGTTTAGAAATTAGGCTTCATGAATTACAGTACTTATGAAATTGTACTTATAAATTGAAGAAGAATTAAGTTGTTATGGTCTGGTAACTGTGAGATCTAATTTCTTGACTTCAGATAGCAAGGGTCGAATCTGATTTATACTAGTGGAAATTGGATTAGAACGAAACTTATTTGACGTGTTCTTTTGGATAGCGTAGGAACGTAACTGTTTGAGACTATAGCTATTAATTGGAGTTTGTGTTTGAGTAACCTGTTGCACCGACAAAGTGAGTGGACAGAGTTTACGAGGAGTAAGGATGCTAACTAAAAAGCCTTTGGGAAGGGTGTAAGAGAGATGGTTTATTAGGAAACCTGTTGACCAGGGCTGGTAGCGGTTGCTGGGGCGGTGATTTTGGACTGCACTGTTGATCAGTTGGATGTCAGTAGTTGTCAAATAAAGTTAGTGAGACAGAACAGGTCCATTGATACTAGCTCGCTAGGAATCATTGTGGTTTAGCAAGTCAAGTCCCAATTAGGATCACTCTATTTAAACTCATTAAAACTTAAATTGTAACTTGTAAATTATAATCATTAATTAGTACATTGTAAGAAATAATCGTAAAGCTACACTTAAATTGTAGTATCATACAAGCTCTTACAATGAAATTAGATTAGTAAATTACTGTAACACATACATGTACAAGTGGATTTTCAATTAAGCATCCATATACATAATGAATTGAATTTCGATTGAGATATTGTTGAATATAGTATTCTATAAATATTGTTGTGACGGCATGTCACCACCTTTGAAGTTAATTGCCGGAAATGGCATATTTATTAAATTATATTTAAACTTTATATTTTGTATTCAAACTTGTTATTAGAACTGGAATTACATGTGTCATTCGGTTGAACGAATAAATAGTGATACAAGGTGTATACTGATTGATGATGCTGAAGTGTGATCTAAAGTAGATTACGAAGTATTAATTATATTTGTAGAATTTAAAGCTTAGACTGCTGTTAGAATAATTAAATTCTAATAAGGACTATTCGTCTGTATATTTCAGACAAACGAACTCAAGTCATCGTGAATTTATTCAGGCCGCTCGGATAGAAAGCTCTTTATCGTGTAAACCATGTGTAGTTAAATGTGTGACTTGTACGCATGATTGCAATGCCGTGTGAAACATGTGTTGTGTGCTAGCGCACGTGTGATGACAGAATGTTCTAAATCTATGCCTTGATTATGTGATGATGTGATTGTGGAGTGATTGTAAGATTATGCTCTGCAGTGATAAATTACTCACTTATTGATGATGTGATATCTTGAGATGAGTTGACACTCTGGTTGAATCTAAATTGATGCTTGTTGATGGCCCGGAACAGGATGCATGCCAGAATAAGTATGTGTGCGAGTGTGGACATCAACATGTGTGCATGTATGAGATGTGACCGTACGCTTGTACCGTTAGATAGGCGGTTTTCGTAAATAGTGTCAGTCGTCGGAACTAGGTCAAAGGTTATGTTTATATTGGTATTTATACGCAATCACGTTCTATAGGCATAGTGCGTAAATTAGTATTCATGTTCAGTGCAACAAATAGTACTGGATAAGAGACCCTGGAACTCTTCAAATCTAGGTGGTGGCAGCGTAAACTATCGTTAATGTTTGTGAGAGATTAGTCTTACATTAGAGCTTATTTAGATATTTTATTTAGACAGAGAGCCTCTCACGTTACATTTTTGGTGGTACAGCGGTGGGATTAGCAATTTCCTGCATCAAAAATTTGCAATTTTTGTAAACCTTTGTATTAAGTTATTATACCGCTACCCAAAAACTTACATTTTTGGTAGCGAGTGGTGGGATTAGCATTTTCCCGCATCAAAAATTTGTAAATTTTTGTATTTACGTTATAACGTTGTGTGGTTTATTTTGCTAGAATAGTCTAGAGGCAGTTGTAAGTACTTGTGTATATTTAATTTGTAGTTGGTAATAATTGGAGTGTATGTTTTGCATAATTGTGAGAATGATACAATGTAATTCCAGGTTATAAATATTAATTTCATTAAAGTTATATGGATGCTTGTACATTATAAGTAAAGAACAAAAAGAACGTAGTTAAGATTTTTGCAATATGCAAAACAAAACAAAAATAAATAAATAAAAGTTCATCAAATTGAACAAAGAAATGTTTGTAAGAGGCAACTGTTTACAAAAGTGACATGAACTTTCTTACATTTGGCCATATCAAGTTGCGCTAGAAATGGATGCTGACAATCAAGTCCAAGGGCATCCACCCGAACTGCCAGGTGGTGATAATACCGCTGGACGGCAGGATGCATCTCAAAGACGCTGGATCATGGACGCAGGAGACCAGGAGATTGCGATGCCTATGCATGGTTATGGCGATGCACTCCCATCTGATCGACGACAGGTTTTCACACCAAACGAATTCAGACGGAATCCAGGTTACGTTGGTAGTGACCGCCCTACAGAAGTGGACACGAGGCACGCTGGATTTGTACCCCGTGGAGGGCATACAAGGGATGTTCTCCCCGAGAAGTACGCTGGCAAGGTCCCCTGGGCAGACTACCGTCGCCACTTTGATGTTTGCATGCGGATGAATAACTGGAACGACTATGAGGCAGGCCAGTATTTGGCTACACGCCTACAAGGACCGGCGCTAAAAGTATTGAACAATTTCCCACTTGGCTGCCCCATCACCTACACTGATCTGGTCTATCAATTAGACCGCCGATTCGGAACAGCTGACCAGAGCGAGAACTTCCTCTTTGAGTTGAGGCTGAGACGACGACAGCCGAGGGAAACTCTTCAGGAGCTTGGGCAGGCTATTCGTGACCTGTCTTGTCTTGCATACCCAGCCTTGGATATGGTCTCTAGGGAACGATTAGCCAAAGGCCATTTCTCTGATGCTATTGATGATCCGGAGATACGAGCTGGCATTTTCAGATCCCGCCCATCTACACTGGATGAGGCAATTCAAGCTGGATTGATGGCAGAGGCGTTCATCAAATCCGAGAGAGCTCGTGAAAGGATCCGGCCTCGTAACGTCCGTGCAGTAGACGCCACTGTGGAACCAGTACCTGTAGATAAAAAGACGAGAAGAGAAATAGATGAGTTAAAGGCTGGACTTCATGATCTCATGAACATGATGATGCAACTCAAGGGCAACCACAACCATCACAACCAGTCTGGGATCGTGTGTTTCAAGTGTGGTGAACCAGGACACATCAGCCGGAACTGTGACAAACCTTACATGGGAAACGACAGAAGGCCTACTCAACGGACCGGAGGAAGGCCCACGAACCAAGCAGGTCCACAACGCTAGATCAGCAGACAACGCCCACTACACTTACCTGTACCGTAAGAGATGTTAACCATGCCATGTATATACCAACTTCAATTAGAAACCAGACCAGACATTTTCTTGTGGATACAGGATCTACAATCACCATTATGTCCAGAGCCGTGCTGAACCACACCCACTCAATTTCTATGCCAGATATTGCTGCAACAGGAGTAAGATTATTGCAAGCTGATGGCACACCAATCCAAGTGCATGGAGAAACAATCCTAACCTTTGGCATTGGGTCACAGACACACGATGTACCTATAGTGATAGCTGACATAGAAGTAGATGGCATCCTAGGAATGGACTTCTTACAGAAAACGGATTCCACCATAGACTGCGAAAGAAAACTCATCATCGTTCGAGGTGAACCTATACCCTGTACAGATCATCATGGTGATAAATTGGTGATGCAAGTAAACCAACAGCAAGTTCCTGAGCATCTGACCGATATCTTCGAGAGAACCAAGCAGAGCGTTGATAACGAATTCCAAACTGATGTGGCTAGCCTGCTGACCGAGTTTAGTGATGTCTTTTCCAAGGGAGACCATGATATTGGCTGCACTGACAAGGTTAAACATAGTATCCACACGACGTGTGCAGCACCAATAAGGACAAGGCCAAGGAGACATCCGATGGGGCAGAGAGAGGAGGTAGAGAAACAAATCAAGGATATGCTAGAACGGGGTATTATCAAACCGTCAACCAGCCCTTGGTCATCACCGATAGTGCTGGTAGGCAAAAAGGATGGGACAAAAAGGTTCTGCATAGACTACAGGCTTCTAAATCAGCATACGGTAAAAGATTCATTTCCCCTGCCAAGCATCGCGGAATCATTAGATGCCTTGGATGGAGCGAAGTATTTTTGCACCTTAGACCTCGCCTCTGGCTACTGGCAAGTGCCGTTGGATGATGATGCCAAGCTAAAATCAGCATTCGTGGTACCGGGAGGTCTCTACCAGTTCGAAGTAATGCCATTCGGATTGTGCAACGCCCCCTCTACGTTTGAACGGTTGATGGAGAATATCTTCACGGGATTACAATGGCGCATTCTGATGATCTATCTGGATGACGTCATTATATTTGGCTCGACGGCAGAGGAGATGATTGACAGACTGAGGATAGTCCTGCAACTACTCAGAGAGGCGCATCTAAAACTCAAGCCAAAGAAATGTCATCTGTTCAAGAAAGAAGTGTTATACCTTGGACACGTCGTCTCAGCTGAAGGTGTGACCACCGACCCATCCAAAACTGAAGCTGTGAAGACGTGGCCGACTCCTACCAACCAAACAGACGTGAGAAGTTTTCTTGGACTGGCATCCTACTACCGAAGGTTCATTTTGAAATTCTCTGAGGTAGTCAAACCTCTTACAAATCTGACAAAGAAGGACCAGCCTTTCATCTGGTCAGCAGAATGCGAGGGTGCATTCCAGACAATGAAACGACTCCTAACCAATGCCCCAATCCTCGCCTACCCCCGCCTGAATGTCCCGTTCGTCTTAGACACCGATGCCAGCAAATTCGCAATAGGAGCAGTACTCTCCCAGGAGCAGGAAGGAAAGGAACGAGTCATAGCCTATGCAAGCAAGACGCTTAACCAGGCAGAGCAAAACTACTGCGTCACCAGGAGAGAACTTCTAGCTGTAGTGGCATTCCTAAAACACTTCCGTCATTACCTTTATGGTCAAGAAGTGCTGGTGCGAACCGACCACGGAGCTCTTAGGTGGTTGATGCAATTCAAGAACCCAGAGGGACAACTTGCCAGATGGTTAGAGGTGGTTAGCCAATATCGACTTACCCTTGTGCATCGCCCTGGAAGAGTGCACCTGAACGCAGATGGTCTGTCACGTCGGCCATGTAACCAATGTGGTCAGCTGGAGGACATCTGCATTGGAAAGTAGAAACATTGTAGACAATCAATTATTGGAGAATTGATGTTTTATTTGGTGTTAGTTAAGTTGTTATTTTTATATTGTATTTCGTAAATAGATTACAAGCTATGTGGAACTGAATTAAACATGGCTGGGACTGAGCTTAGGAAGGATTTAGAAGTTGGACTAGAAGCTCAAATTGAAGCCATCCGTTTATCCTCATCCTATTCCTCTTCTGATGTGCGGAAGGCACAACTTCTTGATGTTGATATTGGGTTTATCCTGAAATGGAAAGAAAAATCCAATAGAAAACCAGAATGGAAAGATGTCTCTTTGCTCTCATCAGCAGTCAAGACGTACTGGATGAACTGGGACCTGCTGGAATTAAAAGATGGTGTAATGATGAAACGCTGGGAATCAAATGATGGAACAGAAATCAGTTGGAAAACTGTCTTACCAAGACAAATGAGGTCAACAATTCTAGCTGATCTGCACAACTCAAGGTCTGCCGCACACTTGGGAGTAAACAAGACTTTGCATAAAGTCCAAGCTAGATTCTATTGGGTAGGTCTGCCAGCTGATGTCCGATCATGGGTGAGGAAATGCACGGTGTGTGCACAAAACAAGAATCCACCAAAAAGGAGACGTGCGCCAATGCAGCAGTACCGGGTTGGTACTACAATGGGAAGAGTCGCCATGGACATCCTTGGTCCCCTGCCCATAACTGACCGAGGAAATCGATATGTCTTGGTAATTGGTGATTATTTCAGTAAATGGGTGGAATCCTATGCCATACCAAATCAAGAAGCTGGAACGGTCGCCAAGGTCTTCGTGGAGGAATTCATATGCCGTTATGGCATACCTAATGAACTTCACACAGACCAAGGACGAAATTTTGAATCCATGCTTATGAGTGAAGTTTGTAAATTGCTTGGAATCAAGAAGACGAGGACATGCCCTCTGCACCCAAGAAGTGATGGTTTTATAGAGCGGTTTAATCGTACCTTACTTGGTATGGTGACAGCTCTTGTAGAACCGGAACGACACCAGCGAGACTGGGATGAACGGCTGCCGTATGCCATGCTGGCGTACCGCTCTGGAGTACAGGAGACGATTGGAGAATCACCAGCGATGATGATGCTAGGTCGGGAGCTTCAACTTCCAGTAGACATACTAGTTGAGCAACCAAGATCTGTGGAAGAAGAAAACAAGGATTATGCAGAGCAACTACGAGAAAGGATGTTTGACGTACACGAGAGAGCTAGAAACAAATTAAAGTTATCTGGTGATCGACAAACCAGAAATTATGATCGCAACACAGAACTACAAAGCTACAAAGCAGGAGACTGGGTTTGGCTCTCAGGTGTACAAAGAAAGAAGGGTATCTGTCCTAAACTACTCTTCAAGTGGGATGGCCCATACTTGGTAACGCACAAGCTATCAGACGTTGTGTACCGAATACAGAAGACTGAGAAGTCGAAGCCAAGAGTGGTGCATCTGGATCGACTGAAGACTTATGATGGACCACGTATCCCAAACTGGTTGGGAAGGGCTGAGCTACACCGAAATCCAGAGAGATCTAGACACCCTCCAAGTCATTTTTAAACAAAGAAATGATTTGAAACAATGAAAAGGTGCCAAATTTGGCATGTCATGTGTATTTGAAGGTGTTATCATCCCTAAATGTGAAGTTCTGTGCTGTTTTCATTTAATTTTATACAGATGCTGAACCAATGCACGAGGTGCAAAAGTGCTTATTCCACCAGGAGCGATCTCCATCGGCACCTGGAGGAAGCACATGAGGTCCAGCTGACCTGGAAGTGCGAGCTTTGTGCTTTTGAGACAGTAAAAATGCGCAATCTCAAGCGCCACTACCGGAATTTCGAGAATCGCCCAGCCGGAGATACACGTGGGTGTAAACTCACGGAGGCAACACCAGCCTTCATTCGAAGCGCACTTAAACGAAAGAGTGGTGCCGAAGCGAAGGAGCCGGCATCCGAGGGTCCTCCACCAAAGGCTCCGAAGCCACTTCCCGCCCCGCTTGCGAAAATTCCAAAGCTAAGGATAAGCGTTGGAAATGAGAGGGAGGAGGACGCACTCAGCATCCTCTCTGAGATGTCGGGGTCAGAATGGGAGTCCCCATCCAAAGCCGTTTCCCCCGCCGAAGTCTCCACTCGCGCACCCGCCCCCGCCGAAGTCTCCACTCGCGCACCCGCCCCCGAGGAAGTCTTCACTCACGCCCTGCCGAAGTCTCCAACCACATCTGTGCCAGAGTCCCCGCCCAAATCCCCACAGGATGTGAGGATTGTGTTAGATGCTCCACCTAGCCAAGACGAAGGGTTGTCATACGAGGACGACACCTTCACTTTCTCCATTGCTAGGAGAGCAAACGGCATCGGCCAGGTTAGGATAAAGATGGTCACCGTTACCACAGAAACTTTTGTAAACATATATGGAGTTGAGCACAGAGGAGATTTGCAGACCCGCACAATCTACCTGGACCGAGACAACGAAGAATAGACACTGATTAACATAAGCACATTGCTATTTTTGCTTTTGTTTTTCTTAAAATTAATTCATAAGATGAACTCTAATGAGCTGACATATTCAGAAAAGGAATTTGTTTATATCGATGAGATTATTGTCTTCTTGAACTTTCGCACATATATTTGTATTTCGTATACCCTGTAGATTTTTGTATTATGGCTGAATTGCTGGGACAGCAATTAGAAAGAGAGGGGGTAGTGTGACGAAAACCCCAAAATCTAATTCCGTTTTATTCTATTTTAATTGTAAATGATTTCATACATAGTAATCCTCTTTCGGTTACTCTCTTTTTAATTGCTAGTTCATGAATATTCAGTTATCGATTTATAAAAGTGTAACACTGCGCGCGCATTGTTAGCGTGTAACGCGCATTGGACCAATTAGACGGTTGTATTTTGCTTTTGCGCACAGAAAAAAGTATTACATTTGCGCGCAGTCTTTTAACTAATTTTGGAAGCGGGTCAGCTGTGCGCAGACTACATTCTGCACTTTTGACCTTTGGAGCGAGTCACGGCTATTTTTATACACTCAGCTGTCTACATAGTTAATTCACGTATTCACGGTATGTATACACTCAGTGTATTATATGCGTGGGAATTTTGACCCAATTTTATTTGTAAACATAAACATTAGCGTATTTTCGTGAACTTTGATACAAGATCATAGATACCAAAATAGAATTTATTGAACTGTTATTCCGTCAGCGAGTGTGACATTTATTTGATAATTGAGTGAATACTTTTTATTAATTCTAAATTTATATTTTATGTCTCCTTTTAATTCCCTTTTTGCTTGCATAATTGACGCATATTCTGTGTTGAATTCGGGAGTGAATGTGTGCTTATATAAATGTTGACTGGAATATTCATTTCTTTTATTGTAGTTCTTTGCATGATTAATAAGACATTTAAATGCCAAAATGGTGGTATATCATAAGTCTCAGTCATGGTTATTTTCAGTATGAACAACTCTTGGCTTTTATAGATTTAATACTAATTCTGACCAAAGGTTGGTCTATTTTGACCAACACTTGGCCTGTTCAATGTGACCAATGGTTGGCTTTGACCAAATTCGACCAACTGTTGGCCATGTTTGTTATTATTTCTTGGCTTGTTTGATTGGTACTATACCATTTTAAATATAATGTGATGATGAATTGATTTCACATTACAATGGCCAAACACTTGAAATATTTTAAGTGGTCACTTACAAATTTGCCAAACGTTGTCATATTTCTGATTTTTGATGTAGCAGGTTAGTGTACAAATAGTGGCACTGATGAATTGCGTTGTTGATGATAAACTTGTTTTATTGTTGTGAAATGTGTGATATGAAGAGTATGGAACTTTACAGGTAACAGTTGATTCAATTATCGGTTGCCATGGCAACGGATGTCTCTTCATGACAAAGTGAATTCAGTTATTGTCATATGAATCAGATTGTATTTCCTATTAAGTTCCATCTCTTTTATTTTTCATGACATACTTGTTGATAAATACTTCTTGACAAACAATTGAATTAAATATTTACTTGTTTATTTATTAACAGATGGAGTTAGGAGAGGTACGGCAACGTGCCTCTGTCACGTAATACAGTGCCTCATAGGGTTTTGTAAATAGTAGAATAAGATTGTTATACACAAATACAATAGTAGAATAAGATTGTTATATACAAATATAAATAGATTAATTGATTGTTATACACATATAAATAGTAGATTAATTGATTAGTAGATTAAATGATTGTTATATACACATATAAATAAAAGATTAATTTAGTTGACATGTACAGTTTGAAATACAGCAAATTAATTAATTGAGATAATAATAGATTAATTAATTCTGTGGAAGCTTTGAATTTAGCTTTCTCTACAGACAATTGTCAGATTTTATATCGTACTTGTTAATTTCGGTCTGACAGTTGATAATTGAATTGTAGTTTTAATACATTGTAAATATTCGGTAACTATAATTTTATACAAGTTTATTTGTATTTTTTTATTATGAAAGTCACATGACATACTAATTATCTTTAAGGAGTATACGAGCTTAGCTATTTCTTGAATGTAAGTTCATAAGTTACATTATTACTGTATGACATGATTAGCACATTTAAGTGATGGTGGTGTGAGAACTTATTTGTTCTGCTTTCGCAATTACATCCCATGGAATTGAAAGTTCCAGAATTGGAACAAATTCAATGGTTGTGATTTGTAAGGCAGCACGACTTTGTGTAGTGAAAGCGAGAATGCTATAAGATTGTTATTGCAGTCCAACAGACATTCCCAACAACTACACTAGTCGTGATTCAAAAGGTATCAAGGTAGAAAATGGAGTGCTAGATGTTATCATCTCAGATGACAACACAACAGACATTCCTAATTTTATCTTTGGTTTAGGAATTATGATGTTAAGAGCCTGAGGTGGTTAATGGAGTGCAGGATTTTGTCAACTGTTTTGGCAAACCAAATTGACATTCCTAAATGCCACATTAAGGTCTTGGACATCATACTTCTAAGGGAGTGGATATTTCTATACCCCCCTTTTTGTTGGTAGTTCTATCACCTTCCATCGTTTAGAAATTAGGCTTCATGAATTACAGTACTTATGAAATTGTACTTATAAATTGAAGAAGAATTAAGTTGTTATGGTCTGGTAACTGTGAGATCTAATTTCTTGACTTCAGATAGCAAGGGTCGAATCTGATTTATACTAGTGGAAATTGGATTAGAACGAAACTTATTTGACGTGTTCTTTTGGATAGCGTAGGAACGTAACTGTTTGAGACTATAGCTATTAATTGGAGTTTGTGTTTGAGTAACCTGTTGCACCGACAAAGTGAGTGGACAGAGTTTACGAGGAGTAAGGATGCTAACTAAAAAGCCTTTGGGAAGGGTGTAAGAGAGATGGTTTATTAGGAAACCTGTTGACCAGGGCTGGTAGCGGTTGCTGGGGCGGTGATTTTGGACTGCACTGTTGATCAGTTGGATGTCAGTAGTTGTCAAATAAAGTTAGTGAGACAGAACAGGTCCATTGATACTAGCTCGCTAGGAATCATTGTGGTTTAGCAAGTCAAGTCCCAATTAGGATCACTCTATTTAAACTCATTAAAACTTAAATTGTAACTTGTAAATTATAATCATTAATTAGTACATTGTAAGAAATAATCGTAAAGCTACACTTAAATTGCAGTATCATACAAGCTCTTACAATGAAATTAGATTAGTAAATTACTGTAACACATACATGTACAAGTGGATTTTCAATTAAGCATCCATATACATAATGAATTGAATTTCGATTGAGATATTGTTGAATATAGTATTCTATAAATATTGTTGTGACGGCATGTCACCACCTTTGAAGTTAATTGCCGGAAATGGCATATTTATTAAATTATATTTAAACTTTATATTTTGTATTCAAACTTGTTATTAGAACTGGAATTACATGTGTCATTCGGTTGAACGAATAAATAGTGATACAAGGTGTATACTGATTGATGATGCTGAAGTGTGATCTAAAGTAGATTACGAAGTATTAATTATATTTGTAGAATTTAAAGCTTAGACTGCTGTTAGAATAATTAAATTCTAATAAGGACTATTCGTCTGTATATTTCAGACAAACGAACTCAAGTCATCGTGAATTTATTCAGGCCGCTCGGATAGAAAGCTCTTTATCGTGTAAACCATGTGTAGTTAAATGTGTGACTTGTACGCATGATTGCAATGCCGTGTGAAACATGTGTTGTGTGCTAGCGCACGTGTGATGACAGAATGTTCTAAATCTATGCCTTGATTATGTGATGATGTGATTGTGGAGTGATTGTAAGATTATGCTCTGCAGTGATAAATTACTCACTTATTGATGATGTGATATCTTGAGATGAGTTGACACTCTGGTTGAATCTAAATTGATGCTTGTTGATGGCCCGGAACAGGATGCATGCCAGAATAAGTATGTGTGCGAGTGTGGACATCAACATGTGTGCATGTATGAGATGTGACCGTACGCTTGTACCGTTAGATAGGCGGTTTTCGTAAATAGTGTCAGTCGTCGGAACTAGGTCAAAGGTTATGTTTATATTGGTATTTATACGCAATCACGTTCTATAGGCATAGTGCGTAAATTAGTATTCATGTTCAGTGCAACAAATAGTACTGGATAAGAGACCCTGGAACTCTTCAAATCTAGGTGGTGGCAGCGTAAACTATCGTTAATGTTTGTGAGAGATTAGTCTTACATTAGAGCTTATTTAGATATTTTATTTAGACAGAGAGCCTCTCACGTTACAATACGGTATAGCGACAATGATGTAAGCAGTGATGTTGGAGCTGAGCCCCATCATATCAACATGCCAATTCAAGTGATACATTAAAGTTGTCATATTCAAACCGATATCACTTTCACATTTCTCTTGTACCTTGTTGTTTGGCTTATGGTAACAGAGGAATGAAATCTAAAAAATGTCAAATATCTAAGGTAAACCGTCTGTGTTTTGTTGTACGAAACTATCACATATCATTCAGAAGAACACTGTAATATTACTTTCGGGAAAAAAAATTAAATTATGTCGTTCATGGCTCACTTTAACATGCATACTGCGGAGATGGCATACTGCATGAAGTAATGAGAATAATTATAATGTCATCTATATAGAGAAAATTGTACAACAATTTAGGTAGTCATATTTTCCTGACACCTTTTACTTCTTGCAAGGTATTATTTGCAACATTTAGAAATAAAACAGTATTTTGTTTTTATCAATTGTAAGGGTTCCGCGAGCGAGCGAGAAAGCAGTGTATGGGATATAAAGATAATTTTGACTTTTGATCAGATTCTAATGCTCATGATGATAGTACTACTTCTACTACTTCTACTACTACTACAACTACTACTACTACTACAACTACTACTACTACTACTACTACTACTACTACTACTACTACTACTACTACTACTACTACTACTACCATGACTACTACTACTACTACTACTACTACTACTACTACTACTACTTCTACTACTACTACTACTATACTACTACTACCATGACTACTACTACTACTACTACTACTACTACTACTACTACTACTACTACTACTACTACTACTACTACTACTACTACTACTACTACTACTACTACTACTACTACTACTACTACTACTACTACTACTACTACTACTACTACTACACTACTACTACTACTACTACTACTACTACTACTACTACACTACCTACTACTACTACTACTACTACTACTACTACTACTATACTACTACTACTACTACTACTACTACTACTACTACCTACTACTACTACTACTACTACTAACTACTACTACTACTACTACTAACTACTACTACTATACTACTTACTATACTACTACTACTACTATATACTAACTACTACTACTACTACTACTACTACTACTACTACTACTACTACTACTGACTACTATACTACTAATACTACTACTACCTACTACTACTACTACTACTACTACTACTACTACTCTACTACTACACTACTACTACTTACTACTACTACTACTACTACTACTACTACTATACTATATACTACTACTATACTCATTATACTATCTACTACTACTACTATACTACTATACTACTACTACTACTATACTATACTACTACTACTCTACTACTTATCTACTACTACTACTCTACTATCTACTACTACTACTACTACTGACTACTACTAGCTACTACTACTACTACGTATATACTATAGTCTACTACAATACTACTACTACTATACTACTACTACTACTACTACTACTACTATAACTACTTATAGTAATTCTGAGAATAATATAGTAATAATGATATGAAAGATGATATTAATAATAATGACGATGCCAATAATGGAATGATAATAACAGAAGTAATTATAGTTATATTTTGTCTGCACC
>JBAMJV010000941.1:20000-27416 GCA_037951105.1 Echinarachnius parma | reverse complement strand
GTTGTTTAAATCAAAGCAGCGGGGAAGAGGGAAGTAGCTCCCCTACCCCCCCCCCCCCCCCCCCCCCCCTGTCTCACAATACACATACGTCCCATATAGGGTCAAACGGTCCTATAAATGCAGTGTGTATTCATGAAATGCATGGGTCAACAAAATATGCATAAAGGACACAATTAGCACATTCTTTTCTCCTTTTTTCTTACTGGTACCCTAGGGTTAGGGTTGCCGGATAATTAACAAGAGGAAATATATCTGGTGGGCCTGCAAATCGTATTATACATGCAGGCGCAGGTCCACCGAGCAACAACTTGCGAAGATTTCACATCACGAATTTTCTCAAAATTACTAGCAATGCGGTATCTGCGATTATATAAATCGGCAAATTTTGCTCAGAATTCTGACGACGAACTATTAAGCATGTCATTGTGGAAAACTTAATTCTGATTTCATTGTTTATATGACATTTTAAGGATTGATTCAAACGCTTTCTATAGTCGCATTAGACCCATGTACAACAGAAGATATTGTAAAGGTAGACTGTTTGAGAATTAAAACTCGGACCTCTTGGATGCTTTATTGGCAATAAACGAGAGCGAGAACTGAACATTGATATATCTGTTAGCAAGTCATCTCTTCTTACATTCCCTACGCAAAGTTTAACTTTTAACATGGATATTCAATCGATTCTGGAGAGGATTGAGAAAGAAGGGATCGCCTTCATCAGGTTCGAACAAACTGATATCTACGGCACCTCACGCTCCAAGACCATCCTGGCACGGCACTTCGAAAAGAATGCGACGAAAGGGCTCAACTTCTCCTGCGGAGTTCTGACGTTAGATCCTCGCGGTGTGCACATCGAGGACACAATATACCGTGCTGACGTAGGTTACTGCGATTTAGTTTGCTTCCCGGATCTCCAGACTTTTCAGTTGGTGCCTTGGAGAAAGCGAACGGCGCGAATCCTCATCGAACCGACGTTCAAGGGAAAGCCTGTTGAGGCGCATCCCAGGATCGTCGCAAGGAGACAGCTTGATGTGCTTTCCAAGATGGGCATTTCGCTTCTCAGTGCTTGCGAACTTGAGTTCTTTCTTGTAGATAAGGCAACAAGGGCCCCTGTAAACAACGATATGAACTTCTGCTCGACGGTTCGTTTCGCGGCTTCTGAAGATATCCTTCAAACCTGCATTGATGGGCTGACGGCGGCTGGTGTGGACATCGAGTGTGCCCACACGGAGGAAGGGCCAGGTCAAATGGAAATCACGTTCAAACCAGCGCTTGGAATAAAAGCAGCAGATTTAGCCTTCACCTTCAAAGCAGGCATCCGGGAAATCGTTCTGAAGAAGGGATACATTGCAAGCTTCATGACCAAACCATTCCCGAACAAGAGTGGTAGCACGTGCCATTTCAACCACTCGCTGTGGGACTCAGAAGGAAGGCAGTGTGTTCTCTTCGATGCAGACAGCCCAACAAGTCTGACCGCGACCGGTAAGCACTGGTTAGCAGGTCTCCTAGCCCACGCCCCCGCCATCACCCTTCTGTGCGCCCCAACCATCAACTGCCTCAAGACATTTTACCCTAACAGCTTATTTCCAGTCAATGCCACATGGGGTCTAGACAACCGCTCATGCGCCTTCCGAGTGAAGATCAACGGACAGGGTGGCACGTATATAGAGAACAGGTTGGGTACTAGTGGATGCAACCCTTACATCGTTCTTGCAGCAACGGTTGCAGCTGGATTGGACGGGATCTCCAGACAACTTCCGCTTCCTCCTGCTGCTGAGGGCTCGGCCTGTGAGCCCAACTCGCAGGGCGTTACCCATGGAACATCCTGGCTACCCACCACTATGAAGGACGCCATAAAGGCTCTTCAGGAAGATGAGGTCATCGTGAATGCCTTGGGTCGAGAGTTCATCCAGAGTTTCTTGACGAAAACGTCATGAGGTTATGGTTCAGAGCGAAGCTAAGAGCGAAAAGTGGGAGTATGAAATGTTCTTTGATTACATATAAAATGTGTCTTCTCTGTTGGTCTGCCTCCACCAATGAAGTGTTCGGAGACGTTTTCGGGTTGACCGTCCGTCCGTCTGTCCGTACGTACGTACGTATGTATGTCTACCCGTCTGTTTGTACGTCAGTCGGTCTCGTTTTCGCTCTTGCAAGATCTTTTTTTTTAATTCCGAATAATTTCAAACTTGGTATTGGTGTATATATATATTGGGATGAAAATGGTCTGAATATATTTTGTGGTCTTGAGGTCAAAGGTCAAGGGTCGAGGGGCTCTTTAGTTTTAATCTCGAAAATCGGTTAAATGATTAACATAAAACTTGGTTCATGTATGTATTTGAGGTAGCTAATGAATTTGTAAGATATGGGGTCATTAGGTCAAATGTCGAATGGCACAGGGCTCATTATACGCAAATATTACTCGTAATTGTCATAATCAAGAACTTGTTAACAAAGCGAAATATCAGCATTGGCATGATTGGGAAAGTTAATACAAACATCTATATTGGCCAAAAATACCGTCGGTTGAAATAGTATAAAAAGGACTTAATACAATCCGAACCATAGTATCGTTACATGCAGACAATAATGTAAGTGGAAATTTCTATGCGCGCCGCTGAGATTGGACCAAAACTTCACAGCGTAAATGCCCGTCTTCGTTGGCTATACTTATTGTGTCAGTGGCTTTACGCTCTTTCACATACGACGCGCACGTACCATATATCCCATAGAGTAACTATATATCCATAGAAATAGTATATAAATATCTCTTGCACGCAGCGAACATGCGGTTGAATTCAATGGGCCCGTATTCACAAAGGAGGTTTGTACAAACCCCAGTTCAAACCGCGGTTTACATCTATGGAATGTCAATTGTAAACTGATGGAGAGAGAATGTGTACCATCAACATTGTTAACAAGTAGGGAATTTACATTCTCTCTCCATCAGCTTACAATTGGCATTCCATAGATGTAAACCGCGGTTTGAACCGGGGTTTGTACAAACCTCCTTTGTGAATACGGGCCAATGTGCCTGACAGATAACTTTCCTTTCGAACTTTGTATTGCTCAAATAGTCAATTTCAAATCATTTTTTGTCAAAAATTTAGCATTTACCGATTAGTATTGCTATATTCTTTTACATGGTCAGTGATAAAAGGCGTGTTTAAAGTTTTTTTTTTTTTGTGTGTAGGACGTTTCCAATACTGTATTTTGGCTTAAATAAATTACCTTCAAACTTGGTACATATCTGTTTGTATATATATCAAGGAGCCAATGAACTGTTAGTCATTAGGGACGTGAGGTCAAATGTTGCATGGCTGTAATCTGAAGAACCCGTTGACCGATTACCATCAAACTTTCCGAGTTAGACAACTAATTCAGTGAAAGTTAATTTGGGCTTGATATATTTCAATAAAAGATCAAGCAATGGCAGAGGCCTTTTGACTGCGCGCATTCAAAGATTATTCTAGTTGTGTTGTATTTGTGCATTAATTGTTTATATTTTCAAATTAATATAATAAAATTATATTATAATTTCAACAAATTAGCATTATACTTTGAGTACATGAGTCACTGATGATATTTTGTTTTATTCCTGCACTTAATGTTTTTAATTTATGAAATATTATTATATTATATATAAAATTTGCATTTTCTTTTTTTATATCTGTACTAAATGAATTCTGACTGACATCATTTACTTCAATTTTAACAAACAAATTAAGATATTAAAATACATGTTATTATTAATATTGAAAATAAACAGTAATATATACACATAATAAATAACACATACTTTGATAGCCTGTGAAGTTGATCGTATTTGACATTTGTACGTATTTTCAATTTAAACCAGCACAATTAATAATGCGCACTTAACCAATTATCGCCGATATCAACTTTCAATGTGTTTTGTTGCAAAGAGCGACGTTATAAATCTTGAAAAAGTATCACCTTGAAAGGGATCATAGAACAGTTCTGGTCAAACTTAAATTTAGTAACTAAAACGTGTACATGATCATTGCAAACTGATAGTTATAAATCAACACTGGCATAGACTGCACAAACGGTAGGGAAAAAAAATGGTTACATTGAGAAATCAGCAAAAACAGATTACAAGCTACGTTGGTATCTTTTAGACAACATGTAGACGTTTAAATATTTTCTTTTAATATCTTATAAATGTTGGGTCCCAATAACTTTTATTCCAATCGGATAAATTTATGGATATTTCAGCTGTTTCTGAAACGCTTTTTCTCAAACAAAGTTTATTTCCCTTTAAAATAATTTGACTTTTCAAATAATACACGTAGATTCCATTACCTCACAAGTGAACTATTTGTTAAAGCTCCTTCTTTACCCCAACTGAACCATGAAGTGTACTATACATGGTGGCCCCAAAAAACGGAACGGGGCACTTCCCAAAATAAAGTGCCAAAATAATTATGTCCATCTGATAGGGTGTTTTTCCAATGAAAAACGATACCAAGGACAGTAATTTTGGTCGTGTAGTTTTTGTTTTAGGGCGCTGTGAGTGACCCCATGTCAGGCTCCCATTTTTGTCAATTTTCACCAAGTCAGTGTCTGTTAAATCGCACTTACTGCCCGTAATAACGAGCAATCCACGCGCCATTTTTAGTGTGCACTCAGCCGTTTGCAGAGAGAATGGGCATGGT
The DNA here is from genome assembly GCA_037951105.1 of Echinarachnius parma. NCBI lineage: Eukaryota > Metazoa > Echinodermata > Echinoidea > Clypeasteroida > Echinarachniidae > Echinarachnius > Echinarachnius parma. The sequence continues at coordinate 22,737 of JBAMJV010000941.1, read as the reverse complement.
CGTTCAATGGTATTACGGGCAGGAAGTGCGATTTAACTGGCACTGACTTGGTAAAAAATTGACAAAAATCGACACCTGACATGATCTGACTCACAGCGCCCTAAAACAAAAACTACACGACCAAAATTACTGTTCTTGGTATTGTTTTTCATTAGAAAAGACACCCTATCCGATGGACATAATCACTTTGGTACTATATTTTGGGAAGTGCCCCGTTCCGTTTTTTTGGGGCCACCCTGTATACTATGTACTATGAAATGTGCTTATCAATGTGCCTCTATCTATATACTCTACTTATATTATTTGTGTATCTTTTTGTTTATTCTACCGTCGTACCATGTGTAAGAAAAGGGTGCCGGGATTAATTTAATGATTTTCGATGTGCATATTTCAACATCCCAGTTTGTTTACAAATAAAGCAAACAATGCAATTTTATCAATATTTAGTCATGAAGATTCTATTTCAACCACTATGTATACTCCGCAAAAAAAGAAACTGGACACTTGTATGAGACCAAATATTTCGTATTCATTAACGATAAAATATATGATATTGTATATCAAATTAAAGATAAAATTACCCTCTTCAATATTCGTATGAAATCCAGATGAAATCATTCATGCATGACTTGTCACGGTCAATTAACCACACCAAGGTCTGTTTTCAAAAATAGCAAAAATGGAACATCCACTCAACCATATAAATGTTGATAAGCATAATCTAAAACGCTATATTCATGAGATGGCATAATTTTTCATTACAAATGTGACCTTGTCTATCTTCATCTCAATAAAGAGTATAAATGAAGACAAATTGTGAACGTTATAGGTGTTATTTTCATCCAAAAGTAACAAAATGGGGAATTCCATGGCAAAGCTTTATTAGTCAAAACCACAGTTTGTGCCCTTATTTCAGCATGAAAATGGTATAAATTCTTCTCAAGAATTATGCCGTAGTCCAAAGATCTTCAAAACCTGAAGTCACCCTTGGTCAAACATTTGGGCAGTCTTTAACATGACATTTATCTAGGTAATTATGGTTAAAATTGCAGGGGACACATGAAATAGACAAGCTTCATGCCTGTAATACAGACCAGTATGATAATGCTCTCATAACCTGGCCCTGTTTTATTGACAAATTTGTATTTCCAGAGTTTGTTCATAACAATAAAATTGAATAATGTCATAATTTACTTGCCCCGCTCATCTTGTTTTAAGTGAAACGCTTACTATCATTTCAGTCGAATGGTGTGGTCCTCCATTGTTTTGCTATTTTTGAAAACAGACCTTGCTCGTGTTAATTGACCATGGCATTTCAGGCATGAACGATTACACCTTTAAGTTATACCCTGCATGTAGAGGACTAAATTCCCTTTAATTTGATATATGATCATGTACACTTTATCGTACATTAATATGAAATATTTCAACTTATACAAGTGTCCAGTTTCTTTTTTTGCGGAGTATACATTAGAGGGATAGTACAATGTTGTCAAACATAATTTTGGTAGCTAAAACTTTTAATTTATTAAAAAGTTTCGAGTTTCAACATTTGTTTTAATCGAAATATGTGAATGTGTTGTTTGGTTAAAATAATTATTCGATAGAGAGATTATCAGAAACAAATTTTAAAACTATGCTTTATATTGCTATATTTTAAGTACTACTCTGAAATGATTGACTACAAGTTGGTTTCCGGCACTTATTCCGATTATTTGAAGATATTTCAGCTTATTCTGAACCCGATTTTTAACAAACAAAGTTGATCTTGTCTTTGAATTGTGTGCTCTTTCCATTGCCTGACAAAAAAAATGATTTCATGAAAATAACAAATGTGACAAGTTTGCCTGATATTAAAGGGATAGTTGAGTTCTGGTAAGGAGAGTACAGTTTTAGTGAAACTGAATTTTAGTAACCAAAACCTGCATCATTACATTACAAACTAATAGTTATAACTAGAAAGGAACACAAAATTACAAATGACGTAGTAAAGATCATGTTATCATTCAAAAAGAGCCGTTAAAACGTAAGAGGGCGCTCTCTAAACACTCATCGGTTTCAACCATTTTGAATAAAATATTGTGCATGTGATGCTTTGTTGAAATAGTGATTAGATAGAGAAATAACCAACAACTATTTAAATACCTATTTTGTAACTTTTTGAAAAGAGGAAGCATTTTTTTTGAATTTTTAACAGCTGGTTCAAAATTCTCTAATAAACCCGGGGCCCCGGGTTTATTACAAATTGTTATATTTATGGATATTTCAGCCGTTTCTGAACCGATTTTGATCAAACAAAGATGATTTTATTGTTTAAATATTATGCTCTTTCAAATTTTACACTCAGTTTTTCATTACCTCACAAACCAATTAAGTAGTCTAGCGCCCTCTCTACCAAAACTCAACTTTCCCTTTAAACAATGAGATCTAAAACTCTATATTACATTAACTATGGTAACAATATCAGCTGGATGGGAGCCTTCTATTGATACACTAAGTAATTATATTCCCGGTAATAATGATAAACGTACAATTTGCTATATTTTTGTCTCCAATGTTTATTTCTTTTTATAGCTTATTATAATCATGATGTAATTTGTGCCATGATTTCTTTTTGTGTATATATAACATGCATATATATACTGTTTTTTGGGGTACATAATTATTTGTTTGCTAGGATGTTTGTTTGTTTATTTGTTTCTTTCTTTCTTTGACACTTCGTAAAAATAAATTTATG
>JBAMJV010000941.1:2500-17500 GCA_037951105.1 Echinarachnius parma | reverse complement strand
TTTTTTGCGGAATGGAAGGAAAAATCATAATCTTAATCCACCCGGTAGTTGGATCACATATTGGAGAGTAAATTGCCGGTAAATACCGTATCATATGTATAGTTTTAAGCACAATTAGCGTGCACACAAATATTTGGTTTCAGTCTTTAATTAGGAGAACATAGAACGCTAGTGCCTCGCACTAGCGGTTCTAAAAAGTGATACCCGGGCGTCAACCACTTTTATATGATATTTTGAAAGCAAATTTCACAACAATTAGAGCATTTGAATGGAAATTATTATTATTTCCCATGTTTTTTTCGATGATCTTTCATATGGAATTGAAATCAACCAAATCCGTTACAATCGATGTTGGGGGGCACTTTGGAAATTACCAAAACTCAACTTGGCCTTTAACGACAAAGCAGAAATGTAATCGGATCTGTTTTTTAGAGATGAAAAACGTTTCTTTCCGCTGCGTGTTTGTTTGTTTGTTTTTGTTTGAAATATCCTATCCGACTGTTGAGATTATCCGCGGGCAAGTATAACAGTCGGTTATGAAATTGTATTTGCATACTGCCTTAGGGCCATGGACGTAGCTACGACGGGGGGGGGGGGGGGGGGGGGGGAGGGGGTGCGAGGGAAGCACTTGTCCCCTGGCAATAACTTAGACATGAGGCGGCCATCACTCTCCAGCTGGGGAGGGGGGGGGGGGGGGGCACGAAAGGGAACCACGTGCCCCCATACAATAACTCAACAAGAACTTAGACTTCGTAGCACCCTCGTCGTCCGACGCATTACATGAGGCTGACATCACTCCCTAGCTGGGGAGGGGAGGGGGGGGGGGGGGCACGGAAGGGAACCACGTGCCCCCTTACAATAACTCAACAAGAACTTAGACTTCGTAGCTCCCTCGTCGTCCGACGCATTACATGAGGCGGACATCACTCCCTAGCTGGGGAGGGGAGGGCGTACCGCGCATACTGACTGACTGTCTGACTGTCCTCTCATGTTTCGGGGTGTCTAAATTGAATTTAATTCTAAGTTGGACCTAACTAATATGGAAAGCCATATGCAGTCTTAGAATAAAATATATTCAAAGGCAAAAAACGAATCAACAACATGAAATATCCTTGATAATAGAAAATATTAATGATTTGAATCAACATTTTATGCCTTTGAAAAAGGACTTTTAAAACAATTTTTCGAAAAAAGACTAGTGGCTTTCCATACTTTTAAAGGAATGGTTCGGACGATTTCAAAATAAATGTAACAGAATCTAAAAAAATTACTCATTGGTAATATATTTTTATCAAAAAAATATCCCATCTGGATGATTTATACTCGATTGTTTTGTGTCTTCAATGTTTGATATTCATTGTCTATTTTCTGTATACGCTTGCGATTTGTATCACGTGATCGCGTGACTCGCCAGCCTCACTTTGCTTTGTATTGGCAGCAAAGTGAGGCTTCGACGTCACGAAAATTGCTGGGATAGATCCCACTGGCGGTAGATTCGATCAAGAACTGTTACCTTATTTAGTCCAAAAGGGATTGTGAATGATCCAGTTGGTCTTTTTTTCGTCGGGACAAAGGCAGTAATGTTAAAAAAATATTGTTTCTTTGATTGGTAAATGCTGAAAATCGTCCGAACCCCTCCTTTAAAGTCCCACTTAGAGTTCGGTTCAACTTAGGATCTTTGTGAAACGACCCCTGGAGTGACTGGGTGTAGGAAGTCCCCCTCCTCCGGGCCACAGCTCTGTAACTGATACCTCTCACCCCCCGACAGCTCTCGGCGCAGTTATACCCTTGATCTGCTCTGCACCGATATCCGATTCAGCCGCCAAGCGCCTTCACAGGAACGAACACATTCCTACATTTGTGACCTTACACCACAAAACGACCGTTACGTCGCAGATATAGTTTCTCTGTTATTAGCTGAAATAGTCGAATTTGGTTTAAAATATGAATTTCAAAATTGTTGTATTTCCTGAATAAAGGTACCTTAATCTAACTTCTGTGAAATTTCGATTGTCAGAAATCATGTTTAAATATATTTTTTCATCATAAAAAATTATCAGATTACAGCGCTTGAATGGAAGCCGATCTTTGAAGTGGCCCATTTCTCCCTTATTATAAAACTGCTTCAGCCATTTTCGAAATTTTTGGCGCTCATTTTCTGAGGGTTTGGCTTGTCTGAATATCACAAATTATATACCATTTTAAAGATAATGATTCAACTGTAATCATTACATTATGTCATGTGAAAGTCAGCATAATCATTTTCCCAGACTTATTGGTCGTTTTGAGGTGCAAGGTCACATTTGTTCCTCTGGTTATATTATTAAAATAAACTTCTTTTGAAGTTCTTTAACTTTCTTCTAATGTTATGATCGAATTCTGCTACAACTAATAGACGTAATAACCTGCAACATCATCATCATCGTCGTCATCACCATCGTCGTCATCACCATCATAATCATCATCGTCACAAAACCATTGCAACAATCAACACCTTCACCACCAGCAACACGGCAATCACAGTCCATCATCAACATCATCATCACCATCACCATCTTCATCATCCTCCTCATCATCATCATCATCATCATCATCATCATCATCATCATCATCATCATCACAATCATCATCATCACCACCATCTTCATCATCACCACCATCTTCATCATTCTCATCATCATCATCATCATCATCATCATCATCATCATCATCATCATCACCATCATCATCATCATCATCATCATCATCGTCGTCATGATCATCATAATTAAGTGTATAATCAGTAATTGTAAACAAATAAATTAAAAAAAATATTTCGGCGAAGGGCTGCGTTTCACTAGTATTCTTTCTTATTATAATATCCATGGGTTTGTTTGTCCAATTCTGCACGTATCATGCAACTGTGTAAACCTACTTTAATATGCACGAATAATTTTTCCTTGGTTGCGATTGTTCACGTACATAATGCATGACAAAATAGTGGAGAATATAATAGATATGCATGATAATGATATTTATACTACTACTACTACTACTACTACTACTACTACTACTACTCAGGCGCGCCGGAAGCAGTTTTGGATTGGGGGGGGGGGGGGGGGGAAACACTAAGGGGGCTCACGATTTATGTGTTTAGGGGCTCATGCCCAACCACACTCACAGAGTTGCCAACTTTGAGCCAGAGGTGAGAGTGAGACATTGCGAGGATAAAGCGACCAAGCCCGAGGGAGCGAAGTGACTGAGCGGAGTCCCCCCTCCCACGGTAGGGAGCTTTTGCATTTTTTAACTTGAAATTGTGCAATCTGGTGCATAAAAACATGATCCAACAACATAGCTTACAACCAAAAATTAGTCCCGAGGGAGCGAAGCGACCGAGGGCTGGGGCAGAGCCAGAGGGGGAGGGTTTGGGAGGGGGTATCCCCCTCCCACGGGGAAGATTTTGCATTTATATACTTGAAATGGTGCATTCTGGTGCATAAAAGCATAAACCATATGGCACATTCGTATGATCCAACATCAAAGCTTACAGCCCAAAATGAGTCCCGAGGGAGCGAAGCGATCGAGGTTTGGGCAGAGCCAGAGGGGGAGGGTTTGGGAGGGGGTTTCCCCCTCCCACGGGGAAGATTTTGCATTTATATACTTGAAATGGTGCAATTTAGTGCATAAAAACATAAACCATATGCCACATTATGTATGATCCAACATCATAGCTTACGGCCAAAAATGAGTCCCGAGGGAGCGAAGCGACCGAGGGCTGGGTCAGAGCCAGAGGGGGAGGGTTTGGGTGGGGGTATCCCCCTCCCACGGGGAAAATTTTGCATTTATATACTTGAAATGGTGCAATTTGGTGCATAAAAACATAAACCATATGCCACATCCCAGATAACAATGCGACGTTGGCGGATTGTAGTCTATAGTCGGCACCGTCGCGGTTGGAAAAACAACGTTTAGCCAACGTTGGCCTACGGTAAATTCACAACCATATTTTTGCAGTTGGCGAGCTGACGTTAAAACAACGTTAAGCCGACGTTGGCTGTTGACTGTTGGCAAACTGGTCGGCAAATGTACGTTGAAACAACGTTGGGTGATAGTTAGACGAACAATCATATTTATATGGTCGAAAAGCAAACGTTGGGCCAACGTTTCGCCTACTACGTTGGACATTGGTTGGCTAGTTGACGTCGTACAGTCAAACCTGATAATGCTACCACCTGTCTATAGCGACCACCTGCTCATAACGACCGCTCTCTGGTCCTCCCCTGAAAAATCATGTGTTAAGCGACCCGCGCAATGCGACCACCTGCCTAACGCGACCAGCGACCACCCTATTTGGGTCCCGACGTACATATAAATCTGTGTATAGCGATCACAAAATTAGCGCTTGAGCGACCAAGGCATCAACTCGGTCGCCTCTGGTCACTCAAGGCTCCAATCCTGAGCAGGTCAATGCATAAAACATACTTTTATAATGAAAATAAACTTCAGACAGCTGATAGATTGACTTTGGCTGGTCACCTAGCTAATAGCTATCACATTTCGATTCAAGTATTTTAGTCTCTAATATATGGGATTGAATATTCCAGGGTCGGGTCATTATTACATTGAGTATAAGGAATTCGACAGATTTTCGTATATATATTTTTAAAACGTAGTTTCAGTACATAATTATAAATGATAATTATATGTGTACAAAAGAGTGAACATAAGTATCATAACATCGCGTCCTTCTATCTGATGTTTGAACAGCCGGTTAGTTTCTCAACAATTGTGCGGAGTACTATTTACTGAGTATTAATAATTTATTACGTGGACGTGGTTTGGCAAAATAGTCTCGTTGGCACTTAACCAATTTAATCAATCAGTCCTAGGTGGTGGGAGTCTATTTTAAAGGGACCTCGTAACATTGTCCAAATCCTCACAACCAAATTGTAATGATGGTAGTTCCCTCATACCTTGCTGTATTCGTATTAACAATAGAAGTATGGAACAGGTTTCGGTTTTTCGAATTTCCCTTTCGTTAAAAAGATATTTAAGATTGAAGTGTTCAGATGTTAAACTGTCCACTGGACACGTGCGTGTACAGATGCCAATTAATTACACATGTGCATATAGGCACAATATGCGACCAGAAATTCAAAATGGCCGCCCACCTGTCTAATGAGACCACCTGTCTACACCGACCACTTTTCGCCGGTCCCTTGAGAGGTCGCTATAGACAGGTTTGACTGTACTACTACTACTACTACTACTACTACTACTACTACTACTACTACTACTACTACTACTACTACTACTACTAGTACTACTACTACTACTACTACTACTACTACTACTACTATTACTACTACTACTACTACTACTACTACTACTACTACTACTACTACTACTACTACTACAACTACTACTACTACTACTACTACTACTACTACTACTACTACTACTACTACTACTACTACTACTACTACTACTACTTCTTCTACTATTACAACTACTTTTACTATAGGTTTTCCCGCCCAATTTCGTCAAAACAGCACTCAAATGGTCATTAACAGCACGCAATTTAGAACGAACTTGAATGAAGATCAGGATCGTGTTTCAATTAGCAAATTATTTCATTCAATTTGATTTTTGGACTGTGCTATTGCCAACTTGTGTCAAACCGAATTGAAATAACACCATTCAACTTAGAAAATCGTGTGAAGAGCATTCGATTTCGTCTATAAAGGTCAAATGTAGGCGTTTATACATTCTATTTCGTCTTAGGGCGAACATCTTTGGAATGTGCGCAATCCTATTCATTAATTCAGTTCTGATCGTTCTTATTTGAATGCTAGATGTGCTAAGAAGGACGCCTGAAAACGAAATAAAAAACCCAAATCGGTCCGAAATCTAAGGTCAAGCGAACTGGCACGAATTTGAATGACGGATGTGTATTGCCAAATTGTTTGACATTCTAACCAATTTGAATACGTTGTCGTTGCAAACTGAATGCAATTTGACGAAGATGAATGTTCTGGAGTTTAAAATTGAACAGTGTAAACAGCAGGTTTACAAAAACCACTCGAACTTGAATGACATATAATGAATATGCCCGCTATTTTGACGAATTTGGGCGGGAAAACCTATACTACTATAATAATAATACATAACATATTTACCATGTTTACATAATGTACTCTTACAACCCTTTGACAGGCTTATGCAATTTCTATTATTTATTTATATGATGTATGCAGAATATAGAGGCTAAAAAAGTAATCAAAACTATTTTGATACCAAAGAGTAAGATTACGTGTTAAATACCGGTATACCAAATACGTGTACATGCATTTCAGAATATATATACTGATACAAAACAGTAATTTATTTATAGAAATAAATACGAAAAATGTAAATCATTACGATTCATACGAAATTCTTAGCTTGTAAAGGTTGTGTCAATATAATAGAATATAATTATTGATGCTATGTTTAAATACATAATAAAAATGAAGAATGACATACTACCAACAATTATTACGGTCAATATTTGTTCTTTCAATATCGATAAGCAACAAGAAAGGAAACAGTGTTCGATATAACACCTTACATGTATTTTGTATTTGATGGACGTAAACATGTTGATATCCGTACATGTTTTTGCTTTATTCTGTAAAAAAAAAATTTGGACATTGAAAATACACATCAAAATATTTAATCCCATCCCGAGGTCACAGGGATATTAATTAAGTGTTCAGCTACGTATAATTAGCAGTGAGGTCATTTGGACGTTTCAACATCCTATTATTATCCGCATTATGTATATGGAGCGATTTGGACATATATCCCTTGATTTAATTTGTTCTGGACACTTGGATACTTATCCCTGTCACACCGGCACCCACCTTGCACATATGTTGTAGAATGAACAGAGCGATGAATAACAAGATAATCAAATATGCAATTTGCAACAGAATGATAAAGATCTTATAAGAGGCACATTGCGTCGGTCAAAAAAGGGAATGTCACTTTTGTACTTTATAGATCATGTTCAAAGTTTTGGAGCCTTATATTGAAACATCATTAGCTATCTTTTATTTTTGAAACATTTCAAAAATTAGAAATAGTTTATATTGACTGAAAATTTGGCATCACATAGAAGAGGCGCCGACCTAAAGGATGGCATGCAGAACTCAATATAGCCTAAACTCAACTGAACGCCCTTCTCACTCTCACGCAAAAAGGGACATTAAAGTAACCCATTCAGGACTGGTCCAGAAAATACTCGGGCTAGGGTCTACGGAGAATACGTATCATAGCAACATCAATCGGTCCTGGACGGGAGAATTAGATGTGATACATTTTCATGATTTATGTTAAGGGCGGACGTTTAGAAGTCGCTCATTTGACACAAAACAAAATCAAATGAAACAAAAGAGAAGACAAAATTTACAAGTAATCAAAGAACATTTCATACTCCCACTTCTCGTTCTTGGCTTCGCTCTGAACATTAAGCTCATGACGTTTGTGCGCCAAGAAACACTGGATGAATTCTTGACCCAAGGCATTCACAATGATCTCGTCTTCCTGTAGAGCCTTCATGGCGTCCTCCATGGTGGTGGGCAGCGAGGCTGTTCCAGGGGGAATGCCCTTCGAGTCGGTTTCCCAAGCCAAGCCCTCGACAGCAAGAGGAAGCGGAAGTTGTCTGGAGATCCCGTCGGTCCCCGCTGCAACCGTTGCTGACAGAGCGATGTAAGGGTTGCATCCACTAGCACCCAACCTGTTCTCTATGTAGGTGCCATCCTGGCCGTTGATCTTCAGCCGAAAGGCACATGTACGGTTGTCTAGACCCCATGTGGCATTGACTGGAAAAAAGCTGTTGGGGTAAAACGGCTTGAGGCAGTTGATGGTTGGGGCGCACAGGAGGATGATGGCGGGGGCGTGGGCTATGAGACCTGCTAACCAGTGCTCACCGATTGCGGTCAGACCTGTAAGGCTGTCTGCATCGTAAAGGACAGACTTCTCTCCTTTTGAGTCCCACAGCGAGTGGTTGAAATGGCAGGAGTTTCCACTCTCGTTCGGGAACGGTTTCGTCATGAAGCTTGCAATGTATCCGTTCTTCACGGCCATTTCCCGGATGCCTGTTTTGAAGGTGAAAGCTACATCTGCTCCTTTGATTCCAAACGCTGGTTTGAATGTAATTTCCGTTTGACCCGGCCCACACTCCGTGTGGGCGCACTCGACGTCTACACCGGCCGCAATCATCCCATCGATGAAAGTCTGAAGTATGTCTTCATAGGCCGCGAAACGAACCGTCGAGCAGAAGTTCATATCGTTGTTTACAGGGGCCCTTGTTGGCTTATCTACAAGAAAGAACTCAAGTTCGCAAGCACTGAGAAGCGAAATGCCTATCTTGGAAAGCACATCAAGCTGTCTCCTTGCGACGATCCTGGGATGCGCCTTAACAGGTTTTCCCTTGAACGTCGGTTCGATGAGAATTCGCGCCGTTCGCATGCTCCAAGGCACCACCTGGAAAGTCTGGAGATCGGGGAAGCAGACTGCATCGCAGTAACCTACGTCAGCACTGTATGTTGTGTCCTCGATAAGCCAACCACGAGGATCTAATGAAAGAAGTCCCATGGCGAAGTTGAGCCCTTTCGTCGCCTTCTCTTCGAAGTGCCGTGCCGGGATGGTCTTGGAGCGTGATGTACCGTAGATATCAGTTTGTTCGAACCTGATGAAGGCGATGCCCTCTTTCTCAATCCTCTTCAGAATCGATTGAATATCCATTTTTAAAATTAACCTGCGGATAAGGAATGCAAGAAGAGATATAACTGTGTCGGGATCTATCAAAAACAGTCAAGTCTCGGCATTCTCCAAACTGAGAAATTATGCCAAAAGGTCAAAATCTCCATTGTTTAGTTGCATGCTCATTAACATAAAAATAGACATAATTTTTTCAGTATTTGACAAATTTTCATAAACTGGGTATCAAATTAAAAGGGAATGATCTGGGGAATAATACTAAAACAAAATCTCAATTTTCAGTCTGGGGTCCATTTCACTGATTTTGATAGATCCTGCCACAAATACTTCCAGGAGGGCACGCTTATCAAAGGTTTAATTCCACTAATATTTTATAATTACTTTCGTTATCAAGTTAGGTCTATCATAATATTTATGATAACAGTTGCGCCATGTATGTCCCCGTGAAACACTCATGGTCGTGATGTCTTCGTAAATAACAAATACTCATTTCGTTACGCACACAAATAAAGGGTTCTAGGACTGATATCCCTGTGCAATTGCCCCAAAGAAAATAAACGCCCAAATTAAAATAATTACCCCCAGGACAGTTTCCCCAAGACAATTATCCTTATATTTATTTATAATAAACAGGGGTGCCATGTATGTCCCCATGTGGCACCCATGTTCCCCATAAATAACGACCACCCTCGTGTTGCATACACAACTGAAACCTTTTAGGAATTCCCCCTGGACAATTGCCCTCGAACAATAATACCCGGATGATTACCCCTCGGATAATTATTCCCCCACCCCCCCCCCCCCCCCCTCCGAGTAGCCATCACCCGGGAAATCAACCCTCATAGACAATTTCACCCAAATACAATCATCCTAAAGACACCCCCTCCTCCCCCCCCCCCCCCCCCCCCCCCCAGACAATTTACTCACCGGATAATTACCCTCCGGACTATCACCCCCATAGCAAAAAAAAACAAAAAAAAACAAGACAATAACCCCTCTACATGTCTAAGAAAATTACCTCCAACAGATAAATACACCCAGAACAGTTATCCCCTAGATTAAAGGGAAATGGTAACATTGTCCAAATCCTCAAAATCCAATTGGAATTATAGCGGTTCCCGCATATCTTATTGTATTCTTATGAACGTAAAAATCATGGGACAGGTTTCGGTTTTCAAATTTCCCTTTCGTTAAAAAGTTATTTACGATTGAAGTGTTAAGATGTCAAATTATCCAACCGATCGTCAGAACCATGTACAAAGTGAGTGCAATGATTTAGTGAATGTCATGTCACTTTGCATTTTTGCTCATAACTCGGCCAAATAAAGTCCATTTAACTTGAAATTTTCACACAACACCCAATGGATATATCAGATTACAACAATATAAACTGGGCGCCAAAAGAAACTTATTACTTCTTTAGGGCGGCGCTCACTAAAATCCATAGCATCATATTGAATCATATTTAGACACAGATAAGCTATCATTCTCCTTATGAAGCATATCTGAAAAAATCTAAAGTTTGCTTTTGCCAAAAAAGAGAAAAATGCTATGGAATCACTACAGCTCACTTTTCAAAAATCACAGAAACTGCTCGCTCCGAACCTCCACGAAAGGTGGTCTATTCAGAACTGTCAATAGCTATTCATTCAACTTCAAAGCAGGTTATGTAACCACTAGACTGGCTATTGTCCGTACAGAGCTCTGTGCCCGGAAGGAGAGCAGTTTCTGTGATTTAAAAAAAATTACCTCTTGCGATTTCACCTTATTTTATTCTTTGTTGACTAAAGCATACATAATTTTTTTTAGATGAGCTTGCTAAGGAGTATTATAGCTAATCTATGCCCAATTTTATGGCAATTGTACTATGTATATTATGTTCAATATTTAATTGTTAACCTAAGGAGTTCCTCGTTTCAAAGTTATGTTATGTTATTTTAACTGTTTTCGTTTGTAAAATATCTGCAATTCAGCCATTTGGCTGCCATTGATATTATTTTCAATGAAACCTTTTCAATTTCAATTATGATTAATTGTTATGCTTTGGATTTTAATGTGTGTCGCTCTGAAGAAGTGATAAGTTTCTTTTGGAGCCCAGTTTACATTGAATCAACCATTCATCACTTTTTGCACATGTCAACAAAGTTACTATACACCTCACAAAAAGTTCCGCAATTCAAGTTTGAGCGTTCATATCTCTCCTATTACTTTATTACCGTTCATGAATTTGGTATCATTGGAAAGCTTGTATTCTCCTCTTTAGATTGATATGAATACTTTATCATGGAATGTGTCATCACCCGAATATGGGGCAAAGTCACAAGTGAAATGATGCAAAATGCATTGATAGTGTCAACAGTGTACCATCCTTTTGTTGAGAGAATAAAGTGTTCTGAATGTTGTTAAGTCGGTCATGCGTGGATGTCAATGGCGAATTATCATTTTCTTTGGAGGATGATATAATAACGTTTGTGTATGCTGTTAGGAGATGTAATGTGTTTTATTGACTGATTGAGAAATTATCATCATGTTTGATTTTCACACAAGTTTCACCACAAGTACAGTACAAACGTCAATTTTCATTCATTGTCCAAACAACAGAAAATGCATAATTGTAACCATGACTACTTTAGAATCATTGCATCCTCCACGGGAAGTGATAATACGCCATTGACATCATGCATGATCGCCTCAACATCATTCAAAACATCACTCACATCCCAATAACATGATAAATCATATTGACAATATCAATGCATTTTGCAACATGTCACTTTTGACTTTGCCCCATATTCGGATGTCATGCACATTCCATGAAAAAATATCCATAACAAATGTCATACCAATATAAAGGGGTGAAAATGAGCTTTCCAATGATACCAAATTCATGAATGGTAATAAAGTAAAAGGAGAGATATGAACGCTCAAACTTAAATTGCGGAACTTTTGCACATTCCATGATAACATACATATTCATAACAAATGTCATATAAATGTAAAGGGGAGAATACTATACAAATAATACACGGTCTAGAGTGCGTTGTGTAAATGCATCCGCACGCGAGGCTTTGTTAGCTAGTGAGTTGCGCACGAGGTGTAAGCCGAGTGCGTAACGCACAGCTAACATAGCCGAGAGTGCGGATGCATTTACATGACGCACGATAATAAGACCGTAGTATTATTTGTTTTATAAAACGAGCTCAACCACGGATTGGTTTATTTTGCTGGGTTATTGAAAACAGACTTGCCACAATTAGTAACCCAGTCTATCTACTCTCTAGAGTGTGAATTTATTAGGAATTTACCAAATTAATTATCACTACTGCACTCGCTTCACTGAATTTTGGGCAATTCATACTTACGTCTAGCACTGGCTCAGCACTGGATAAATCCACTGCCGAGCCAGTGCTAGACGAAAAAGCCGACCATTCATACTTGGCATCAACAGTGGATAACTGACGCGCAAGTATGAATACAAACAGTGGATTGGAAATGTCTAAGACATGACTGGGCATGCGCACTAGTACACTTCTATTGTGACGTAACGATGACTTGCAAATTCTGAACGCGTAATACCGTAATGCGCATGCGCAACCTTGTGCTAGACGAGTGTCTAGCATCAACAGTGGATCAACAGTGGATCAAAGTTATGCCAGGCTGAGCACAGACTGATGCTAGACATTCCATTCATATCTGCGTCTAGCAGTGGATTTATCCAGTGCTGAGCCAGTGCTAGACGTAAGTATGAATTGCCTGTGTGACTTTGCAGCTCAGCAGATCAAATGCAATTGATGGGAAATTGCTGAAGATTTCCCCATAAAAGTGAGAATTATCAAAGAATTTGATACATTTCCATTCCAAAACTTAACCATATCAAACCACATACCATATAATTTACGAAACTGCTACGATTTATTTACTACAGAACAGATAATTTACAAAACGAAGCATTTTACATTTAAAAAAAAAAATCACTTTCGCAAGTTTGTCTTCGTAGAACTATGTAAACAAGCATTGTGACGTCACGGGTTGCGCACCTTCTGCACGATGGTTGCGCACTGTTTGCACGATGGTTGCGCGGTCTCTGCACGGCTGTGCGGTTGGTGAAAAGTAATCAATGCCCACGTGATCGGTATTAGCCAATCACGTTACTGAATTTACCGGAGCCGTTTTATAAAAGCTTTCCAATGATACCAGATTCATGAACGGTAATAAAGTAATAGGAAAGATATGAACGCTCAAACTTGAATTGCGGAACTTTTTGTGAGGGGTATAGTAAGCAAATAATTACCGTTGGTGAAGGTGATGGGACATACTATCACTTCCGAGGCGAGCTGGATGTAGCTATCTTTCCGAAGCGCAGCTGAGGAAAGATAGCGATATACATTCAGATCGCCGAGGAAGTATCGTAGAACAATGACCAAAACGACGAATGCGGAAAGGTGGCGTAAACATGACGGGACAATGCGTAAAGAGTGCCGAAATGTGTCGGAAATGTGTCGGAAACATGACGTGACGAGGCGGGCCACGCATCCGTCCCGCATGGTTTCGGTCAAGTCGGAAACCAGGCGGATTCAAGAAAGCGGAGAAGTGTCACAGGGGCATAACACGACAAATACTCCCAAAACTAAGCAGTGGTCGATCTTAACGAACACAGAACCACCCATGCAATATTACTCTATTGAAGATAGAAAGTGTAGTACCTACCTTTCTTCAAAGTCAAGAGAGAAATTCTCAACACAAGTTCGTCCCCCAGCCTGCTTGAAAGTTGAATATGACCGATTGATGTACAGACTGATTGTTTGAGTGCTTCTTGTATGCGCGAGCGAACGGCACCAATGTTATTGCCGTCAATGTTATTATAACAATATCAGTTACTATTGTTATCTACCACTGCTACTGTATCTAAAATTATAGACATTATCATTCATGTAAGCAAATAATGTTGCCAGACAAATAGTACGGCTGACTGCATGCGTGCCTTTTGGGCGCTGTTCCAAAAATAGCACACTGACTTTGTGTGTGATATATTCTGATATGAATGTTTTTCGACATTTTTTGTCGATAAAAATAATCTCCTCGATAAAGTTTAGAGGAAATGGCAAATCAAATGAATCCCTCGTATGATGTGTCACAACCAACTTGTTCCTTTACCATGGTTGTTAATTTCCCTTATCATACGGATACTAAATTGTCATTATGGTTATAATGGATAAAAGGAAAGGTTGCGCGACGTCATCATGATGCTTGGGTATACTCATCAGGTATAATATAGGTTTTCCCGTTCATTTGAACACCTTTTTTCATTCGATTTTTTATAAATTTGTACTCCAATTTCGTCCCGAGAAGCCGAGAATGTGCCAATGCCAACTTCAATTTCGTCAATTGTCGACCAATTTCACAAAAAGTCCATCCAATTTAGTCATTTGTCATACAGTAACAGATGTGAACTGCAACCGACGAATTTTAATTGTAATCGACGAAAGACTAAATTGAATGAACTATCAACTGTCCACTGTCCAATGGAAGATGCCATGTTTGCCACCAATGTACCGCATGAAACGTCATCTGAGCGCATCTAAAGCATGCACTATTAAAGGGACTACAGCGTCTAGATGGCCTAATTTTCACAAATCGGCTCTCTATAATTTTTTGTTTTAATGTAATTTTTCCCGAAGAAAAAGAATTTGGCAGTCATTTCTCATGAAATCAATCAATTTTGGGGTAATTAGTAAATATCTTATTGTCCTGGGAACGCCCCTTTTAAATCGCCAAAATGTGACGTCATCTAAAGAACGGACTAATGAACTAAATTCTGCAGATGACGCGTCATGACGTAAGCCAATGAATTGTCAATCACATGTCGATCACGCAGCAGATTCCGGACCCTAAATGTGGGTGGGGCGTAAACTGGCTGCTAAGTGAGATTTGGCGTCAGAAAACTAGTCTTAAATCACTACTGTGTTTATTTTCATGGATTTGTTTTCGGCAGACCTATGTTTCAAGTTATCAACTATGGAATAGGTGTAAAAGTACGTTGTATTCTTTAGGTCCTTTAACAAAAATCGGGTTATGTATCCGTTGTTGTTGAATCTGCTGCTGTATGTCGGTGGTTACGTAACCCGCTTTTGTTAGTGCAAGTTCAAATTACGTTTCATATAGTACAGTTGGAAAACAGCATCCTCCAGTGTTCAGTCAAAACAGATCATAGTGGTTAAAAAAAAACATTATTTCCTTTATTAGTGATACCCAAGA
>JBAMJV010000940.1:22500-47702 GCA_037951105.1 Echinarachnius parma | reverse complement strand
ATTACCGATTACATGTGTAGTTTCAAAATGATCTGTAGTGGAACCAGCGTTTTTCCTCATATACAAACGATTTCCAAACCTACTTTATTATTTCCATTTGGGATTGTTTGCAGATGATTCTAGCCGGTTTCGCACTTTTTAGAAAGGATTTACACATAGATTTAAATGTAATGAGGTCAAATATTGACGCATTTCATATAGGTGTAAAGAAAATATATTAGACCAAATTCATGCTTTTTATATAGAAATCGTTACCGACAAAATGTTTTTTTGGTATCAAAGATTCGTATTAAAGGTTAGTTGAGTTGAGTTTTGGTATAGAGGGCGCTACACACAATATTTGTGTGAGATAATACAAATTTGAAAGAGCATACAATTGTAATGACAGAATATTAACTTAATTTGATCAAAATTGGTTCAGAAATGCCTGAGATATTCATTAACATAACATTTTAAAAATGTTCGGGAACACAAAATATAACTTTGAACCGGCCACTAACAAATTAAAAAATTGCTTCTCCTTTTTAAAAAGGTACTACTAAAGATGTTTTTAAATAATTGTTGATTATCTCTCTATCTAATCACTATTTCAACAAATCATGACATGCACAACATTTTATTTGTAAAGACCTTTTAAAACCAATAGGTTTTTAAAGAGCGTCCTTTTGAGTTTTAACGTCTCTTTTTTAATGGGAACATGCTTTTCACTTAGTCGTTTGTAATGTGTTGTGTTATTCCTTTCGAGCATGGTGGAGTAAGTTATAACTGTCAGTTTGTAATGTAATGATGCAGGTTTTAGTTAATAACACTCAGGTTAACCAAAGCTGAACTCTCTTTACCAAAACTCAACTATCCTTTTAATGAAAATATAATTGATGAAGTGGATTGTACTTCATTTGTAGTAATATAGATACGAATATTACGAACAAAAGATTAACCACTGCTATACATTTCACGGGGAAAATTGATTAACAAAATGCAAGATAGCTAAAACAAGACAGATATAGGGAAACAGTCCATTTCATACATTGGGGCAGTAATTTTAGATGAACCTCCATGTGACTTAAAATGTACGATGTCACATGGCATTGGGAAGCGGGGGTGCTGGGGGTGCTGCAGCACCCCCGGAAATTTTTCAGGGGGTGCGCAGCACCCCCTGCAAATATTTTTGTATGTTTTATCATTATCCTTCATTTACGAAATTGTCACACAGCCGACAGCCACAAATGACGCTTTTTTTCTTCTTTTTTTTTTTTATTTGGGATAATTTGGATATATGCAAATTATGGTTAGACGATATTGGGCAGGAAGGTCAGCTTGCTACAACGTCTGAAAACTATTTAATCTTCACAAAGATCAATCACTCAGACGAAACATATTATTAGCACCAGACGGAAAAATGCACCTTGACATAATCAGTGGCAGATCTACTAATCAGTGGCAACCCCCCCCCCCCCCCCCCCTTGGGCTGCCAAGTGAAAATGTATCAGTGAAAAAAGTGAAATAGCAAACAAATTCGCCGCTTTGTGGCTATCAGCGTAAAAAATCACTTACGGGGGTTCAAAATAGCAAAAAAAAATCCTCGCTTCGCGGCTATCACTGAAAAATATTAACAAAAATCGCTTATACGGGGGTTCAAAATAACAACAAAATTCGTCGCTTCGCGGCTATCACTGAAAAAAGTGAACAGAAATCACTTAGGGGGGTTCAAAATAGCAACACAAATCGCCACTTAAAAAACTATGCATAATGTTTAACTTGTATACTGGATCACGTATTATATACATTTATAAATGTTCATTTTCGTTTTAATTGTGTATAAGTTGACTGCATTCCTGCATATCCTGTTCTCATTTGAATGTCTTCCTCTTCTCTTTTATCTTCTTTTCCTTTCTGCATACCGGTATTTTTATTGACGTATAATTTGCAGAAGAAGAAGGATGAGTCAGAATATAGAGAAATGTGAAGAATTTATGTCAACTGTGTTGAAAAGCGCAAAACGTGATAAGTGATTAATAAAATGTGTATTTGTGTGATCGGATAATTATGTCTATAAAATAATGAGCATATAGTGGAGTTATAATTATTTGTTTGTTAATATAAAACAGTGCAGATTTTAGCTACTAAAATTAATTTTGACCAAAACTCAACAATCTTTTAAAGTAATCACTGGTAAGATAATCTTTCGAAAGGAAATTAAGCCATCGGTATAGGTATCTTTAACCATCTTATGTAACGTATGACAATTTTTTATGCAACTGAACCACTCTTTGATTGGCTGTATCCCCCAGCTCTATCAAGCCTCACCAAGGATCCCCCATTTGGCGTCAGAGAGATGAGAGGGATAAATGAATCATTAAATATTTAGTTCACAGAAGTATAGAAAGGGAAAGGCGGACAATAGCGTGCGGTTTTCGCCACCGCAGCTAGCCGATAATGTGATCCCCGCCATGTTAAAGGGATCTAGTAACGGGGCTGTCACACATTCGCGGTGCCAACACGGATGACCACGGATCCAGTGCCGGGTTCAGTACGGTCCAAATACGGTACGAACACGGAGAAGTACGGAACGAACACGGAAAAGTACGGTGTCTATACGGATAAGCAAGGACGCAACACGGACCTCGCCGGAGAACCACGTAGTGAACACGGAGCACACGGAAGAGCATGAATCGAGCGCCGATGTGAATACGGAGAAATGCGGTGTCTACACGGATACGCAAGGAAGCAACACGGACGTCGCCGGCGAACCACGCCGGAGTGACCCCGGAGGACAGTATGATAAACTCTATTCTAGAGTTGCATTGCCCTTTAAATATTATGAAAACATTCAAATAAAAAAAAAACGTTTTGTCCCCGAACTATAAGCACTCCCCGGGACGCGCATTCTGTGAGAGGGATAAAGTGGATGATCTAGTGTGTTGTCTCCTTTGAAAAGATAAGGCCATCAGTGCATATTTTGCAACTTAATAGTTGTTTATGAAACCGAAAAAGTTCGCAGTTATGTCACCCACAAAAGTAATTCTTATCAAAGTACCCAACTCCCCCACCCCCACGCCACGCCAATTGATAGGATTGATTAGAAATTTGGACAAACACTTCAAGTAAGAAAATAATTGTTTTGTCCTTCGAAATATAAGCAATCCTCATCAAGTCCCTTGCATTGTGTGTGAGGGATATTAAGTAGATGATCTATCTCCTTTGAAAAGATAAGGTCATTAGACCATATCTTGCATTTACTTACTGCTTTACTAAGCTGCTTAAAACCTCCTTTGAAAAGATAAGGCCATCAGTGCATATTTTGCAACTTAATAGTTGTTTATGAAACCGAAAAAGTTCGCAGTTATGTCACCCCACAAAAGTAATTCTTATCAAAGTACCCAACTCCCCCACCCCCCACGCCACGCCATTCGATAGGATTGATTAGAAATTTGGACAAACAATCCAAGTAAGAAAATAATTGTTTTGTCCTTCGAAATATAAGCAATCCTCATCAAGTCCCTTGCATTGTGTGTGAGGGATATTAAGTAGATGATCTATCTCCTTTGAAAAGATAAGGTCATTAGACCATATCTTGCATTTACTTACTGCTTTACTAAGCTGCTTAAAACCTGAACAACGTTATGTATCAGTAGTTATCTCATGATTATTTGCAAAAAATAGTACATGTACATTTTTATTGACGTATAATTTGCAGAAGAAGAAGGATGAGAATATAGAGAAATGTGAAGAATTTATGTCACTTTTTGTGGTTAAAATGTCTGTGGTTAAAATTATCAACGTGTTTGACGTTACTGGGAGTTGTACTATACGTAAAAGTTGGTGAAACAGGTGTTTGCTTTTCGTTTTCAAGAATCTTATTGGACAAGGGGAAATAGCTTTGCACACGATCCGATTATTGTCCTGACCAGTGGGCATGCATGGTGTGGCGAGATGCGGTCAACCCTGTAATGTCTGAACCTTCACAAACACACTCACACACATGCACACGCAACGAGGTTTTTTGCGTCTGGCGCCAAAACTGTTCAATAATAATGTAACAGCCCAGCTAAGAACTAGAAAGTTAAAAAAAAGGTAAGTCGGTATAAAAAGTCACAATCATGATAATTTTGGTTTTGGCTTTGTCCCATGCATACTAGGGCCCCATCATTACGTAATAACGTTCTCTTATTTTGAAAGGATGTGTAGTAAACCATTACAAGAAATTAAAGTACGGATTGAGATGGCAGCCCCCTCTAAGTATATAAGAATATACAAATATTCATAACAGGGGCGTAAACAAATTCGACATGGTTGGTTTGATATGGTCTTTTGTTGCACTACTCTAAGAAGGAGACAAATTCTGAGGTATAAGTGCCTTGACTGAAAGAAGGAGAACTAACGAGATCGATTTATTCTAAAAAACAAATCAAAAACCGCCCGACATAAATGACCTACTTTACTTTAAAACCTTTCTATTGCCATGTAGACAAGATTCTTGTCGAATCGCTTTTATACCTGCCTAGCGGCCCGGGTGAGAAGTTAGGGATCAACAACCTGTCGTTGTTATTGCTGCAAAGAGGTTGGTTATACATGTCTATCGAGTAAGGTTTCAAATTAAAGGGTAGTTAAGTTTTGGTAAAGAGAGTGCAGTTTTGGTCAAACTGAATTTTAGTAACCATGGTAACCAAAACCTGCACTATTACATTACAAACTAACAGTTATAAATCCACCATGCTCGAAAGGAATACAACATTACAAATAACTAAGTAAAAAGTCCGTTATCATTAAAAAAGAGGGCACTTTCTAAACACTCGTCGGTTTCAATCATTATTGTGCATGTGATGTTTTGTTGAAATAGTGATTAGATAGAGAGATAATCAACAACTATTTAAAAACCTCTTTTGTACATTAATTGAAAAGAGGAAGCATTAAAACAAAAAAATCACGACTGGTTCGAAATTATCGAATAATTTTCTGGCCCCACATTTATTACAAATGGTTATGTTTATGTATATTTCAGCCATTTGTGAACCGATTTTGATCAAATAAAGTGTATTCTTCCTTTAAATTTGTATGCTCTTTCGAATTTGACACTCAGTTTTTCACTATCTCACGAAAATTGTATTTTGTGTAGCGCCTTCTATACCAAAACTCAACTATCCCTATAACTTTTTCCAAGACCTGGCATTCCAGTGGCTACAATTTCTTTACTTTGATACACTTTTCTTGTGGATTTGATTTGCCGAATAATTAATAGTAATAATAACAAACAGGCACACACAAACACACTTGTCAATTAATGTACTGTAATGATGGTAATAATTTTAATTGATGTGATATATGTCTTTCCAACAAGAGTTGTATTTCAATGCGTTAAATAATTATGTCTGAAATTATTAGAAGGTGGCAACATTTTATGTTAAACAAACATTTCAATTTGTTTCCAATTTTATGCAAGGCTATCAATGAAAAAAGTTAAGCAAAATCACTTACGGGGGTTCAAAATAGCAAAAAGAAAATCGCCGTTTCGCGGGTATCACTGAAAAAAGTGAACAAAAATCACTTAGGGGGGTTCAAAATAGCAACAAAATTCGTCGCTTCGCGGCTAGCAGTGAAAAAAGTGAACAGAAATCACTTAGGGGCGTTCAAAATAGCAACAACCAAAATCGCCGCTTCGCGGCTATATGAAAAAAGTTAAACAAAATCACTTACGGGGGTTCAAAATAGCAAAAAGAAAAACGCCGCTTCGCGGCTATAATCACTGAAAAAGTGAACAAAAATCACTTAGGGGCGTTCAAAATAGCAACACAAAAATAAAAAATTCGCCGCTTCGCGGCTATTGAACATCGTCATTGGGTCAAACCCCTCCCTTAGCAAAAAGCTAGATCCGCCTCTGATAATGACAGAAAAAGACAGAAAGAAGGAGAAGAAAAAGAAGAATATGTATATATATATATATATAAACGTATATATCTCAGCACCCCGGTGAATAAAATCGTTCCCAGGGCCCTGCGATGTCACGATATGGATTTTGTAAATTGTACAATGATTCAAATATATTTTAATTATGTTCTACCAACAACGTATGAAAACCTTTTTGGAACATTTTGGATTGTTGTAATATTATCGATAATATAATGTACATTATATACTTGTATTGCTTATAGTTGTTCAAGGGCTAGTTTTGACTAACATACTATGCAATGTCTGTCCTTTTTAATAAATGACGGGAAATTGTGAAATATTGTACACTAGCTGTACCCGCGGAAATCCGCGGGTTTTTGAGAGAGAAAGACGATGATGACATAACAACACTTTAAAACTTTACTAAATATCCTACAGTCATCATGTAAATAGTAAGACAAAATAGACTCGGGAGACTCAATCCCGCCCCACAACCCGTCGGGGTAGCTTCGCCGATAAGATGATCCCTTCGTTCGAAATTGTGTTATCGTTAAGATCCCTATTCTTTGATTTAGTTTATTGTTTAAAGGGGTAGTTTAGTTTTGGTAGAGAGGGCGCTGCACATCGCAATTTTTTTGTGAGGTAATTAAAAACTGAGTGTCAAATTTGAGAGAACATGCAATTTTAATGGCAGAATAAACTTTATTTGGTCGAAATCGGCCCACAAACGGCTGAAATATCAATAAATGTATCTGATCTTATAATTATTTGGGGCCCAAATAATTAACAGTTTTTTCAAAAAATTCAAAAAATGCTTCCACTTTCTCAAAAAATTTCGAAAGTGTTATTTAAGTAGTTGTTGATGTTCTCTCTATAAAATCAGTCTGGTAATAAAACATCACATGCATTATTGTCTATGGAAAATGGTTGAAACTGACGCCTTTAAAAAAGCGCCCTCTCGTGATCAAAATGGCTCTTTTTGAATGATAACATGCTTTTTACTTAGTCATTTTGCAAGTTTGTATACTTTTCGAGCATAGTGGAGCTATTACTATTAGTTTTGAAGGTTATTGTCCAGGTTTGGTTACTAAAGTTCAGCCTTACCAAAACTAAACTACCCCTTTAAGTAATCATTCGGTCTTACAACGAAATATTGCTGTTTTCGAAGTATTATGTTCGTAAAACCGTTTAATTGTCACTTTGTACATACAAATGGTTGAAACCAATGCTTTTTTAGAGAGCGCCCTCTTGTGTATTAATGGCTCTTTTTCAATGATAACAGGCTTTTTACTTAGTCGTTTGTAATTGTCTATACGTTTCGAGCATGGTGGAGTTATAACTATTAGTTTGGAGTGTTGTGCAGGTTTTGGTTACTAAAGCTCAGCCTCACCAAAATTGTACTACCCATTTAAGGTGCGGTCGCCGAATAGTTACATAATTAACAAAAGAAAAGCATCAAACCGTAATAATACAAAAGATCAGACTCATCCGAGACCGTCTAGACCTATACGCATTACAACGTATAGCTATATGTTGTGTTTACCATGCATGCTATTGTATTGCCTTGTATTTTCAATGTACCTACTGTATAATTTATGTACTGCGTTTCGTGTATTTGATGTACATTTCGGCACGTGATATAGCTGATTACACATACGTGTAAACATATTACTTTTTAATAGGACTGTACAGTATTCATGCGCATTCAAGTCCCAGGATGCTTGCAGGGGGTGGATATATATATAGCAGAAATGCATATCCCACATAGATGTTCTTATGTATAACCATACAATATTTAATCCCAATAAACTAAACGAAATAGCTAACTAAAATGTACACATTTAATATTGTTAATAATAACGGGCAAAGTTCCTAATTCTAAAAAGTTGGCACGACAGAAGAGCGCGATAGAATTATACGTAAAATACATGACTTACAACGCCAAACCTGCATGCTTTGTGGGCACATTATAAGTACTCCACAGATGAGTTTTCCATGATAGTTAATACCAAATTAGTTTGTCGCATGTATACTTTAATTGAAAAGCCTACAGAGAGCACCTATATATATCATTTTAATGATTTTATTTTGACTTTCTGGCAAATAAAACAGAACAGCATGGGCCCGAATGTAGAATGTTGATTGTCCGAATGAGAGATGTTGATTGCCCGAATATGGGATGTTGATTGCCCGAATGTGAGGTGCCGATTGCCCGAATATCGATGCTTTCCAGATCCTAAAAAATAACTAAACGGTAATCAAATGAAATACAGATTGATCATCAGTGGTGAAACGATACGGTGTAACACAACACAGATGTAATCATTTAGTTCCAATTTCCGCCATTTAGATGAAGAAACAGAAATAATTTACGATTTGATGTATGCAGTATTGTCAATTATGACAAGAGTATAGTTTTAATTGGAACTTAGCCAAAGAAAACGTTAGGAAGACACATTTTCATTAATACATTATCATTGAACATGTCATACCTAACGCTATAGTGCAAAGCTATACATTTGCAGGGAGACTATTTTTTCCGGACAGAAAACATGACAAAAATCGTACCAGAATTTATATTTTCTTACCTAAACTTTTACACGACTCGTAATAATAGATCATTATCTTCATCAGGGTCGATTTAGTTCGGATGGGCAAACAATTAAGAAATATCGGCACTTTTTTAGCCACAGCTGTGTGATAATCCAGAGTAAAAAATGACCGATATACACTGTATGTAGTAACAGTGCAAGTGCGCTACCGCACACTCGCGCTTGCACTGTTATTACATACAATGTATATCGGCCATTTCGGACTCTGATTATCGCACAACTGTCTCTTAAAAAGTTCCGATATTTCCGAAATTTTTGCCCATCCGAACTAAATCGACCCTGAATGATGAAGATAATGATCTATTATTACGAGTCGTGTAAAAGTTTAGGTAAGAAAATAAATTCTGGTACGATTTTTGTCATGTTTTCTGTCCGGAAAAAATAGTCTCCCTGCAAATGTATAGCTTTGCACTATAGCGTTATTTATGACATGTTCAATGATGTCCAAACATAAATGAAAAGGTGTCTTCCTAACGTTTTCTTTAGCTAATTGGAACTAGTGAACGATCTATGATGTTTTAGTTTCTGTTATGCTTTCTTATTGTAAATTATTATGTTTCTATATTGGAAAACTTCATACCGTGAAAAAAAGTATCGAAAATTGTGACAGAAAGAACAAAA
The DNA here is from genome assembly GCA_037951105.1 of Echinarachnius parma. Lineage (NCBI taxonomy): Eukaryota > Metazoa > Echinodermata > Echinoidea > Clypeasteroida > Echinarachniidae > Echinarachnius > Echinarachnius parma. The sequence goes on along the minus strand of JBAMJV010000940.1, from coordinate 38,583 downwards.
TCTACATGATCAAACATGATGTTTGTATTATTCATAGTATATTAAGTTTTACATAAAATCTACAATAACATGATTATACACTTGTGTATGCTACATAGAATTGGGTAGTTCAGAAGAACGTTTGTAGAGACATGTTACATTTAACATTCGGACATAAATTGTTTGCATCATGAAAACATAAGAATGTCCGAATGATGAATGAAACATGTCTCATAATACAAACGTTCTTCTGAACTAAGAATTGGGTCTATACTTACGTTCAAATCGCGTCTCATAAACCGTTCCAAGTTGTAGACGTTGATTCGTTGGGTTTAATAAAAACGGTCCATGTGTGAGCTCCAAACACACAACAAGCACAGAGAAGGCTGCGATCACGGCAATAACAATTCCCTTATTCATCTTGGGTGAATTAATTTTTTCCCGTGAAATCGAGAACGTATAATTATGAGAAGGTATCCTACACACAAATGGCAAAGTAAAGACCAATATCTATACAAATCTGTTCCGTCATCAAAAATGTCCTTTTTTATAAATGCTCTCACCATAGACCTACCTCATCATAGGTTTATGCTCTCATAGACTGTCCAAGCGGGTGACTATAGACCGCGGGCCGATCGAACCGTGAAAATCGCCTTATCTCTTTACTTTCGTGCCTCACCTCTGGCAAAGTAAAGACCAACATCTATACAAATCTGTTCCGTCATAAAAATGTCCTTTTGTATAAATGCTCTAACCATAGACCTACGTCACCATAGGTCTATGCTCTCCGAAAGCAATCTTTCATGTTAAGGACGCGCGGCAACAAGACAGTAGGGCGCTTACGATCCTGGACCGTGAGTTAGTGGACCGTAAAATGTTTACGGTCGAGTCAGGTGACCCGACCATACATCGCGCGAAAACTGTTCACCAAAAATTAGTCGACCATAAGACTGTCCGTTAGGGACAGCGCTGTTGCCATTTTCCTATTGGCCCGTTAAGGACGTGCGCAGTGCCGATGCGCAGTACACTCGATACAGTTACGTGCACTGTGTTGCAAATCTCACTGAAATCTCAGTCAAAACTACGGCAAAATTATTGATCGTAGCCTGAATAATAACTTCAAATTCTAGTGCTATTTTATAGGATACTACCACAGTAAATGTTACAATTATCACAACAATATCACCAATATAACAATTATAATTTCCAGTTCCAGATGTTTGAAATAAGATTCACGAATAGTGTGTGGTGTGCGATGGGCAGCGCAGGTGCAGTGAAAACCAAAGTGCAGTAATATGTATTTAGACCTGCGAGTTGCGCTGCCCAGGCCCATCGTACACCACACACTCTATTCGCGATTCTTATTTCACACATCTGGATCTGGAAATTATAATTGTAATATTGGTGATATTGTTGTGATAATTGTTACATTTACTGTGATAGTATCCTATAAAATAGCACTAGAATTACAAGTCATTATTCAGGCTACGATCAATAATTTTGCCGTAGTTTTGACTGAGATTTCAATGAGATTCAGTGCACGTAACTGTATCGAGTGTACTGCGCATTGGCACTGCGCACGTCCTTAACGGGCCAATAGGAAAATGGCAACAGCGCTGTCCCTAACGGACAGTACCATAAGGCATGACGCCATACATGCGCAGAACAGATGCGCACTCGTATTTTACGGTCGACCGTGCTTACGGTCCAGGATCGTAAGCACGCTAGTGAGCTCACTCGACCGTGACCACCCAGATAACAATGCTACGTTGGACCAACGTAGTCTATAGTCGGCACCGTCGCGGTTGGCAAAACAACGTTAAGCCAACGTTGGCCTAAGATAAATTTACAACCACATCTTTGCAGTCGGCGAGCTGACGTTAAAACAACGTTAAGCCAACGTTGTCTGTTGACTGTTGGCAAACTGATTGGCAAATGTACGTTGAAACAACGTTGGGTGATAGTTGGACGAACAATCATATTTCTATGGTCGAAAAACAAACGTTGGGCCAACGTTTCGCCTACTACGACATTGTGTCGATGAGCGGCGTTGGATCTTGGTTGGCTAGCTGACGTCGTACTAACGTTTGGCAAACAACCACATTTCGACGGTAGGCAAGCCAACGTTATACCAACGTTTCGCCTACTACGACATTGTGTCAATGACTTGCGTAGGATATTGGTTGGCTTGTTAACGTCAGACCAACGTTTAATACACAACCACATTACGACGGTATGTAAGCCAACGTTGGGCCAACGTTTCGCCGACTACAACATTCGGTCAATGAGTGGCGTTAGATATTGGTTGGCTAGTTGACGTCAAACCAACGCTTGACATACAACCACATTTCGACGGTAGGCAAGCCATTGTTGGGCCATCGTTTCGCCTACTACAATATTTGGTCAATGAGCGGCGTTCGATATTGGTTGGCTAGTTGACGTCAAACCAACATTTGACAAGCAACCACATTTCGACGGTAGGCAAGGCAACGTTAGGTCAACGTTTCGCCTACATATACAACAATCGGTCAATGATCGGCGTTGGATCTTGGTTGGCTAGCTGACGTCAAACCAACCTTTAACAAACAACCACATTTCGACGGTAGGCAAACCAACGTTAGGCCAACGTTTCGTCTACTACAACATTCGGTCAATGAGCGACGTTGGATATTGGTTGGCTAGTTCACCTCAAACCAACCTTTCTCAAACAACCACATTTCGACGGTATAGGCAAGCCAGCGTTAGGCCAACGTTTCGCCTACCACACTATTCGGTCAATGAGTGGCGTTGGATAGTGGTTGGCTAGTTGACGTCAAACCAACATTTGACAAACAACCACATGTCGACAGTAGGCAAGCCAACGTTGGGCCACCGCTTCATCCTACTACAACATTTGGTCAATGAGTGGCGTTGGAAATTGGTTGGCTAATTGACGTCAGACCAACGTTTTACAAAACAATCACATTTCGACACTAGGCAAGCCAACGTTAAGCCAACGTTTCGCCTACTTGGTAATTGGTAATGAATGGCGTTGGATATTGATTGGCTAGCTGACATCAAACCAAAATTTTACAAACAACCACATTTCGACAGAAGGCAAGCCAACGTTAGGCCAACGTCATAGGCGCCGGAAGTGGGGGGGCAGGGGGGGCGGCCGCCCCCCCAATCCAAAAAGTGGGGGGCAAAACGTGTTTTTGCCCCCCCCAAAAAGCCCCCCCCCCCTCAAAAAAAAAGGAAGAAAAAAGAAAGAAAGAAAGAAAAAGGAAAAGAACAAATTAAATGTATCAGCCAATACTTGTTAATTCTAACGTTTAAAAACTGAGTTAGTCATCCATTTAAAATTTTCGCTGCGCGCTTCGCGCGCAAACAAATTATCTCAGTTTGTTGTGTGACTTGCATTTGGTACGTCTGGGGTGGGGTTTTCTGTACCCGTCCACGTACTTCCTGTGTAGGCTGTCATTGCTCTGCTGTTTGTGTGATGTGCACCCAAATCGCACCATTACAAGTAAATAAATGCAAACAAATCTTCCCCGTGGGAGGGGGATACCCCCTCCCAAAGCCTCCCCTCTGGCTCTGCCCCAGCCCTCGGTCGCTTCGCTCCCTCGGGACTTATTTTTAGCTGAAAGTTATGATGTTGGATCATACAAATGTGGCATATGGTTTATGTTTGTATGCCCCAGATTGCATCATTTCAAGTATCAAAATGCAAAATCTTCCCCGTGGGAGGGGGTATCCCCCTCCCAAACCCTCCCCCCTCTGGCTCTTCCACAGCCCTCGGTCGCTTCGCTCCCTCAGGACTCATTTTTAGCTGTAAGCTATGATGTTGGATCATACAAATGTGGCATATGGTTAATGTTTTTATGCCCCAGATTGCATCATTTCAAGTATAAAAATGCAAAATCTTCCTCGTGGGAGGGGGATACCCCCTCCCAAACCCTCCCCTCTGGCTCTGCCCCAGCCCTCGGTCGCTTCGCTCCCTCGGGACTTATTTTTAGCTGAAAGTTATGATTTTGGATCATACAAATGTGGCATATGGTTTATGTTTGTATGCCCCAGATTGCATAATTTCAAGTATCAAAATGCAAAATCTTCCCCGTGGGAGGGGGTATCCCCCTCCCAAACCCTCCCCCCTCTGGCTCTTCCACAGCCCTCGGTCGCTTCGCTCCCTCGGGACTCATTTTTAGCTGTAAGCTATGATGTTGGATCATACAAATGTGGCATATGTTTAATGTTTTTATGCCCCAGATTGCATCATTTCAAGTATCAAAATGCAAAATCTTCCTCGTGGGAGGGGGATACCCCCTCCCAAACCCTCCCCTCTGGCTCTGCCCCAGCCCTCGGTCGCTTCGCTCCCTCGGGACTTATTTTTAGCTGAAAGTTATGATGTTGAATCATACAAATGTGGCATATGGTTTATGTTTGTATGCCCCAGATTGCATAATTTCAAGTATCAAAATGCAAAATCTTCCCCGTGGGAGGGGGTATCCCCCTCCCAAACCCTCCCCCTCTGGCTCTTCCACAGCCCTCGGTCGCTTCGCTCCCTCGGGACTCATTTTTGGTTGTAAGCTATGTTGTTGGATCATGTTTTTATGCACCAGATTGCAGCACAATTTCAAGTCCAAAAATGCAAAAGCTCCCTTGACCGTGGGAGGGGAGGGGAGGGGGGGGGGGGGGGGGGGGGGGGGGGTTGGCAACCCTGTGAGTGTGGAGCCCCTAAACACATAAATCGTGAGCCCCCTTCGGGTTTTGCCCCCCCAATCCAAAACTGCTTCCGGCGCGCCTGCTGGTTGTGCTTTAGCACAATCATTTAGGCACAACAACAATCACTTTTTGTTCCTGTGTGAAGTTTCCCTGAATCAGACAATGCAGGTGGGCTAGCTTGATTCTCATGTCTGAAGTATTCTTCCAGATTTCCATCACGGGTTTGACAACTGATGTAGAGTCGAGAGAAGAGCTCCGCCTCCTTTTGTTTATATAGTGAAGTTACCTGTAGCTTTCCCTTTGCTGGCCGGCGTGGAACAGTATATTGAACAGGTATGGTTTGTTGCGTTGGATAGCGTCATCAATCCTTTTAGTTTGTTCCAAGAAAAAGTCATTGACATAGGTGTCAAACTGCTGCTTGCCAATTTGTTTAGCAGTACGCACTGTCTCCACAACGGTAGGGTAGGCTTTTTCTTTGGTGTCAAGGACTAGAAGATCCTGGTTATCCTCCTCAAAGGGGTTTCCTAGATATTCAAAGGCAGCAAGTAGTGCCTGAACATTTTTTGCGAATGATTTATGCACGCTTGTTGTCTACTCATGGTGGGAGTGCTGATGCATGCTTGTTTCGTCAAATTCAACAACCGATCTTGCAATCTCTGGACTGGAAACCATCCAACGTCACCGAGCATTGGGATCATCTGTCAGGCCTACAGCTCCTCCATTGCCTTTGATGATAGCATTGTTCTGTTCATGGTCTTGGTCGATTTCGATGGCAGAGAACACCCTCTGGACACATCTTGATGTTTGCTTGGAAGTTCCATCATATCACGGAGATAAACCGGTATCCACCGAGCATAGTGTGTGTGGTCTAGTGCAAGGAACCAGGGATCCATTTATGTCAGGGCATCCAGATACATCTTGAAGTCTGCTTCACGGAGTGATCGGACATACACAAGAATGGTAAGTTCCAGTAACAAAAGTTACAGAACTGTTGCCCAAAACTGGAAGTGTGGATAATCCTTTTGTCTCACGTTGCACCAGGAATCAAAGTCCACATGTGGGCGGTCACTGTCAGCATTCGTGCGGCATAATTGAGCATAGGCGCGTTGTTGCAGTATATACAATGTTGCAGCTGTGATTTGGTGCTCTCTTCATGTGCGCGTGACATGTGCTGCACGAAGGAAGGAGTCCGCAGTTCCTGCAATAACTATCTCAGCCTGGACGAAAGCTTGGACCCAACCACATCCTATAAGCCAGTTACCAAGGGTTTTGAGCGCTGCCATTTCTACATGTAGGTCACATTGTTTTGAAAAAAATGACCGCCATATTGATTGATTTGGACTAAATTATATTATTGTATTATGGTCTAATGTTTGTAGCACTTGATTATACTTGTTTAAGAAGAATATGACGAATAATGATGCATATATTAACATAACCCTCTATCACTTCATTAGTCAATGGCGGCCAATTTATAAAATGGCTGCTATGGCCTTGCTGGGCAAAATCCTAGAGGGCTCAATATCCAGATTTGCTTAGAATATATTTATCTACATGTGTGCCAAATTTCATGCTTTTAGAAAAAAGTGAACAATTGTTTAGCTATGCCGCTGGACTATAATGCTGTATTGTTTTTTTTACCAAGGGTAGCCACTTCGGTGACGCAAACTGCTCTACCAACGGGCCCTGCATAATATTAGTGTTATTATTATCCTACTACTCTCTAATGTATATACATTAACAATTAATGTTTATGCCGAACGCGTGGCTAGAAGGCAATAGTTATGTACCATTTTCACAATGTTATTTGATATGACCCGGCCAGGGTTCGAACCCACGACCTCCCGTGTATGAGACGGACGCTCTACCACTGAGCCACAAGCCTAAGGCTACACGGTTACCGTTAATTATAATTATAAGTGGAATGTTATAATCATAATGCGATATTCATGTGAGGTCGCCTTTGTTTAATACATAATGACATAATCTATTCTAAGGAAATAATGATGGTCAATATCTAGAATATGATTATATTATCCTTAGAAGCGTGTCTTGATAATATTTATATTTCGACGTAGTGTGGCAAGATTGGTAGAGCGCGCGCTTTCCGATCTCGAGATTCCGAGTTCGAACCCTGCCCACTCCGTTTGCCCTTCATCAAGGCATTTAATCCACATTGCTGCTCTCTACCCAGGAGTATAAATGGGTACTTGGTCGAGTGTTAATTAGCCTGGGCGCTATCATATGGCTGCCATTGACTAGTATGCTCCCCGGGGAGTTGAGATGGTGCGCAAGATAATTGTGCGGGTTTGACCTGTACCTGATGACCAAGGGTAATAATAAAGCGCATAGGGACATACAATTGTGCTTATGTGTTATGCGCTATATACAAGTGTTTCATTATTATTATATTAGTTAGCTCGTATGTATAGAAGACGCACAAACAAGCATTACATATACAATGCATACGAGTTGTATAATTGGTATAATAATAATAATAATAATAATAATAATAATAATTCATTGTTACTTATATAGCGCTTAATAACTGAATGTTCTCTAAGCGCTTTACACTGATTATACAATACTACATTACAATTACAATTACAAAGACCTTATAATAATAATGACAATTAAGCACATAAAATACCCCGACAGTTGAACTGTATTATTATTTACAAAAATACACATATAATTTAAGCGTAAGTGATTGTTATTATGGAATTTTTTTGAATATGAAATGTCTATGAAATTATCTTTAACCTCGCGTGGCTCGAGTTTGACTCATAATTGGGCTCACTGGCCGTTGTTCATGTGTTTAGTCGATGAAATCATGGCACATTAGCCATCATAACCGAGGACCGATACGTGGACGCTCTTGTCATCATGAAGAACCATTTCCTCCCTGACGAGCTCATGTGTAACGCGTTTGGTGTGGATTTGATGCACATGTGCTTCACTATTGTTTTGTTTTTACAGGCACTAAACCGCGTGAAGCCCATGTTTGAAGCACCCGGGTGCACACTAGCCATCATAACCGAGGACCGATACGCGGACGTTGTTGACATCATGAAGAAGTACTCCGTCCCGGACGAGCCCCTGTGTAACGCCTTTGGTGTGGAATGGGAAACCGACTTCGAGAAGGAAGTCGTTGGCATGCTAACCCAGAACCTGTCGGTGATGATGCTCTCCGATGATGGTGTGGATGATGACGGTGGTGGTCGTCGTCGAGTTATGGGCATCAGGATCTCCTATGCCAAGCTGGCAACGGATCAGTCGGAGCCGGGAAGTGATGTTAGTGCTTAAAGGGGAATTAACTCCTATCCTTTTGACTTTCTGGATGTGATGAGAGCAAAACTACTATCATTGCTAGTCACTTATTTCCTCATGAATATTCCCGATTACAAAAATAATCAATATTTTATGGCCCACTGTCGTCTGCTTTCAATGCCAACAGGAGGCGGCCATTTCTTCAATTTCTCGCGGTGAAATGACGTGTCAGGCGGAGAACACAATAGCGAGTTACGATAATGCTATTGTGTTCTCAGCCTGCCACTTCATTTCACCGCGAGTAGTTGAAGAAATAGCCGCCTCCAATGGGCATTGAAAGCAGACGACAGTGGTCCATAAAATATTGATTATGTTTGTAATCGGGAATTTTCATGAGGAAATAAGTGACTAGCAATGATAGTAGTTATGCTCTCATCACATCCAGTAAGTCAAAAGGATAGGAGTTAATTCCCCTTTAACAATTATTATGAGTTGAACTTAAACTTTAACTCTTCCATAATACTTACACCGTTCAGGACTGGTTGGTGTTCATAAAACATGCACTCTCCATAGACATCATCCCGAGTATGTTAGGGATCCGTCCCGAATGGTTAATAATGAAGAATAATATAAACTGTTTAAAGCATATGTTTAAATAAAGCATAGTATAATATGCATATTATAAATTGATCTATCATCACGGAAATGTCACGTTAGTGAAGTATACTTTCTTAAAAGGCTTAAATTTGCATATATTTTTTGTTTTTGAATGATGTATTGTTCCAAATAAACAAATGACTCACCAAAAAAACTTAAAGTGTAGATCAACTTAAAACAATTTGTACAACCTAACCTCGCCACCATCCCCCCCCCCCCCCCCCCACCACAATCCCTCCTCAGATTGCCTACCAACCTCTCAAGGATGTCATGTTGTTCCTGGAGAAGCACACCAAGAGCATCGACTTCTTCAGCCGGTTCGGAGTCGACGAGGCGATGTTCTTCTTCGCGATGGCTACCCACGCAGACTACCGCCAAAGAGGGGTCGCCAAGAAGATGTTCCTAGCCTCAGCCGCTCTGGGAGCTGAGTTGGGGTTTAAGGCGCTCAAGGTCGAGGCATCATCTAACTACACACAGATGATTTGCGACAAGGAGGGCTTCCAACTCCTGTGTGAAATGCCGTATGATAAATATTTCTACAAAGGAGAGGTTTTGCGAAAGAAGACGGGTCCCCACACGGCATACAAAGTCTATGCAAAGGCTTTGTAAAAGACGTTTTGTTTTAGTCTGCTTTTTGACGGGGAAACCTCGATATTCTTGATAATCATTGATGCTTCTCATAAAGGTCGATAATTACTCTCTCGGAACAACAGCGATTTTGTGCTCTCATATATAATAGCAGAGCACAAAATCGCTATTTGTGCGAGATTATTGTTTCCCCATAAAGGTCATTATTCATATCGCTATATATTACCTAATACTGCAGGACCGCTATTCATTCATTCAAAATTGCGAAGAAGGTGTTTCTGGCCTCAGCCGCTCTGGGAGCCGTGCTGGGGTTTAAGGCGCTTACTGTCGAGGTATTTTCTTACTACACGCATATGATATGCGACAAGGAGGGCTTATAACTCCTGTGTGAAATGCCGTATGATAACTATTTCTACAAAGGATGCAGGAGCACATTGTGTCAATTGGGCTGAGGACGGTCTTTTACCCGAGTACCACATCTTTTTTATTTTCACCAGACTAGCACAAAAAAAAACGGTTATTACAATATTTAACCGCCTAACAAGTATATGCTTTTGCCAAAATCTGATATGAGATTACCCGTATAACTCTTGTCCGAACGTTGAGTGATCTTGTGATACCTCGCACTAATCCCTAAGTAAATGTCATACCATTCGGGTTTTTGCCAGGTTTGCATAGCTTTTGACCGGCAGGAACAGTTAAGGTCTCGTATTCCAGCGACGGCTCATTGTTAAAGGGGTAGTACAGTTTTGGTAAGGCTGAGCTTTAGCAACCAAAACCTGCACAATAGCACTACAAAACTAATAGTTGTAACTCCACCATGCTCGAAAGGTATAGAAAATTACAAACGAATAAGTAAAAAATCCTGTTATCATTCAAAAACAGCGATTCAAACACAAAAGGGCACTTTCTAAAAAAAACATTTGTTTCAACCATTTTTCATACAAAAGCATGAATGTGATGTTTTGTTGAAATAATGATTAAAAAGAGAGATCATCAACAACTATTTTAAAACCTCTTTTGAACATGTTTGAAAAAGTTTAAGCAATTTCTTCTTTTTTTTAATCATTGAATATATCTTGGCCCCAGATTTTTTACGATCGGATATATTTATTGATATCTCAGCCATTTCTAAATCGAATTTGATCAAATAAAGTTTATTCTGTCATTCAAGAATTTCAAGTTGTATGCTCTTTCAAATGTTGTCATTATCTCACACAAAATTATTTCGTGCAGCGCCCTCTATACCAAAACTGAACTATCCCTTTAAGTACAATTTTGAAATGGTTAATTTAATGAATATGCTTTGTCAACGCTTTTTAGCGTCGTGATTGTACGATCAGCATGATCAGATGGATATTTGACTTTCTCTCAATTATCTAATTCATTGAAATGCTTGGGCGCACTATAAAGGCAGCTAGGCTGAGGCGGTGTATATCCCCGATTGAAGGCCCTTACATGACCACACACAAACACACACACACACACACACACAAACGAACTGTTTTTTCGTTTAATTGTATGCTCTTTCAAATTTGACACTCAGTTTTCATTATCTCACAAAAAAATATTGTTTGTAGCGCCCTCTATACCAAAACTGAAATATCCCTTTAACCAGACAAGCCTCAAGAGTTTTCACTATTCAACCGCTTGAATTATATGATTTGTACATTTTTTCCCAAAGATAACATGATTTTTCCCAAAATAATATAACATGCTTTTGCCAGAATATATGAGTTTGCCTGATTACGATATGAATATGCACGTATATGACATGCTTTAGACCAAACGTTGGGTAATTTGTGTCTGTTTTTCAAAAACTCCATTGTGGATGAACAACCCCTCCCCCCCCCCCCCCCCCCGACCCAAGCCCATCCCCCACTCCGCCTCCTACGCCTATGTATACTGGCACCACTTGCTCACATACATTGTTTTATGTGGGGGTTTTATGTGTAATGAGCATTAAATATTTGTTGTCATGATGTAATAAAGTATGCCAGGTCGTTGGCACGATTTGCAGATATTGACTGTCTAGAGGGGCAATATAACATTTGAGATCCTCGAGGGGAGTTATATTTTTTGTCCAGGAAAAATATAGTATTCCGAGACAAAAATATAACTCCGCAAGGGAAATGAAATGTTATATGGTTCCCGAAGGAAAAAGTCAATATCTGTTTAATGATGACCTACAGTATATAGATACAAATCAAGATAATAGAGAATTGTGCCGACTCACCATTTTTAGTTGAAATTTGGTGTTGAAATAAAATTATGGACAAGGAAAATCATCAAATTAAATCGAAATCCTTCCGGTAGAACAGACATGTTGTTATCGAAATGCTGCGCAAAATGCTCTTTTATTCGACCTTCCTTTCAAATTTACTTTCGGATCGCACAATCTCCGTTAAAAGCTTGACAACGATGCGCGTGCCAGGATGCTAATACGCGCAAAATTGTTCACCTTCACCGTATGCACACCCATTGAAATGCGTGTTAAAGTTTGCTACACGGGAATTCGAATGCATGTGGCAGGGTATGGTACTCGGTATTTCGGTATTTCTAGTTGTTGATATGACATGGTTACGGAATCGGGCCAATATCACATGAATTGTGAGTTTAAATCGAAAATGTTTTAGTTACATCGAATCCTCAGAATTAGAGGGAGTATTTTAATGCTTGTTTCATTGAGATTACAGTAATTTTGTTGATCCTACGACACTTTTAAAAAGTTCGAAATTTACGTGCGCGAAGTTAAAATACACCTTCATACAATTCACAGTACCATTCGATCTACGAACCTCGGCATAAAATGATCGAAGAAACTTACTCAGTTCAGTTGCTGTAATTGTTTCTGAAATTGTTAATCCTTTGTGTTCACTGTAAGCTTTCAGCACATTCTGAGCTACATTGATAACTTTCTTAGTAGAACGGGAATCTTTTTCATAAGTTATTTTGTCCAATTCTTCCTCACCAAGCAAAGCGAATCGGCTCGTTGAAATTGCCATAATTGCGTGATATTTGTGTGCGAAGCTAGCGGCGGTGGTGTACGTAAATTACGTCATACCTCTTTACATAACGCCGTTTTGTAAAGAGGTATGACGAAATTTACGTCATGTTTGACATTATAACGCTTCTCATCCTTGTAGCGATGGTCACGTGACAGCATTTTGACCAATCGCACACCAGTATCTATATAGGTCATATAATATTGTTTAATATGTACCGAGTGCGCGGGGTGCGTGAAATATCGTACATCCCTGTGAATTTTCTTTACCTGATAATGTGGTTCCTTTTATATGTGTGTAAACAAATTATTATTGTCAGGTATAAATTACTTGTTTGTGAATAAAGCAAATTTCAAATCTAAATATTATAGACAGCATTGATTGTTTTCAAAGTAAACCACGTTTTTTTTTGTTGGTTCATTATTGATACAATATATTAACAGTTCGGTTTGATAACACATTTAAAAAAATACATTTGATCGATTGACAAACAAAGCTAGCAAATGGCAAAATTATAATCAATGTTAGCCACAAACTTGAAGACGCTACACAAAATAATTGTGTTGTAAGATAATGAAAAACTGAGTGTCTAATTTGAAAGAGCATACAATTTTAATGACAGACTAAACTTTATTTGATCAAAATCGGTTATTGTGGTGCCCAACAATAATTCGATAATTGTGGGCCGGCAGTTAATAATTTTTTGTAAGTGCATCCTCTTTTCAAACATTTATGAAAGAGGTCTTCAAATAGTTTTCAATAGCTGTTGATTATCTCTCTATGTAATCACTATTTCAACAAAACATCACATGCACAATATTCTTTTTTTAGAGAGCGCCCTCATGAGTTTTAACAGCACTTTTTGAATGTTAAATTCTTTTTGAGCATGGTGGAGTTATAACTATTACTTTGAAATGTAATGGTGCACGTTTGGGTCACTAAAATTAAGTTTGACCAAAATTGTACTCTCTTGACCAAAACTCAACTATCCCTTTAAAGCGAGCAAAACGCTGGCATGTTCGCTTATGATAAGTGCATGATTCTCGTCACTTTTGTTGGTTTATTTTCTCTTGGGGGTCACTAATAATGCAAATTATCAAAGCTTTTGAAACTCTTATATGTCAATTTCAAGTTCAGTTTATTTACCATAATACAGATAAAATCCATCAACAAGTATTAAACATATTACAATTATAAATGTACAAAAATAGTATTTACAAGACATAACGTCTAAGCAGAACAGAGAAGGAGGATGAAAATGTATATTATATAAGCATGCATATGGAAGGTATTATGGTAGGAAGTCTTAGACTTATAAATGCTGGTTTGACTGAACACTGGAGCCGCCATGAAACGTCATTTGACCTCGCACGAACAAACGTGAAATACTGTACATAACCGCTGCCGGTGTGAGCGCATTTTATAGCCTTTCTGGGCCGCAGTATTATAGTAATGGCAATATCGTGTATTAGGCCCCACCACTGCTATACTGTATACACTTATGTAGCCAATAAATCTAACTTATAGCCACTAAATCTGACAATAAATCTAACTTATAGCCACTACATCTGAGCTATAGCCACTAAATCTGACCTATAGCCACTTATCTGACCTATAGCCACCAAATTAGGGTTAGGGTTAGGGTTTAGGGTTAGGGTCAGATAGGTTATCCGCCCAGACAGATTATGCGCTGACACCGGCTGTAATAGCAGTAGATACAGCAACAGGTTACATAACCCGTTTTTGGTAGTGCACGCTCCGATGCGCTCAGATGACGGTTAATGCGGTATCGTAGGAAAACATGGCAGCCTCCAGTGGCTATTCAAAACAGTTGATACAGGTTTCCAAATACAAATTGTCCGTTATAAGTAATACTAATGTTAAAGAACAAAACTACCTTGGTATAGCAAGTCACGTTGGAAATATATGTGCTTGTAAATATAGCAAATTACTACATTATATATTATGATTAATAATCATCTCGTAAATATAAATGAAATTACTGCATTGTGCTGTTCAAAACGCATGTTGTATTTAGCATCTCGTGTATGTTCATTGTTATGGTCAAACAAGTTATGCGGTGTGCACACAAAGTTGGTGAAAGCGTTGGTGCGTATTACACTCTGATGCAAATGTTATGATCATTAATACTATTTATTATGAATAAAATTAAATTAATTGGGTATATTCGTGTATATCGATTATTAACAGCTACGAACATGTACACTTTTTGGGGGATAGCACATTTCAGTTGTACTTGAAAGAATACGCAGTATAGTATGCTGAACCTTTATTTTTTTCTTTTTCAATTTCTTACAGCGCATAGAGACATATGTGATACATGATCATTAAATAATATTAAATGATCATTACATAATATTTAATATCAATTAAATGTAATTAATTGGGTATAACCGTTTATATCGAATATTTACAGCACACGAACAATACACAATCAGGAAGCTAGGTGGACAATGCCAAGCTGTCTCCCTTAGAAAAAAACCAATTCCGTACGCATGTGAATACACATTGTGAAAAGGGACATACAAGCATTGGTAAAATGTGCACAAGACTAACGAAGGATTGGTCCAATTGTATTTCTGTCATATAATGTCTCCATTGAACTGTGTGAACATTCCATGGTAAATGAATATCATTTGATAGAGTACAATTAAGCGGAAATACAAAGTGATTATTTCATTATTTCATTATTCATTGCAATTACTGTGTACACAGTTAAAATTATAACATTATACAACAATAGCAACAACAACGACAAATGACAAACGTTATATTTTAAAAACTAACTAAGACATTATTAAATCAACTGCATGTAATATTGTCATAATTTTACTACTACTAGGCGTTAAATAAAACACATTTGTACATGTTTGATTGTTTATGACACAGAAAGCACTTAGTGGATTTCGCTTTGGTTAAGCTAGGTTAAAATGTTAAGTACAATATAAAGTTGGCCACTCTAACAATCACCTGTTAGGTAAACCAACCTAGCCATCCGAAATAGAATTAACATCAAATGACGTATGGGTTATAAGAAAATGAGTCCAATGCAGCATTTCATTTGTAATCATTTTTCCACAGACAATTCTTGATATTTCAAAATATAAGCTTAATTGAACACAAATATATAATACTTTGTTTTCATAGAGCGTGTATACACTGGGCCCAAAAAGAAACTTATAATTTTTCACATGATCATATCTTAAAATCCTGTCCATCAAAATTAACCAAAATGACACACAGGATTACTTAAATACTCTACTATAAACACATGTCGGTAACTAAGCAGTTGCTCAACTGCAAAAAGCACTGACATGGAACAACTTCCGGGACCACATGTCAGACTATAGGGATAATCCGCCTGTTAATGCACACTCAGAGCAGCTCTACAGGACGAGAGGAACAATCTCCCCCAAGCCTGTATCAGAAACCTGGCGGACAGCATGCATAGCAGATGCACTGAAATACTGAATGCTTCCAAGCACATGTTGGACACACCCACTATTGATGTCTGTGTTTGGGTAACTGACATTACCTTCATTTCAATTTGTTTTGACTTCCTCACCTGCCTTAACTCTGTTGCCGAAATGTCCAGGCTGTGACATGCGATACAGCAAACAATTCCATGCCAGTGCATTTTTCAGTTCTGTCAGTAAGGTATCTGTTTGGATATTGACATGTCATTGGAGAGGGGTATTTAAGTAATCCTGTGTGTCATTTTGGTTAATTTTGATGGACAGATTTTCAAGATATGACCATGTGAAAAATTATAAATTTCTTTTTGGGCCCAGTGTATCTTCAAATTCAAAGGGACTTCGAGTGGTCCCTCGCACTAAGCCCTAAGCTAATGTAATATAATTCT
>JBAMJV010000940.1:0-17500 GCA_037951105.1 Echinarachnius parma | reverse complement strand
TTCTCTTCCCACAGTTGGAGATTCAGGTCCGCCATCTTCAGACACTCCCATGTGAACCTCAGAGTTTCATCTCGTTGCCTAGATGCCGCATCCTCTCGGGAATTAGTCCTCTCGAAAACCCAGATGTTGTCCGCCGCGGGAACACCGGTCCGGTTGCCAACGTCTCGCTTTATATCTTCGACACTCTCGTCTGTCTGCTTTGTTGGAGTGATGGCGATCATAATTTTTCTTCCTGAAATAATTTGATGTAAATTATAAATATCATTATGTTTTAAAACTAAGTACATGTCATTTCAAGGCTTATTAACGGTTTAATCTTTTCGAAAAAAATAATATCATGCACTTGTTGCATGATTACCATTACTAAATTGTTCTTCTTCTTCTTTAAAGGTTCTATGTCATGGAAATCACATTTACCCACAAACTGCTAAGGGCCAGTTTTCTGGCCTTTCTAATAATATTGTTTTAAACGGAAAAGTCAATGAAACCCGGAATCAACTTGAAATTTCAAATTTGGGAACGCCCACACAAAATGTCTCAAAGTGACCTCAATTGTCACAACTCTGAGCGCCTGGCACAATAGTATGCTATGTGAGAAAAGTCCAAGCATCATTATGACAAGAAAGGCACTGACAAGCTGTTGTATAGAAGCATGCAGGGCATGCTATAGTCAGTCAGGACCACTATCGCCAAACCGCTATCGGCCAAAATAGCGGTAAAGCACTTTTCCGCATTTATCACGTGATACGCAGTATTGCGTCATGTTCGGTTCCACGTGTTGTGGCAATGGGGATATTTTTGCAACGACTGCATTCAAATGAATTACATTTATTTTCGCCCAATGTTCAGGACAGATCATCTAAATAGTAAATGTGTAGCATCCTTGATAATTGAACTAATGGTGTGCAGTTTTTCTAAATGATCTGGCGTGAATATTTCAAGAAAATCTTGCTCGATTATGCGGGTTCGTTTTTCATAATAAACGGTTGATTCGCGCATAGACTTACGCGACAGCTGTTTGATGCAGTACGAACTGGTACTGTGCGAAATAACGAGAGAAAAGGAGGGAGCGTGTGAGAGAGGCGTATAGCTCGGCAAGATAAGAGAACGGCAAAATACGTTTAGCACGCGAAAGGCGAGAATGGCGGACACAAAGCTGCATATATGTGAAAAACGGCTGTACAAATTGTTTTGTTTTCGATCAACAAAAGTATCGCATGGCACTATCGCCACGATATATGCGCCATCTAGCGAAATTGATAAGAGAATAGCGGGAAACCGCTATCACTGCTTATCACTGCTTTTCTTATCCTTATGATGGTTGTGGTTTTCTGACATACATGTAGCAACTGCTATTGAAATTGAAATTGTGTGGGTTGAAAGTGTATTCTAAGATGTGATACTATTGTGAGCAGGCGCTCAGCCTGGGCGAAGGTGCATTGTTGGGACTTAGGCTTGCCATATCAAGTTGAACCAAATAATTGCGAAAATATGTTTAACTCAACAAAATATATTTCGGTTAAACAGTTTACCAAATAGTTGATGTATACACTAATACCCTTGCTAATACAGATAAATAGAAGTCAACGTGTATTAGCCCCTTAAATATAATGGCTGTATACCCAGAGGGTGTCGCCGGAAAGAATGATACAAATGTATCTGCTAGGCATTATAAGTTGCTTCAGCCATATTCATATTCATGGATTAAAATGTCTTCTTGATTCCCGAATATTTGTATCCTTCAATTAAATAATTGCTGTGATTGGAATGAAAAATAATGAGTTTTATGAATCCTAAGAAAAAGTCATTCCATAGGATTTGTACACAAATCACAACATCGAACGTTTTATGGGCTAACATTCACTTTTACAAGGTCGCATGACATTGTGACTGTATGCCCGGTCGTCACAAATTTGATCTCGAAAGATGCGCAAGATTTTGAAGAAAAAATCAAGAAGACGCAAAGTGATAGCCATAGCAGGGAAGTTATACATTGTCATTGCTGGACGAATCAAACTCACCATAGATTCCATTCACGCCATTTGCAACATCCCGAAGAAAACTGGGTGCTATATCAAGAGTGTGTTCCTCACTATACAACAACAACAACAACAACAACAACAAAATTACTGAAGACGTTTCAGTCTGCGTACAAGTACAACAGTTATTTCCAGCAGATCAACAGTGTTACATTTTTTAAAACATGCACATTGCAATTGAATGCCATGATTTTAAAGAGTTAGTAGTGCAGTTGTTATTGAGATGGCTCTTTAAGACACACATTTGTTGGAAGATAATGAGAAACTAAGTGAATATTGTTAAAATCACATGATTTTAAAACATAATTATTAAACTTAGTTTGATCAAAGTAATAACATGAACAACATAACATTAATACATAATTTGAATAACAATTTCGTCCTACCTTTCATTTCTTGATTTCAAATCGACCGTTTTAAACGGTATTGACTCTAGTTTATGATTAAGAGTTAGAGTTTAATTTTGGATATCAGAATATATATTATCATAATTATGTAACTTGCCGTTTGTATATCAATACTGGACAGTGGATCTGCATGCCTTTCGGATTTTGTCCTTCTGTCAAATAAAAATACAATGAATCGGTTGTTTGTTATAATGCAAGTTTATGGATAACATGCTAGATAGATAGATAGATATATCGGTATTATTGAACAAAATTAACAAGACTGTAGTCCGAAGACTAAAATGCCTTGCGTACATGAACATATGAACATACATGAATAAAAAAACTACAACACAATAAAAATATAATTTAACATCAAAATACAACAAAATGATACATATTTATGAATGCATTTGGCAAGAAAGGCACTAACATTAAAAATGTGATTATTATAATTCATATTCTCATGTACCTTTAATTTTAATGTAACAATAACAAAGAACCAATTTACTGATTCGTTACTTACTTTTTAATATGTAATACTAACTAAATATTGAATCTAACAAAGTGTAAATTAATCTTTTGGAAAATTACAATAATAAGCATCACAAAAATGCAAAAATAAGAGCATGGAAATTATTTAATTAAAGGATATCAAATCCCACTATCTATTTTATATCATATTCCTAACATAAATTAAGTTTATCATACTCAATAACGAGTAGATCTTTAGAACAATCAAATGTAATATCAAAAGGGAAGCAATACAGGGTATAAAGATTGAGTAATAAAACAAGTCTTAATTCATGTTATATTCCTAACACAAATTAAATTTATCGTATTCCATTTATACAAAGTACATTATTACAAATTATGTTTAATTAAAATTGAGTAATTAAAATTGTTTAACTTGTATTATATTCTTAACAGAAATAAAATTAAACATTCAATTGCAAATCCAAAGTATCATCAATTAAAATTGAATAATTAACTTAATTTTATCTTACATACATGTACATTATATTCTGAACATAAATTAATTTTAACATATTCAATAACAAATAGAAGGTAAATTAATATAAAGTATCTTCATATGAAATTGAGAAATTAAATAATTTTATAATGATCGTTTTCAATAACAGATACAAAGTACATTAATTAATACAAAGTATTTTCAATTAAAAATGAGACTTGATTAAAAACGTTCTTAATTTATATTATAATCTGAACATAAAATAAATTAATGATATTCAATAACATATTCAATAATCATATCTAAGCGCTTACAATTATATTATTACCCCGGTTATTGGATGCATACTTCAATCAATCCAGCACACAAAGTGAACACACAATGAAAGTGAAACATAGACGGCTAAAGGTCAACGGCTGCGGAGCATTTGCACATTATGTCCAAACACGTGTGCTTTATACAGTGTGTAATACTGTATGCGCATAGCCGAGAGGAAGTCATTTACTAATACTATTGTTAATGGATCATTGTTCTCACCGTCAACGGGATATATATATTTAGAATGTAGATGGAAATTGTTTGTGGACGTCTTAAGTAAGACCATGTCAGGTTCCAATTTGTTACTCTAATGTTACCGAGCGAGTGCCTGATAAATCGCACTTACTGCCCGTCAAACCATCGAAAACGAACAATACGTGTAAGTGTGCATTCTGCTGTTTGCCGAGAGAATGGGAATAGTTGTTTGATGCTATGACGGGCGGGAAGTGTGATTTTTCAGGCACTGACTTGGTACAAATTTACAAAAATAGGAACCTGACATGAGCTCACTTAAGACATCCTAAATCAAAAACTACTCGATCAAAAATTACTGTTCTTGTTATCAACTTGCTTGGTAAAATATGCCCTATCCCATGAACCTAGTCATCATGTGACTCTATTATGGCAAGTACCCCGTTCCGTTTTTTGGGGGGCACCCTGTATGCATGATAGAGAAACAACTTACTAATTGTGTTTATGAGCTTGTTAACGTCGGCGTTATCGTAATCTCTCATTGTGCGGACCTCTACCAGATTGATTCGGTCCGTCAGAGTATGTGTCTTCACGATCTCAGCCTGACGTGAATCTGCCCCGCCACTGTCGTGCATCGGAATCTCTTGAGCGATTTCATGGTGTTCCCCTGTATTGTTGTTACAAATAAGTTCACTACAATGCCAATAATACCATTAACGATGATGTTTAAATTAAGGCAATTGACTAATGCCATACAGTAATAATTGAATACATGAATATAATAAATAAAACTATGTGAAAGTGATTATTACGACTGATTTTGTTTAAGTGATGCATTCAATTGTGTAGAAAACAATCCACCTTGACAAATTCCGAATTTACACTTGATTTGGGCGCGGAATACAGGCTTGAACGAGACCGCATTATTGTTTTTCAAAAACTACACATGTTGGCCGACACCTTATTGACATCACTTGGTTTCGTGTCGGTCTAGGTTTGGCATGGTGGCATGACTAGTCCATTACCATGTTACGCATAGATCGTGCAATACTTCTTCTCTCTCGGCTTTGTTAAAGGTGACGTACGATAATAATAATAATGATAATAGCAAACAGTTCTTATACAGGGTGCCCTCCAAAAAACCGGAACGGGGCACTTCCCTAAATAAGGTAACAAAATGAACATGTCCATCGGAGAAGGGTGTCTTTTCTAATGAAAACGATACCAAGAATAGTCATTTTGGTCGTGTAGTTTTTGTTTTAGGGCGCTATGAGTGACACCATGTCAGGTTCCCATTTCAACACTCACTGCCCGTTATTACATCGGACAACTGTGCCCATTCTTTCATTTCACAGCCGAATGCACACTAATAATGGTGCGCGTACTGCTCCGTAATAACGGGCCGTAAGTGCGAATTATCGGGCACTATGAACTTGGTAAAAAATTGACAAAATTGGAAACCTGACATAGTGTTACTCACAGCGCCCTAAAACAAAAACTACTCAACCAAAATGACTGTTCTTGGTATCGTTTTTAATTGGAAAAGAGACCCTATCCGATGGACATAATTATTTGGTTACTTTATTTTGGGAAGTGCCCCGTTCCGTTTTTGTTGGGGGCCAACCTGTATAGCGCACATCACACCTAGGTTAGGGTCTCGCATAAGAAGGAAGCGTGTAAGCAGGAGAAAAGATGAATACAGAGATAGATAAGAGATGATAACTACTGTCACAAGTATGATTGTCTTCTACTTTTTCCGATCTGTAATTAAATCAGTGCGTTGTGGGATGGAACTGTGCGCATAATTATCCAGCTCCGACCAACAAGTAATGCCCTCATGAAAGGGCACAATGTTTAGAACCATTACTTTGTTATAAAGACATACTATTTTCGTCACAACTTGTTACTCTATATAAAGACAAATAGATCCGATATTGGAGACCAATAAATGTACCTGTAATTGCTGCAAAGATGCGGTTGATAAATGCAGATTTTCCTTCTCCTGGAACGCCGCAGAATCCGAGGTTGATGCTCGGTGAATCCAAGCTAATCCCAGCTGCGGCGCCCGGAACGTAATTCCGTATTTTTCCTGACATTACGTATTTAAACATATTGTTGTAAAGCTTAAACAATGAACACAGCATTTTGAAAGTTACGGAAATAATCAATGTCGGAAGGTTTTGATTGATATTGTTGCAATACTAAAACAAAACAACAGGGTTAGGAACGTGTCGTAAGCATCATAATATCTGAACCATAATCAGTTAAAGGTGCACCTGTAAAGTGTCAGATATTGCCCAAAATTACATTTGAGAATGACCGTTAATTAACGCTTTTAAGCTGAATGATAGATATCGTCATACTAAAGGGGCATTTGAAAAAAATATAACCCTATTTTATTATTCTCTTACCATAAGCTCAACAACACGTTAGAAGAGAAACGAGGAAGCTCGGAGTAATTTTCGTGGAGTTAGACACTTTACTGGCATCCCTTAAATGTTAAATGCAGAAATATAGGTTCAAAGTTCCATGCGCACCGCTGTGATCGGGTCAACAAAGTCTTCTCCGGGTACTTTGGGCTATACAGAGTGGCCCCAAAAAACGGAACGGGGCACTTCCCAAAATATAGTAACAAATGTATTATGTCCAGCGGATAGAGTGTCTTTTCAAATGAACAACGATACCAAGAACACTCAATTTGGTCGTGTAGTTTTTGTTTTAGGGCGCTGTGAG
Organism: Echinarachnius parma; assembly: GCA_037951105.1. NCBI lineage: Eukaryota > Metazoa > Echinodermata > Echinoidea > Clypeasteroida > Echinarachniidae > Echinarachnius > Echinarachnius parma. The sequence continues at coordinate 10,859 of JBAMJV010000940.1, read as the reverse complement.
TGACACCATGTCAGGTTCTCTTTTTTGTCAATTTGCATTGAGCCAGCGCTTGATGAATCGCATGAACCGCCGTTCATAGCGTTGAGCATCACGCACTGTTGTTAGTGTGCACTCAGCCATGTGTCGAGAGAATGGGCATGCTCGCTTACTGGTATTACGGGCAAGGAGTGCGTAAAACTGGCATTGACTAGGTCGAAATCGACATAAATCGGAACCTGACATGGTCTCTGCGTCCTTAAACAAAAACGACCTGACCAAAATTACTGTTCTTGGTATCGTTTTTCATTGGAAAGGACACCCTATCCGATGAACATAAACATTGTGGTATTATATTTTGGGAAGTACCCCGTTCCGTTTTTGTTGGGCCACCCTGTATATTCGATACAATTGCGTGTGGCGCGTGTACTTAGCTGTTAGACGTTGATATATGTTGGACTCTGTGTCGCTAACGAAGTAGCATAAATGAAATTCTGTGATTTTGGTTCGCTTTAAAGGTAGCGAATCCTTTCATATCCATCATTAAAAGTTAATAATAACATTCCATGAACATGAACCGGAATTAATATTTCGTAAATCTTGTAGGTGAAATGTAAAAGCTCACAGGATTAACAGATTTATATGAAACATTGAGAAAAATGATTCATGCGTAGACTAAGTTACGGTCATTGTTTCCCACGTTTCATGTATTATGTTAACTCTCTTATAAAGTAAACATAAATAATCTAGCTACAGTGTTTACCTTATTGATTATTTTTAACCAACAAATCATGCACAATAGGTTTTTGAACATATATATAGAACAAACACGACGTAGATAACGTGTGGATGCTAGATTAAAGGGATCTAGTAACTTTGTTGACATGTGCAAAAAGTGATGAAGGGTTGATGCAACGTATATGAAGAGCTCACTTCCAAAAGGCGCTAAATCCACTTTCCATACAAATTGAGTTAACGATATATCTACATGTATAATCTACGTAGCTTTCTAAGAATCCACATTTTACGACAAATTTATATACATGTTCCAAAATGTCGTTTACAGTCAAACCTGTGTATAACGACCACCAAAGGAAAACAATAAATTGGCCGCAATAAACAGGTGCCCTTTATAGACCAGTTCCATAAAATCATATTCAGTAAACTTTGTATGGTGACCACCCAAAGGCAACAAGACATGTGGGCACTATTAACAGGTGACCTTTATAGACAAATTCCATAACACAGTGTACTGTGAAACCTGTGTATAGTGATCACCCAAATGAAACAATGGAAGTGGGCGCTATATCAGACTCCATAACATTAAAATGAGATAGTCAAACCTGTGTATAGTAACCACCCAATGCAGACAAGAAGAGTCGACGCTATAAACAGGTAACCTTTATAGACAAGTTCATTTAAATTATATAGTTCAGTTAACCTGTTTACAGAGACCACAACAGAGAAACAAGAAATATACAGCTATATGATGTTGTGTTTCGTAGCCAAATAGTGCTTATCGTCACAGATCTAGACCGACGGCAAAACAGGGGTGTACACGTACTAGATATCTGGTACGAACGACGGGCACGTAGATGCGCATGCGCACTGCTTCAAAAAATGACGTACCAGTCCACTAGTGAACGTACAAATCGAAAAGTCCGTAAGGTTAATACGAATACAACAAGGTATGAGGGAACCGCTAGAATAAAAATTTTATTTTGAGGATTTGGACAATGTTACTAAGGCAAGACGTCCAAATTCTGTTAATACGATCGGCGAAGAGCGGCGATGTAGCACAAAAGAATGTTTTCATTCGTCTGGACGATTCCCAAATATTGTATAAGAAGCTCATTAAAATTCAGACCTTGCTCATTATAAGTCTGATCTTTTGTCTGTGATTGTATTGTAAGTTTCCGGTCGCTCCGACGCGTCGGAACGATCGTTAAATACTTATCTTTTGTTAAAAAACGCACTTTTCTTATCCCTTCGAAAGCCGAGTTATTTCATTGTTATAGTTCTAATTCGTCCCGACGATACAAGACGCACTAATCCATTCCCCGTGAAGCCAATATTGTTGATTGTGATGAGGTTGATTCGTCGCGACGATGTCCACCCTCTTTTGTTAGAAAATGCACTTAATCCGTCCCATGTGAAGCCAATCTAGTTTATTGAGATAACGTTAATTCGTCCGGACGATACTTGCACTCTTTTGTTAGAGGACGCACTAATCTATTCCTGCTGAAGCCAAAAAGTTCATTGTGATAATGTTGACTCATCGGGACGATGCCCACCAACTTTAAACGTCTTTCTCTTTAAAGCCCATCTATAGTTTTCATTGCGATGCTCTATTTGTTAGAACGATTCATCCTCTATAAAAGCAATTTGCGTTTATCGCTTTTACGCGAAAGCATGATATATTGATTGCTATTTTAGTGATTTTAACATTTGAATACTCCGAATGGGTTGTTAAACTGCACATACGGCCGTTATTCCGATTCTCCGGGAAAAATCTGAAGAATCATTCGGGCGAAAATGGAAACGGGTTCGTTGAAAAGAAAAAAAATAATTGAATGTACATGTAGTTCGTTCATCCGAAATTGAAATAGGATTTGTTAATCAAAACATCAAATAACCTAAAGGATATTTTGGAGTAACATACGTTATTTCTTGATCGGATTTACTAACCTTCCGGAATTACGAGACTTCAGATTAATGGGAAAATACTGGGATAAACGAACCCTAGTTAATTGTCAGATTAACCAGCACCCAATGTATACAGTCATGTGCGTATGTGTGTCTGTTTTCGGTTTCTTGCGTGTATTTGTGTTTGTTTATGTTTGACTGTATGTGTATGTGTGGGTGTGTGTGTGTGTGTGCAGGCGCGCCGGAAGCAGTTTTGGATTGGGGGGGCAAAACACTAAGGGGGCTCACGATTTATGTGTTTAGGGGCTCATGCCCAACCACACTCACAGAGTTGCCAACTTTGAGCCAGAGGTGAGAGTGAGACATTGCGAGGATAAAGCGACCAAGCCCGAGGGAGCGAAGTGACTGAGCGGAGTCCCCCCTCCCACGGTAGGGAGCTTTTGCATTTTTTTACTTGAAATTGTGCAATCTGGTGCATAAAAACATGATCCAACAACATAGCTTACAACCAAAAATTAGTCCCGAGGGAGCGAAGCGACCGAGGGCTGGGGCAGAGCCAGAGGGGGAGGGTTTGGGAGGGGGTATCCCCCTCCCACGGGGAAGATTTTGCATTTATATACTTGAAATGGTGCATTCTGGTGCATACAAACATATTAAACCATATGGCACATTCGTATGATCAAACATCAAAGCTTACAGCCCAAAATGAGTCCCGAGGGAGCGAAGCGACCGAGGGTTGGGCAGAGCCAGAGGGGGAGGGTTTGGGAGGGGGTTTCCCCCTCCCACGGGGAAGATTTTGCATTTATATACTTGAAATGGTGCAATTTAGTGCATAAAAACATAAACCATGTGCCACATTATGTATGATCCAACAACATAGCTTACAGCCAAAAATGAGTCCCGAGGGAGCCAAGCGACGGCGAGGGCTGGGTCAGAGCCAGAGGGGGAGGGTTTGGGAGGGGGTATTCCCCCCTCCCACGGGGTAAATTTGCATTTATATACTTGAAATGGTGCAGTTTTGTTGCATAGAAGAACATAAACCATATGCCACATTATGTATGATCCAATAACATAGCTTACAGTCAAAAATGAAGTCCCGATGGGAGCGAAGCGACCGAGGGCTGGGGCAGAGCCATAGGGGGATGGGTTTTGGAGGGTGGTATGCCCCTCCCACGGGGAAGATTTTGCATTCATATACTTGAAATGGGTGCAATTTGGTGCACGTCACACAAAATGCCAGAGCAATAACAGCCTACACAGGAATTACGTGGACCGGTACAGAAAAATCCACCCCAGACGTACCATACGCAAGTTACACAACAAACTGAGATAATTTGTTTGCGCGCGAAGCGCGCAGCGAAAACGTTAATATGGATGTATAACTATAGTTTGCAAACGTTAGAATTAAAAGTATTGGCTGATACATTTATTTTTCTTTTCCTTTTTCTTTCTTTCTTTCTTTCTTTTTTTTTTTTTTTTGAGGGGCCGGGGGGGCTTTTTGGGGGGGCAAAAACGCGTTTTGCCCCCCACTTTTTGATTGGGGGGGGGGGGGGGGGCGGCCGCCCCCCTGCCACCCCCCACCCCCCCCCCCCCCACTTCCGGCGCCTATGACCCGAAACCACACAACGAAGGCAACAAGAAGATGTGATTAAGTAGTTTACACGAAGGCCACACGACCAAAACGACCCAAAACCAAAACGATGGCCACACAACGTCAGGTCACGATGGCGTCACGTGACCTCCCGATGGTTTAAAACCTTTCGGCCCGACCGTGGAGTTACACACGCCTATGTTTATCGAGCGATAAACAATGTTTATCGACCGATACACACTGTTTATCGCTTGATAAACTGAGTTTATTGCGATAAAACTATGTTTATCAGTCGCTAAACATAAGTTTTTCGCGATAAACACTGTTATCGGCGATAGACACTGTTTATCATGTCACTTTGAAATGGTTTCTTCATTTCATTTGTGACAGTGGACAGGGTCTCTATGTTTGTACATATTTTGTTATTCGTTTGAAGTTTAATAAAGATGATATATAATACACCTAATGACAAATATGACGAAAACAAGAGGTGATACCTATGATGTACCTATCACCTTATAATGGCTTTCTATTATTTAAAGTCTAACTTAGAATTTAAATTTTACTTAGAAGATTTGTGAAATACCCCCTGATCCTTTTAAGTAACCACTCACTATGGCTACAAGGAGTGCCGAACTGGACTGGAGAAGGAAATAGAATCAATTATGATTAATGACAAACTTATAGAAACTATAATTAGTATTATAAATCAGATCCGGAACTAAAACCGAAACATGGATAATGGCACGTCAACTTGTTAAATGTAAGCTAAAGGTCATTCATATAACGGCGGAACAAGGACATTGTGGGACGTGCCCCAAACACTTGTTTTATTTGTGTTTCAATCGATATTTGCAGTCGAACACGTAGTTTGCTTAAACATTCACTCCAAACGTATTATATTTGGATTTGGTATCTTCATTGGAGCGTGCTTAGTCATTTATTACCAGGTTATTATGATAATATCATAGTTTCAGTCGCTAAAGTAGACCTTGACACAATTACTCACATAATATCTTTAACACATCTTAATGTTGTATACCAAATATATGAATGTACAAAATTCACAAATCAATAATAGCTTTCCATTAGAGTTTAATTTTAACTAGAAGCTTTGTAAAATACCCCCCTGAGAAAGATTCTTAGTCGACCCTTTCGAGATTTTAAGCTGCAAAAAGAAAGGAATCTTTCTACAAAGATCAGTGTGGATAGAGCTACTGTTATTCTTCAATGGAAAGAGAAGGGACCCAAAAGTGGACTAACCTACACTAAAGACTGAGCATGAGAATCGAGACATGAGTGAAGAAATTGATCTTCATTTCTATAATTTAATAAGAGGTTCAGTAAACCTTACATTTTTATTTAAACTGGTAGCCGAAAATGAATTTACTTTTAAAGTAACCACTCACTATGGATACAAGTGTGCAGAACTGTACTCAAGGAAGGAAATAGAATTGATACATTTTTAAAATATGATTAATGACATCCTTAGAGAACTATATTATATAATTAATCAGAACCGAACTAAAACCGAAACATGTGATAATGGCACGTGACATGATTTATGTCAATGACGTGTCTCAATTTGGGCTGCTCGGTACATATGATTAAAGACATACTTATAGAAACTATATATTATAAATCAGACCGAACTAATACCGAAACATGGATAATGGCATGTCAACTTGATAGATGTAAGCTAAAAAGTCATTCATATAACGGCGGAACAAGGGAGATTGGTAGTTCCGACTGTGAACGTTTTATACCGCGGGGGGCGCACTATAATGCATCCATTCCACTATCGCTATGTAGGCCCAATAAACGCGCAATGCCTCTTGATATATCGCGATACCCGGAAAAAAAACACGTTCCGATCATTTCGGAGCCAAAATCAGCCAAGGGCGTGAGATAATGAGTAGTGACCTTAGTGCGTATATTGCCGCCATACGCGCGTCGGGGGCCGAGAATGAACGCGTGGTGCGGGATAAACCAGCATACGAACAACGCTTAGGGCAGTTAGCTAGAGTTTGGGGGCAGGGCCCGTCGGAGCCGCTACGGATGGTACGATTCGTCCGTATCACTTTTCAGCCTAAAAAAAAGAAGAACAAAAAAAAAGAGAAGTGATAGTGGAATGTGGGAGAAAGAAAAGAGAAGAGAAAAGAAGGAGAGAAGGTTGTGAGGAGGATAAATGTCATGCCATGTAGGCTGATCGTCCACCAGCTAATGGAAGAACACGAACATCGAAGGTGACATTACCCTTTTTCCATACTTATGTAACGCATTATCATATAAACCGAAGTTTGTAACCAAACGTAAAACTATATGACTTGTAAATTTATATGAAATGTGCAGTAATGAATAAATGACCGAGAAGCCGAAGAACAGCGTATGCCACAAAAACTTTGTCATCCAATCGCAAAGTTTAAAAATAATATCCTCAGAAAGTGATAAATTAAGCTCACCACCTCACCGTAAAACCTCCTATGTATAGTGTTAGGCTATATAATTTTCCCGCCCATTTTTCGTCACCTCTTCATTCTATTTTTAAAATTTGCTTTCAATTCCAACGTAGGCCTTTATATAGGACACGATCATTGGACACCATTCTTCCCGCCCTTCACTGAGTAGGGGGTCAGGGGCGGATCCAGGGGGTGGCCGGGGGGTGGGGGGGGGGGGGGGGGGGATGGGGAAGAAGTCAGCAAAATAAACGAAACAATTCTGCTGATTTGTTTTTTGGCGTGTCAGAAAATGTTAGGTTAAGAGGGCACCCCAAATAGAGATCCATCAAAGCAAAGGTAAGATAATGTTGAGAACGTTTTTGTGTTCCCCTATCTTGAAAATGATCCTTCTACATCAAGCGCATCATTTACAGATCCACCTAACCAGACAATGTACGCCAGAAAACAACAGTTCCACATAGGAGATAAACTTGGGATCAACAGCGTGTGTTTAAGTGTGTCCACGGGCGTATGAGCTCGGGGATAGGGGATACCAGGGGGGGGGGGGGGGGGGGGGGGGGTACTCAAGTATATTGGGTATACGGGATGTGCCGCTGGGAAGGGTGACTTTTTTAAGAGATCCTTAGACATGGGGTCCCTTTTTTCATTTATTCCTTTTCCCTCTTTTCTCCCTCATTTTCTCCGGGGATTTTCGGGATTTGCCGATGAGAAATGCTAAAATGTTCAGAAGCTCGCTCCTGCTCGCTAGGCATAACATAATATTTCACACAACTGTTTCTATTAACCCTTCTAACTGCCATATCTTAAACGAAATAACATACAATTTTATTTGAAACAGAAATAGCAATTTTCCGATGTGAAAATGGCTAAAATTTTCAAGCTCGCTCCGCTCGCTCGCATACATAATATAGGTCACAACCTCGGGTGTTTTCTTGCATTTCTTTCCGATGCATAAAAAATACATAGTAGACATATATTTTTCTGCCAAAAAAAGTAAGGGGGCGGCTCCCCCCCCCCCCCCCCCGGCCCCCGGTTGCGCCGCCCTATAAGCTGAGCAAGAAGACTTTTTTGTGTTTTAACCGCGTCTTAGAACTGCTGTTGAAAACACATTATTTTTTGTTTATATAACTACCCCACAACAATTCACACGCTTACCCACGCGCCCCCCCGCCTATAACCGAGCTATTGATACAACCCTCTACCCTCTTTTATCTTGATAATAAATGCCGCCCTTTTATATCCCTCATCTAAGAGCAAAGTTTTGAATAGTAGTCACACTACTTGTGCCGAAAAATTCTGTTGGGGTAACGCGACGAACAAATAACAGGGACACGGGAGTCTTTTGTGTCTTCCTTTCTGTAGATCAAACAATACACGCCCTCCACACGCGCCACAACCAATTATTCTATTGAAATACGCAGGCCCGTCGTTGTACGGATTCGACCGTACCACTTTCAGCCTAAAAAAAAAGAAGATAAAACAAGAGAGAGAAGAAAGAAAAGAGAATAAAAGAAGGGAGAAGGTCATGGTCATGTAGGCTGATCGTAGGCTTATCACCAGCTAATTGAAGAACACGAACATCGAAGTGAAATAATACCTTTTTTCCATTATTAGTGAAACGCATTATCATTATCATAGTATACCGAAGTTTGTAACCAATCGTAGAAAGTAAATGACTTGTAAATTTATATGAAATGTGCAGTAAAGAATAAATGCCGAGAAGGCGAAATAACCTTTTGCCCCCCCCCCCCCCCCTCCCCCCATCTTGAAAATGATCCTCTACATGAGGCGCATCATTTACAGATCCATCGAACCAGACAATGTACGCCATAAACAACAGTTTCTACCAGCAGAGTCGTCGATCCTGGGGGGGGGGGGGGGGGGGGGGGGGGGGGGGCAACGAACAGATCGTTTCGCCCCCCACCCCCCCCCCCCTTCCCCCCCCAATAATTCCGAAAATGAGGAGACAAAATCGATTGATATAATGCCAAAGAGGGGGGAAAAGACACATTTATCAATAATTAATCTTCCAAAAATAGCTGGGGGTTTTCTAATTTGAAAAGGACTGCAAATTCTCTTTTTTGCCTTGAGCTTCGCGCGCATACAGTTTCTCAGATTGCAAGTTTTGATTTCGGTTGTGGGATGTGTTGGGCAATAGCCGCACCGTCACAGAAATGAAATAATATGTCTTTCGATTCTGTCCATGGCTACAAGGGTGCCGAACTGGACTGGAGAAGGAAATAGAATCAATTATGATTAATGACAAACTTATAGAAACTATAATTATATTATAAATCAGATCCGAACTAAAACCGAAACATGGATAATGGCATCGTCAACTTGTTAAATGTAAGCTAAAGGTCATTCATATAACGGCGGAACAAGGACATTGGTGGGTACTCGTTGCCCCAAACACTTGTTTTATTTGTGTTTCAATCGTTATTTGCAGTCGAACACGTATGCGCTGAACTGACAAATCAAATTGGAATATCATAGTCCCCCCACATTGAAGAGTGGAGGAGATTAGCCCCCTCATCTTTTTCATTATGTATGTTTGGTTCCATAGGCTTATACACTTGAACACTTCATATCATGTGAAATTTCTGTCTCGGGTGTGCACCAAATCGCACAATTTCACGCCCAAAAATACAAAAGCTCCCTACTGTGGGAGGTGGACACCCCCTCTCCACAACCCTACCACCGCCTCGATCGCTTCGCTTCCTCGCAATGTCCCCCCCCACCCCCCCCCCCTCCACTTTTGAGAAGTTGTTGACGCCCTTGCTTAGGTAGTTTCATTGGAGCTCAAATGCCCTAGACTCTATCGAGTGGCTCTATAGTACAGGATCACGTGGTATCCATCTCATGCAAGGCTCAATCTTTTCCTCGCTATGCCCTTTAAAAATACGCTACGAGTAGGTTCAATATTTTATACACATTATAGGAGTTGCAAATGTCTGAAATCTAAAAGCTTCCGGGGGCTCCGCCCCTGGACCCCATTTGGGGGACAACAGTCCCCCAAATATGGATGCCCCTTGACTCGCGTCTTCGAGTCATCAAGACACTTTCAATGAGCGCATAATAAAAACTTGATTTGTAATAAGATAGATAGACTTTAGACCCCGTCTTTAGATGTTCGGGCATGCACAATGTGGGGCTTAGTTTTAGCTCTGTCAGTGTTTTTTCAATTTTTCAAATTCGCCCCCCCCCCCCCCCCAAATCGCAAAAAATGGATCGACGTCTGTCTACCAGGAGATACACATGGGATCAACAGCGTGTGTTTTAGTGTGTCCACGGGCGTATGATCTCGGGGGATAGGGCATATATCCCCCACTTTTTGATGCGGGAGTTTGCTTGTATACAAGACAAACATTCCCCACACTTATTTAGAAGTTAAATCTTGTAAAAATCTTACAAGGACAATACTTATATAGTGATATCTTAACACCAAATTCTAAAATTTCTCCACGTGGGAGGGGGCAAACCCCCACCCCAAGTATAGACAATGCACGGACGATGTGAGCGTATTTTCTGGTGTGTGTGTAGGTTCGATTGTGTTTGTATACTATACAGGGTGTCCTGCAACACCAACGATCGTTAATATTCATCAACAACATTGACCAAATGTCATTGTTTTTGTTCAATTGGGTAGAACATTCTTTTTCCAACAATATGATACCTATGAGCAATTGATTTTGGGTAAGGCGTTTGGATCCTAGGGCCATTTTTCTGAGGCAATGTCGTTTCCTAAATTTGCTACTTTTTCGTCTCCAGCGATCCTCGGAACACTGAGACAGTTCTCGCCCACGGCCTGTCGTAGAATTAACTGTATATAAGAATTGGCTCACATTGTCTTCCTTACAAAAGGGGAGAGCAGTCATGTGGTTCTTCTGTACAGCTAATTCTATGCAGGCCGTGGGGGCGAGAATGTCTCAGTGTTCAGAGGATCGCTGCATGAGAGACGAAAAAGTAAGCAAATTTAAGAAAACGACATTGCCTCAGAAATATGGCCCTAGGATCCAAACGCTTACCCCAAATCAATGCTCCATGGTATCATTTTGTTGGGGAAAAGAATGTTCTACCAATCAAACAAAAGAAAATTAAATTTTGGTCGATGTGTTGATGAAAATTAACGAGCGTAGGTGTGGCATCCTTTCTGGGCCACCCTGGTATAGCGGTCTTATCATGAG
>JBAMJV010000939.1:117500-152094 GCA_037951105.1 Echinarachnius parma | reverse complement strand
CAGCTTAACCAGTGGTCTCTGCCTCGATTTCGTTTGTAGACATTCATCCCCCGGCCCCCTCCCCACACGCACACACACACACACACGCGCACACACGCACACACACGCGCGCGCACACACACACACACACACACACACACACACACACACACACACACACACACACACACACACACACACACAAACAAACAGACACACGCAAATAAACACACACACACGTTTTCATAATGTGTGTACAATAATACACATAAACAGACAAACAAACAAACAAACAAACAAACACACACACACTTGTTCATATGTATACAATACGTCTGTTTGATTATATATAGCTTTTATGTGAAATTTAAAGCCACACAATGCAAAAGGGCCCTACATAAGGGGGGGGGGGTACCCCCTCCCCACTTTTGAGAAGCTTTGAATGACCTTGACAGTATATTATGAAATTTGAATAGTGAGTATTTCGAACAAAAGCGTGCACTGTGTTACCAGGGAATTAAGTGGAAGATTTTCACTGTCTTGGTTTTAAATACCTCTCATGCACACATGCAGTGGCGCCGCCCGTGGCTTAGCTAGCAGATTGGAGCACGGAGCCACGTGCCTCCCCCCCCCCCCCCCCCATTTATTAAAAACAAATAAAGAACAGAAATCAAGGGTAGAATCGATTCTAATAAATTTAGAAGAGAGGTGTCCATAAAGCCCGGCGCAGACAGAGCCGACTCGACTGGTTGTCATTCCGATCGGCTCAGTTTTCAGTGCCTTGCAACACAAATTTTGCCAGTCGAAAGACAGTCGGATGCTATTTGGGAACAATTTAACACGATAAAACGGATCAGACCGACCGGGCCCACCTCTAGCCTGATTGACACCAGCCGATCGGAATGACAACCAATCGAGTCGGCTCTGTCTGCGCCGGGCTTAAGGTGTGACCACGCAATCGGTCGATCAGACCAATTAGGAGGTTAAATTAAAACCTCCTTGCATGGTCTGATCACGCTATATACGCCACTGGATGGGCGCCGCGATCCATCGGAGTCACAGGCAAAACGATTATGCGGGCAAGTGCATACGAACTGCCAAGTTGATATGTTAGGAGGTTCATATAGAGGTTCACCCCCCCCCCCCCCCTCATTAACAATTGGTCTCGGATTTGGCCTCGAAAAAGTTGTCTTGGATGTCTCTCTCGGCTTCCACTTTATTTAACGAACTCACCCGCACCCCCCCCCCCCCCCCCCCCACCCCCTCACCTCCCCTACACGACACTCGACCAATTATTATCTCGGTCTTGACAATTTTTTGAATGATTTCCGTCTCGGCTTCGATTTCTTTTAATGACACCCACCCCGGCTTACGCGGCTCTCAACCAATAGTCCCAGTTTCGGCATCGGAAATGTCGACCGACGAAATACCCCCCCCCCCCCCCATTCAAAAAACCCTAACTATGCCAGTTATTATATGGTTATTTTGACCCCCAATGGGTGTATAGTGACTGTAGGCAGTGTTACAAATGAAAGAACCTGGGGTACGATTTCTCACAAGAGGGAATTGCAGTGTGATTAAAATGGAAATACTTTTATCTCATGGTTATCGCACAAGAAGGGGAGAAACAAACATATATCTACAGAAGCAACAGTTAAGCGCCCCCCCCCCCCCTCCATCAGCCTCCTATCAGCATGCCACTTAGTGATGTTGTTTTGTTTCAGGCTCAACAAACACTGAGGTCAGTGGGTTCAAGTCAGATAGCGCGAGCCCGATCCTGATTACTTCGGGTCCGTATGGACCCCACCTACGTTTACTTCTTACCGTAATCGAGGGTGGGGTATATTTACACGTTTAGTTAGGTTTGATCAAGTCACTTTCATCTATACAATTTTGGGTACTGGTTGTGTAGCTCAAGCTTTGTTTCATTTAATAATACAGATCAATATTTCTACAAGAGATCAACGTTTAGTGGAGCATGATATTGAAGTGAATAAGACCTTTTAATTTATTGAGATTGTCATATTCCATTTACAATGATGAATTTGTATTATTATTACAAATGTGATCATAATTGTTATCATCTTTGATTTTAATTGTTGTCCTAATATATATTATAATTATCGTCATCATTATGATTATTGTTATCATTATCATTATTCTTATCATTATTATTATTAGTATTATTGTTATTATTATGATTAATATTCTTAGTTGAATTATTATGTAGTAGTAGAAAGGAGGCAAATACGTATATCTTTGAAAGAAGGCTAGCTAACATTACCTACAGTTTTCTTCATGCAGCACGCGCGCATCCTTATTGCAACTAAATTGACACTATCTACCGTTTTAATGGCATGGGTGATATGACAGTATTTACCGTTTTAACTGAGTGACCAGGTTGACTGCACAATGTGTAAATTGAAATTAGAGGCCGTGTCCTTCTGCATGGAATGTAGAACATATATGTGTGATAACTGCCACAGCGGTCATCAAAGAATGATAACAGTATTTGCAGATCATCAGGTCCTGTCCATGTCCGAATTAAGCAGCGGGAAATTCAACATTCACCAGCACCCAGAGAGGTGCCCGATACATCGACAAGAGAACAGGGATCTCTTCTGTGAAGAGTGTCGAGTGTACATCTGCTTCAAGTGTGTCATCGTAGCGCATCGTGAACACAAAATCAAGAACCATCACGACTTCGAGAGGGAGTTGCAGATGAAGGTGGAAAGTCTACTCGAACGATGCAAAGCCAGAAAGACAGAACTTGAGAAGAACATTCAGAACACGGAAGCGCGTCGTCAGGAGGTTCACGCGGCAGTTCAGAAGATTGGAACGGAAGTAAGAAACGCGTACGAGCAGAAAGCAAGGCAGCTGAAAGAGAACGAGCGGTTACTACTTGAGAATCTCCAGTCAGTGGAGAAAGGTTTTGATGATGACCTTGATGTATTGAAGGCGAAAGACCGTCAGAGAATCAAGAGCATTGCCAGCACGGTGTCACTGGTCGCTAACGATAGACTTGGATGTCTTGAGGCGGACAGCTTGGCGGCGCACTGTCTTCTTTGTGATGAACTCGAACAGATCCTAAAGGAGGTCAAAGATGATACGTCTGCAGGAGTCATTTCCGGGATTGCTCAAAGGAAGGTATTCAAACCTGTTGATGGATCTCTCCTTCAGTTGGGAAAAATCGGTCAACCTTCATTGAGAGTAAGTAGGACAGTCGACCTACGAGATAGCATGCATGGAATGACAGCAGTATCTCAGGACACTGTGGTCATTGGTTACGCTAATAATGTGCAAGGTGCGGACAAAGTGGATACAAAGGGAAACACGTCACAACACTTCCCACATGATGGATGCTTCCATGACCTTGCCCATCAGACTCACACTGTGAACACTGTGGTATCGTGGACTTCTACAAAACTACGGATCTATTCACCAAACGGTTCGTACATGCATCCACGGACAATAACTAATTGCGGTATTTACCCGATGATTTCTTCAAACTGCAACGATGAAATTATAATTGCTAACAGAACAAACTGCATCACGATCCACGACCCAAGCATAAGTACCCAGCTGTGTAGTATTACGACCAGGGACGCACCACACCAGGCGTTTGAAACCAGGTCAGGAGCCATCATTGCTAGCACGTGTAGTAGCACCGACCCCGGCAAGGTAACGGTCTACGACAGGAGTGGGAGGATTGGAGACACCCTGACGGCTGATCAAGGGGAACATCTATATGCTGCAGTAAATAGCCAAGACAGAGTCTATGTCGCCAGCGTGAATCAAGGAGCAGGTGAAGTGGTCTTCACAGAATACAAGATGGACGGTCTACAGTTCAAGCAAGTTGTTCAGTATGAGGAACTGAAGTTGACTCTGGATGTCGCAGGGTGTTACATGGTATTTCTGTCATGTGACTTGATTGCTTTTGCCTCTGGTAAGAAGCTATATTTTATCGAGTTGTAACTTTTAATTGTTAGCGCTGTAACCCGACATAGATTATACGATCAACTTAAAATTCTCTCACTATCTATACATTATGCTCGAGTTTTAAATGTACATGTGTGTACATGCACGGTGAATAATATATTTTGCTATATTGCTGTAACCTGCCAAGGTTCTCTTCTTTAATTAACATCAGTCAATTAGTTATATAACTAGAAAAGTATTAGAAGTATAGTTTTGTCCACCCAGTGTGGACAAAAGATATTTGAATATGTTTTCTCTGAGAAATATCTAAAAAATCTAATGTTTTGGTCATACCTGTAAAGTGTCCAAATCCACGAAAATTACTTGGAGCTTCCTCGTTTCTCTTCTACCGTGTTGTTTAGCTTATGGTAAAAGAAGAATAAAATAGGGTTTGATTTTTTCAAATGTCCCTTTAGTATGAAGATAATTATCATTTAAATCTTTTATTTCAATCACGTTGATTAACGCTTTTGATAAAAAGTACAGTTGTCCTAGCTGAGAACGTCCGCATGCAGCATGCGTGAGAACATTCCGGAGATTGAACTTTGAGCCGAGCGATTGCAAATTCCATGAATTCTGTACTACGTGTGTAAACATACACGGGTGCGAATATCTCAAACGGATCATTCATTACTGCGACAAATGTATGGCAGACCATCAGTATTCGGTGATAAAATATGAACTCATCAACTCAATATTCGTTTTTTTCACTAGGTAAACAGTGTTCTTTTTCTTTCAAACTTTCACAAATCTTTCAATTGTATTTTACAATGATATTGATATAGGATTGAAGTCTCAAATGTCATTTTGTGCAATATCTGACACTTTACAGGTATCACTTTAACAAATATTTTAATTCATAAAACCGAACTTTTCTTTGGGGGTCGTGATTCAGTTGAATATTGAATACATCATCCCGTTTACATGTTTCAACATGTCAGACATACACATTGGTACACCATATTATAAGCAGATAAATGGGATATATATATACTCCTTGTCATTCGATTTGTTTTGCAAATGTGGGTATAAAGCAAGACGCAAATTTCACTGAAACTCATAGTTTCAATTGATACGCAGACTGACTGTATGCATACAAATCATTGGCCCGAATTCTCATCAGTGGCTCAACTTGAGCCTGGCCTAAAAATACAAAGACTACCGGTAACCAGTTAAACCATTTTGCACATGCAGACCTATTGTCCAGTTGATATTGGTCCCCGGAAATATTCTTATTGTTTCCTTTCATTATCCATTCAATCCCATGAGTTCCGATTGTACATGCATCATGGCAATGTGCCCTTTGAAATTCAGTCATACTCATAGTATAGTCGGTCATCAGCCAAATTGCGTCCTGGATCATCCTGGATACTGTTTTGCTGGTGACCTGTTATATTATGACTGAATTTCAAAGGGCCCATTGTCCTGATGCATATGATCAGAACTCAAGGGATTGACTGGATAATGAAAGGAAACAATATCTCCGGGGACCATAGCAACAAGACAATAGGTATGCTGGTGCAAAGTGTTACCGGTAGTCTTTGTCTTTTTAGGCCGGGCTCAAGTTGAGCCACTGATGAGAATTCGGGCAAATGTGTTTAAAATATATACATGTATGCTTGACAAGGCTTCAAGGTATGAGATCGATTTGACTTTGATATCCGGTTCTCGTATTAATGTATCCAGTCACCCCTTGTCAGATGACATATACTCTACAAACTATTCAACCTGTTTATAATCAACCTTGCATTCATAAGTTGTTCCTTTATCGGATGAGCATCCACGGCATATCTTTGTTAATAAGATATTGCCTAGTGCCTACTACATGTATTTCAAACCCACATTTACTAAAGTAGTATTGGTCCAGTCGGTAAACATGTCTATTAAATGTCATCAAGCGTGGGATGCTACACAGCGGGTCGCCATTTTGAACTAGGCTAGTTTGCGCGTACTGCATAACACTATTAAGCTAACGTGCATTTCGCACCGTGCGCAACGCCTACGCAAGATGGCGCCACGCATCTAATTTGCCGAATCTGAACTACCTTTAAAGTTATCTAGTAACATTGTCAACATCCAAACAAAAAATAACTCTAGCAGTTATCACATACATCGATGTATTCGTATTACCCATACAAGCATGGAATATGTTTCGGTTTCCGAATTTCTCTTTCGTTAAAGGGAAAGTTGAGTTTTGGTAGAGAGGGCGCTAGACTACTTAATTGGTTTGTGAGGTAATGAAAAACTGAGTGTAAAATTTGAAAGAGCATAATATTTAAACAATAAAATCATCTTTGTTTGATCAAAATCGGTTCAGAAACGGCTGAAATATCCATAAATATAACAATTTGTAATAAACCCGGGGCCCGGGTTTATTAGAGAATTTTAAACCAGCCGTTAAAAATTCAAAAAAATGCTTCCTCTTTTCAAAAAAGTTACAAAATAGGTATTTAAATAGTTGTTGGTTATTTCTCTATCTAATCACTATTTCAACAAAGCATCACATGCACAATATTTTATTCAAAATGGTTGAAACCGATGAGTGTTTAGAGAGCGCCCTCTTACGTTTTAACGGCTCTTTTTGAATGATAACATGATCTTTACTACGTCATTTGTAATGTTGTGTTCCTTTCTAGTTATAACTATTAGTTTGTAATGTAATGATGCAGGTTTTGGTTACTAAAAATCAGTTTCACTAAAACTGTACTCTCCTTACCAGAACTCAACTATCCCTTTAAGTGATTGAAGTGTTCGGATATGACATTCTCCAATGGAGAAGTTTAACTGTGTACAAGTGCAGTGCAATGGGTTAGCAATTACCAATTTGCATGTGTGTTCATTATGCCCTACTCTGTCATATGACATTCAATTACCATGGAATCGTCAAACATCATTCAGTGGAGATATCGGATTACAGAAAACCCAACTTAGTTTTCAACACTTTAAATTTTGCACCTGTCAACAAAAGGCATGTAGTGTTTGACATATTATGCAGAAATAAAATGTAATGTTAGATACATAAATAAAAGGATATGTTCATATTAATCACAATACTGAAAGTGCAAACTTGATTTTCGCTAGCCATTAGATTCTGAATAATACATGGCACATATGGAAAGGAAACGAATGAAGTGAGACTCGATTACAAAGCAGTTATTTGTTCGTACATTGTTTGAAATATAAAAAATTAGGAATACTTTGTTTATACACAAATTATGCTTATTTAGTTAATCATCCTGTAGAGGGATCGTCATCACACTTGACTTTGCCGTTGAGAAACTGCTCTTGAAGAGGTACAGTGTTTACAAACTACATGTATACCAAACGTGGTGATATTCAAATATAGCTCGTTTTGAAATACCGCTTATACTCGTAAAAAAAACAAATATACCAAAGATCAAAGATTGCCCTCTCGAATTTGTCGCTTATACTTGTTTAAACATGATGATGTGTATTACATATATGCATTAATATAATACACTTTATGGATATATAATAACTTTATAGCTAGCCTTAATTATATCGAATTAATTTGTATACATTACTGCAAATGTAATATAAAGTGGTTTATATTGACGATATTTTTTCTTAAGATGTATACACGTACTACATGTATATTTTTTCGTGCTCATGGGCCTAGATTTGCTTTGATTTCATAACCAAATTAAAAACGAAGTGTTCAAATATCAGCCAGTTTTAGTTTATATATTAGAGTCATATACTTATACTTACCAGATTATCATGCACATACACAATGTTCTCGGATTGATTACTAAATATATGTTACAGTAATGTTCAATTGTACTATTCAAAAAAATATTTGATATATATTTTTGTTTTGCAAATAAATTATCTTTGTACTACTACTACTACTACTACTACTACTACTACTACTACTACTACTACTACTACTACTACTACTACTACTACTCCTACTACTACTTATAATACTACTACTACCTACTACCTACTATACTACTACTACTACTACTACTACTACTACTACTACTACTACTACTACTACTACTGCTACTACTACTACTACTACTACTACTCACTGGCGTACTGGTGGGGGGGGGGGGGGGGGGCTTGGGGGGGCGCTAGCCCCCCCAAATAAAATTTCAATCATGGCTTATATCTAATTCGATACCAGTGATTGAAAAAAAATGTATTTTTAAGACAAGATAACTCATATTTTACTTCATGTCAATTCAAATTTCCCGCCCTAAGTATGCACCAGACTTAAAACATTGCAAACTCACCCTTACCGTGCACGGACCCAATACCACCCTTCTCCCCTCTCGGTCGCTCCCACTCTCTCGGGAATAAGTCTTGTCTACGTCTAGAATTCTTTGTTCGTATTTTTGTATCATACATAATAAGGCTTTTGATGCACTGTTGAACTGTATAATATGTCACTTTGCTATCATTATTTTGGGGGTGCATATTCGATTTTTCTTTATGAAACAAATACAAACTCTTTTCCGGTTGGTTGAATCATGACGCACTTATAGTACTGTACTTATAGCCATGGCCCTGGGAAGCGGGGGTGCTGGGGGTGCTGCAGCACCCCCGGAAATTTTTCAGGGGGTGCGCAGCACCCCCTGCAAACATTTCTGTATGTTATATATCATTATGCTTCATTTACGAAATTGTCACACAGCCGACAGCCACAAATGACGCTTTTTTGTTTCTTTTTTGTTTTTTACTTTGGGATAATTTGGATATATGCAAATTATGGTTAGACGATATTGGGCAGGAAGGTCAGCTTGCTACAACGTCTGTAAACTATTTAATCTCACAAAGATCAATCACTCAGACGAACATATCACCAGACGGGAAAATGCACCTTGACATTTCAGTGGCGGATCTACGGGGGGGGGTGGGGGGGGGGGGGGGGGGGGGGGGGGATGGGGTTAAACCCCCCCCCCCCCCTTGGGCTGCCAAGTGAAAATGTATCAGTGAAAAAAGTGAAATAGCAAAAAAAATTGCCGCTTTGTGGCTAGCAGTGAAAAAAGTGAAACAAAATCACTTACGGGGGTCCAAAATAGCCAAAAAAATCGCCGCTTTGTGGTTTATCAGTGTAAAAAGTTAGCAAAAATCACTTACGGGGGTCCAAAATAGCCACACAAAAATTGCAGCTTCGCGGCTATCAATGAAAAAAGTTAAACAAAATCACTTACGGGGGTTCAAAATAGCCAAAAAGAAAATCGCGCGCTTCGCGGCTATATCACTGAAAAAAGTTAACAAAAATCACTTACGGGGGTTCAAAATAGCAACAGAATTCGCCGCTTCGCGGCTAGCAGTGAAAAAAAGTGAACAAAAATCACTTACGGGGTTCAAAATAGCCCCCCCAAAAAATCGTTGCTCCGCGGCTATCACTGAAAAAAGTTAACAAAATCACTCACAGGGTTCAAAATAGCAACAAAATTCGCCGCTTCGCGGGCTAGCAGTGAAAAAGTGAACAAAAATCACTTACGGGGGTTCAAAATAGCAACAAAAAAATCCCCGCTTCGCGGCTATCACTGAAAAAAGTTTAACAAAATCACTTACGGGGGTTCAAAATAGCGACTCATGGACATCGTCATTGGGTCAAACCCCTCCCTTAGCAAAAAGCTAGATCCGCCTCTTGATAATGACAGAAAAAGACTGAAAGAAGGAGAAGAAGAAGAAGAATATAGGTATATATACGTATATATCTCAGCACCCCCGGTGAAAAAAATCGTTCCCAGGGCCCTGCTTATAGCACTATATATTACATGTCGTCATGTCAGAATTACCTTTCTAAGTATGCATCAGATTGCACAGTTTCAAGTCAAAAAAATGCAAAAGCTTCCTACCGTGGGAGGGGGACACCCCCTCCTACACCCTCCCCCGCTCAGTCGCTTCGCTTTTTGTCTTTATGAAACAAATAAAAAATCTTTTCTAGTCGGTAGAATCATGACGCACTTACCGACATTATAGTACATGTCGTCGAGTCAAAATTCCTTTCTAGGTATGCATCAGATTGCACAGTTTCAAGTCCAAAAATGCAAAAGCTCCCTACCGTGGGAGGGGGGACACCCCCCCTCCCACACCCCCTCCCCCCCCCCCCCCCCCCCCCCCGCTCAGTCGCTTCGCTCCTTCGGGCTTGGTCGCTTCACTCCCTTGGCACAAATTTGTTAAAGCCCCCCCAAAAGTTTTGGCTCATTACGCCACTGCTACTACTACTTACTACTATTACTACTACTACTACTACTACTACTACGTCTACTACTAGTCGTCTACTACTACTACTACTACTACTACTACTACTACTACTCTACTACTACCGTCTACTACTACTTACCTCCTACTCATACTAATACTTCTAATACTACTACTACCTACTATCCTACTATAATACTACTACTACTTATAATGCTATACTATAATAATAATAATGAAGTTGTATCTATAACATATCAGTTCGATCCATAAGAAAAAAATAAACGGACTAAATTGATTTTGCTTCGTTCATGGACTTAAAACCATCATTTAAATGGATGTATGGGTATTTCAATTGTGTTCATGTATGTGATTTTGTAATTATATGCATGCGTGTGTAAGTATACAAGTACGTGTGCGTGTTTTAAATGTATATGCTATTGTTTGTGTGAATATTATTATCATTATTACTTTCATGTAATCCGGTTTGTTTGCGCGTATATTTGTGCATGTATTATGTCTACATGTAAGTATGCGTGTTGAGTGTGTGGACGCGTATGATCAGATTGGAAAAAAAACAAGTGTGATAAAACAAAAATGAGATATATGAGAAGTAGGCTACTACTGTATAGACTCTATAACTCTGAGTTACAAGTCATTTGTGAGGATTTTTGGACAATGTTACTATTATAGTAACATTGTCAAAATCCCCACAAATTAATATAGGCCTATGCTACAGTAAATCCATTTAAAAGAGGAGGAATTGTAAATGTTAGCGATGGGTTCAAAATTATGATTGATTGAATAACAAATTAATGGGGATGCAAGCACGAATGGACACGATGATACATGCTGTATACCTACTTCTGGCAGTGTCGCAATTATATATAGCGACTGAGTAGATTATATCGAAGGGCATAGTAATGATTGATTATCCTCTCTTGATAATTTTATAATTATAATTATCAGGTCAGTGGCGTGGCGTGGTCGGACTGATTTTTTTTTTGGGGGGAGGGGCACGCAAAATTATTGGGGGGCACACCTTATGTATTTCTTTGTTTTTTTCAAAAAACGTCCCCTTATGTTTTCTATTCCAAATTATTGGGGGCACGTGTCCCCCCCCCCCCCCCCCCCCCCGGAGCTACGCCACTGTATCAGGTACTCAGTACCTGGATCTGGATCTTCAGCATCGGAAGAATTGCATAATATCACTCATGCAGACCGCGAAACCTGCGTTGACATTGGAGCGAATAAATTCACTCCAATGTGAACCAAGAGAATCTCTTCAGACAAAGTTCATCTCGCTTTCAGTCGTCCATCCGCACTACTTGTTGTACTGTAGTTGTAGATCAAAATCACTCTGACCGCCTACGTTGACTTCCCAAACAAAATTATTCTGCACTCTAAATGATCATAGTCATTGAGTCTGAAACTCTGAGATCATTAATGAGGCAAGACATCAAAACCTGCTGTTGAAATCATACGGCCACCACTGCACTACACTGTCAACAATGTGTGTGGGTCACATTGCATTGTCTTTGATATGACACCGTCATGCATGCAATGCACAATACACAGTGCATGCAATGTTTCACAACACAACGCGAGCTTTGAGTCTTTGAGATTCTTTACTTACAACGTGATCCGCCAAAATCTTCTTAACAAGTACACTAGTGACCATCTTGAACAAGCTCCTAGATATATTCATAAACGATCAATCTGTCACAAATAATAACAAATTAACAATATTTCCGCTTTGATCACTCGTGTCGTTGACAACGGTTCGCTCAAATCAGTACAGTTTTAACGTGTATCAAACGTACGTACACGGGCTGTGTATATATATTTGTACGTTGTATGTAGGATGCTGCGCGCTTGACGTGCATTGCATAGCGTACACGTCGTACACCAGTCGTTTTTCAAGCTTTCAATGATGTTTATACCTCAATACTTCTTTAAATATCTTCAAAACGGCACGGTAAATTCTAATTTGGCGCGGTCAGTCTTTTCAAATCAGACCCTAGTTTAATATAAACAAGGTTTTAGACCTGCCAAATGTCTACTCTGACCGCCTCGGCTCTTTTCATGTTCGCTAGAGCGCAATTAGACCAACGAAAACACGGACAGCATCGCTAATCTGCGCTATTGTATCCCACTCGCACGGCGTAATTATCTCCATAACAAGAGATCTCCGTAAGAACGTATTAATCGTCATGTATACATAGGACTGATAGTCTAGGTATGTAGACCAATGAACACGTGCTTTAGTATGATGATGCATTTTTCACATTATATAATTTTTCTGAACTTATTGGTGGAATGGAATACTATAGTTACCTTTATTTATACGAATATAATTTTGGGGTATCGGTTCCTTTTAAAGAGAGTATTTTTTAGCATAACTAGCTATAGAGAACAATTAAAGGATGGGTGAAATAATAGCATTTTAACAATAATTTCGCCCGAAAATAGCATAATTTTGTCACGTATTTTTTGCTCGAAAATGACGGCTCAAAGATGACATGCTTGTTTCAGGCAGACTCGATGACTCGGGCCGAGTCCAGCTCGAGGCCGGTCAATGTTTGAATGCATGTTTGTCTGTATAAAGTGATTCCTCTTAATCACTTAATTGAGTAATAGATTTTTGCATTCGGTAAAGAAAAGGAATAAATGTAAAATGAAAAGAAAAAAAATCACAAAAAGAGTTGGACTCGGACTCGGATTGGGTGGACTCGGATACAACACTGGTGGGTATATACTATAACAGTGCTATAACAGTGGTAACGAAATGGCTATTATGCCTCATGACTATTATGCAAAAATTGGATTAACTGGTCCCATTGAAATTTATAGTAAAATGTTATTTAGTGTAATAAAACAGAGAATATTATTGTACAGAAAACATACACGATGTGGCAAAAACGTTGGCAAAAATCACATAGTTTATTAAAGTTAATTCAATTAGTTGTTCAATTTAAATTAAACGTCCCTTTAAGTAGGTATATTATGGAGAAAAAATATATCATCGTTTACGTTTCGGAATAGGCTTAAATAATGATTTATATATAGATCATAGGCATGCATGAAAATGTTTTCTGTAATTATTGCCCAGAAAAGGAAACTGTTGATCACTTCTTATTGAAGTGTCCAAGATACACGATTGACCAAATAGACCGAATAATATCCCTCTTCAAAAGTCACCTTCCGGACATTCAAAGGGCATTGGTCTGCTTTGTCTATAGAACAAGGCGATTAATGTAAAAAATAACACATATATATAAGAATGTGCGAATGCAATGTGAAATAATAAATTTGTTTAAAGGGTTTATGAAATGTATTATACATATCCGTTTCACATTGTACACCATATATGGCGGGAGTCCCTGCGTGTATGTTATAGAGGGAAAACATTTACATTATAATATACATGTGTAATAAGTATTTATGCTATAATGTGATAGTAGTAATATTTAATTTTGTTAGTGATTGATTATAAATGTATAATATACTTATACACGTATATACTTGTACACCAGTGCCGGGAGTCTCTGCGTGAAACAAGTATATACCCCCAATAAGATAAACACATACCGTACATGTATTTGTATTATGTTGTATAATCGTTTTTATTTGTATGCACTTTGCAATAAGGGATCGGAGTTCGTAGTTACAAACTGCGCATGCGCCAATTTCTGAGACGAAATTCACTGTACCAAAAACATCGATATTGCCCGTTGTCCCACAGACCTTAGTGCAATTATTGTCACATTTTAAACGTGTTTTCACGCGAAATCCTCGAAGTCATAAATGTTTTTCTGAATTAATCATAATGGATATCTCATATACATAAGAGTGATTTTTTTTAAATTTATTTTTTCTATTTATTTTCGGATTAAAAAACAAATGTCAACGTTCGTATCATGGGCTTTTATTGAAATCGCAATGGCCCCATACGTAGATTTGTGTGTAGTGTTTTCTTTTAAGTGTTGAAAACGGGCAAAGATGTGATTTTTATTCTAAAAAAATTATTTAGCCTGCTTCAAGTTTGAAAATTAAAATGAATGGTTACATTTATTCAATTTTAAATATTTTAGGATTAAGGTTAGTTTTTTTTTGGTCAGGTCTTTCAAACGTAATGAAACACAAGGAGAATTCACGCACGCACGCGGAAATTCTGCATAGAGCTCCTGTACTTTAAATGCGTGCGTCACAGGCTGTGCCGTAAACGTACAAGTACAGCGTCAAGTTTGGTACAATCTTCCGAAAACCCGGTTACGTCCGTTGCTCCATGGGCTAACTATACGAACTCCCTTATTGTGTACACATTTCGAGCGCGGTGGAGTTATAACTATTAGTTTGTTGTTTGTACTGTAATGGTGCAGGTTTTGGTTACTAAAATTAAGTTTGACCAAAACTCTCCTATCCCACTCACCCCAGGTAGCAAGCCAACGTTGGACCAACGTTGGAATCTCGAAACTCGTTGGAAGTTGGAAACTAACGTTGGTCCATCGTTGGATTAACGTTGGATTTTCGCAACTGCTAGGAAGTTGAAATCTGGTTGGATACCAACGTTGGTCCAACGTTGGATTAACGTTGGATCAATGTTGGACATCCGCATACAAATATCACAATCTAATTGTTAGAATTAGGTTGGATGCCAACGTTGGTCCAACGTTGGAAATTTGCCAACTCGTTGGACGTTGGACAGACTTATTGGACCAACGTTGATCCAAGGTTGGTATTTTGTTTTCGCCAACGTTGGAGCAGCGTTGGTTGGGCGTACGCAAGCAACGTTGGTCCAACGTTGCCGGACAACGTTGGACCAACGTTGCCAAAAAAATTGGACAACGTTGGTCCAACGATGGACAAACGTTTGTTTGCTACCTGGGACAGTGTCCTAGGCCACTCACACCTCAGGCAGGAGTCCGTGCATGTAGTGTCATTTTTCTTTATAAGGCCACAATGTAATGTGTATATTAAAAATGTGTGTATATATACCAAGTGATCTTTGCATCCCAATCTTTCTATTTTGTTTAATAACGGGTCACTCACACCTCGGAAGGGAGTCCGTGTGTGTAGTGCCATGTCTCTTCATAAGGTTGTAACCTGCTAATCCATCGATAAACAAATATTTTTGTATATCGATGCGAAACGTATGCACAAAAGTGTGTGTATTTAAATAACAACAAACAGTAGAGAGGTAATACGCACGAACTCATACAGAACGATGGGAAAACCCATGCTATATATATTTAGGTGCTTATATTTGCTCGATCTATTTGACGCTCTGCTATATTTGCCACATGCCCGCATGCTCTAGTGCATGGTTGTGCATGTGTGATACACATCCACGTTCATACACTGGTACTATACTATCGATATCCGTACCATGATGATAGATCAATACTCCGTCAGCAACGACAACCGTACCACGTTGGATATCAACGCCTCTCAAATCTCAATTATCCATACAACCTGTTTTTGTTACTCCCGAGGTTGTTAACTGATTTTGATACCGCGAAAAATAAAACCGAGAATAACTGTAAAAACTTGTAACTTGCATTTACCAGAAGCAAGTTGTGATACATATGCAAAGGAGGACGGCGATATTCCACTCTATCTCTTGACAGTTCCGTTTGCGTCGATTCGCTTTAAATTGAAATGGCTGCACGAGGAGAAGAAGCTCTCTGCTCTCCTGAGAATCTGATCTGTCCGTTATGTCTGGATGTCTTTGAAGACGCTACACTTCTGACCTGTGGACATACATTTTGCATGAAGTGTCTCAAGAGGTACGACGCCTCACACTTGGATAGAGACCACATGGTGTGTCCTCTCTGCAGGAGTAGCACAAAGTTTCAGGAGAATCGAGTGGAGGGACTTCCCGCCAACGTGACGGTCAATGGACTCGTCGATGATTACCATAGCAACACAGGTGGTCTCTTGGCTTCTCTTGAGGTTAAAGTAGTATACTGCACGATGTGTAAATTGAAATTAGAGGCCGTATCCTTCTGCATGGAATGTAGAACATATATGTGTGATAACTGCCACAGCGGTCATCAAAGAATGATAACAG
Organism: Echinarachnius parma; assembly: GCA_037951105.1. Taxonomy (NCBI): domain Eukaryota; kingdom Metazoa; phylum Echinodermata; class Echinoidea; order Clypeasteroida; family Echinarachniidae; genus Echinarachnius; species Echinarachnius parma. The sequence continues at coordinate 135,878 of JBAMJV010000939.1, read as the reverse complement.
TATTTGAAGATCATCAGGTTCTGTCCATGTCCGAATTAAGCAGCGGGAAATTCAACATTCACCAGCACCCAGAGAGATGCCCAATACATCGACAAGAGAACAGGGATCTCTTCTGTGAAGAGTGTCGAGTGTACATCTGCTTCAAGTGTGTCATCGTAGCGCATCGTGACCACAAAATCAAGAACCATCACGACTTCGAGAGGGAGTTGCATATGAAGGTGGAAAGTCTACTCGAACGATGCAAAGCCAGAAAGACAGAACTTGAGAAGAACATTCAGAACACCGAAGCGCGTCGTAAGGAGGTTCATGCGGCAGTTCAGAAGATTGGAACAGAAGTAAGAAACGCGTACGAGCAGAAAGCAAGGAAGTTGAAAGAGAACGAGCGGTTACTACTTGAGAATCTCCAGTCGCTGGAGAAAGGTTTCGATGATGACCTTGATGTCTTGAAGGCGAAAGACCGTCAGAGAATCAAGAGCATTGTCAGCTCGGTCTCACTGGTCGCTAACGATAGACTTGGATGTCTTGAGGCGGACAGCTTGGCGGCGCACTGTCTTCTCTGTGATGAACTCGAACAGATCCTGAAGGAGGTCAAAGATGATACGTCTGCAGGAGTCATTTCCGGGACTGCTCAAAGGAAGGTATTCAAACCTGCTGATGGATCTCTCCTTCATTTGGGAAAAATCGGTCAACCTTCATTGAGAGTAAGTATACTTACTCTCAATGAAGTTTGACCGATTTTCCTACGCGATAGAATGTGTGGATTGACAGCAGAGTCTCAGGAAACTGTGGTCATTGGTTACACTAACAATAAAGGTGCAGACAAAGTGGATACACAGGGAAACACGTCACAACACTTCCCACATGATGGATATTACAAAGACCTTGCCCATCAGACTCACACTGGGAACACTGTGGTATCGTGGACTTCTACAACACTACGGATTTATTCACCAAACGGTTCATGTATGAATACACAGACAATAACCAATAGTAATTGCGATATTTCTGTGTACCCGATGATTTCTTCAAACCGCAACGATGAAATTGTAATTGCTAACAGAAAAAAACTGCATCATGATCTACGACCCAAGCATAAGTACACAGCTGTGTAGTATTACGACCAGGGACGCACCGTACCAGGCATTTGAAACCAGGTCAGGAGCCATCATTGCTAGCACGTGCAGTAGCACCGACCCCGGCAAGGTAACGGGAGGATAGGAGACACCCTGACGGCCGATCAAGGGGAATATCTCTATGCTGCAGTAGATAGCCAAGACAGAGTCTATGTCGTCAGCGTGAATCAAGGAGCAGGTAAAGTGGTCATCACAGAATACAAGATGGACGGTCTGAAGTTCGAGAAAGTCGTTCGGTATGAGGAACTGAAGTTGACTCTGGCTGTCGCAGGGTGTTACATGGTATTTCTGTCATGTGACTTGATTGCTTTTGCCTCTGGTAAGAAGCTATATTTTATCGAGTTGGAACTTTAAATTGTTAGCGCTGTAACCCGACATAGATTATACGATCAACTTAAAATTCTCTCACTGTCTACACATTATGCTCGATTTCTAAATGTATGTACATGCACGGTGAATAATATATTTTGCTATATTGCTGTAACCTGCCAAGGTTCTTTTCTTTAATTAACATCAGTCAATTAGTTATATAACTAGACCAGTATTAGAAGTATAGTTTTGTCCACCCAGTGTGGACAAAAGATATTTGAATATGTTTTCTCTGAGAAATATCGGTTCAACCAGTACTGGAAAAAAATATAATGTTTTGGTCAATATTAACAAATATTTTAATTCATAAAACCTAACTTTTCTTTGGGGGTCGTGATTCAGTTGAATATTGAATACATCATCCCGTTTACATGTTTCAACATTTCAGACATACACATTGGTACACCATATTATTAGCAGATAAATGGGATATATATATACTCCTTGTCATTCGATTTGTTTTGCAAATGTGGGTATAAAGCAAGACGCAAATTTCACTGAAACTCATAATTTCAATTGATACGCAGACTGACTGTATGCATAAAAATCATTGGCCCGAATTCTCATCAGTGGCTCAACTTGAGCCTGGCCTAAAAAGACAAAGACTACCGGTAACTAGTTAAACCATTGTGCACATGCAGACCTATTGTCCAGTTGCTATTGGTCCCCGGAAATATTCTTATTGTTTCCTTCCATTATCCAGTCAATCCCATGAGTCCGGATTGTACATGCATCATGACAATGTGCCCTTTGAAATTCAGTCATACTCAATAGTATAGTCGGTCATCAGCCAAATTGCGTCCTGGATCATCCTGAACACTGTATTGCTGGTGACCTGTTATACTATGACTGAATTTCAAAGGGCCCATTTTCCTGATGCATATGATCAGAACTCAAGGGATTGACTGGATAATGAAAGGAAACAATATCTCCGGGGACCATAGCAACAAGACAATAGGTATGCTGGTGCAAAGTGTTAACGGTAGTCTTTGTCTTTTTAGGCCGGGCTCAAGTTGAGCCACTGATGAGAATTCTGGCCGTTGTGTTTAAAATAGATATGCTTGACAAGGCTTCAAGGTATGAGATCGATTTGATTTGATCTCCAGTTCACTTATTAATGTATGGATGGTCACCCCTTGTCAGATGACCTATACTCTACAAACTACATGTATTAACCCTGATTATAATCAACCTTGCATTCATAGGTTGTTTCTTTGTCGGATGAGCATCCATGGCATATCTTTGTGAATAAGATATTATTGCCTACTACATGTATTTGATATGTGGGTAAACCCATCTACTAAAGTAATTGGTCCAGTCGGTAAACTACGTATGGCCCGGTCAGATATCAACGGATATCGGAAACGAATGCCCAACGAATAGAAAATTTGCGAAATGAAATTATCCGGTGATGAAAGTCGTTTTTATTGCTTTATGTACAAAACATTGAACAACGTACATCACCGGACAAGGAACGGACAAGAAACGCATACGAACGGATGGAAAATTTAGCTCTCCGTTTGACGTCCGTTTACGCAATCCGTTGATGTGTGACCGGGCTATAAAGTAAATGGTCCAGTCGGTAAACATGTCTTTTAAAGTTATCTAGTAACATTGTCAACATCCAAACAAAACATAACTAGCAGTTATGCCGCCGTCAGACCGGGCTACGCTATAGCCACGATCTAGACAATAGCTGATCACAATCGCTGGAATGTATCTGCAAAATGTCTTTTGTCCAATGAGGATCTGAATGGGAGGATTATCGCACATAGGTGAAAGGATAGCCTCTCATGCATGGACATACAATGGCTCCCTGAACAAAAGAGTAGATCGTCGAAGACCCACGACCGTTTTTAACATGTCGAAAGAGAGCGTGGATCTTCGACGACCTACTCTTTTGTTCAGGGAGCCATTGTATGTCCATGCACGAGAGGCTATCCTTTCACCTATGTGCGATAATCCTCCCATTCAGATCCTCATTGGACAAAAGACATTTTGCAGGTACATTGCAGCGATTGTGATCAGCTATTGTCTAGATCGTGGCTAGAGCGTAGCCCGGTCTGACGGCGGCATTATCACATACATCGATGTATTCGTATTACCCATACAAGCATGGAACATGTTTCGGTTTCCAAATTTCTCTTTCGTTAAGTGATTGAAGTGTTCGGATTTGACATTCTCCACTGGAGAATTTTAACTGTGTACAAGTTCAGTGCAATGGGTTAGCAATTACCAATTTGCATTTGTGTTCATTATGCCCTACTCTGTCTGTCTGTCATATGACATTCAATTACCATGGAATCGTCAAACATCATTCAGTGGAGATATCAGATTACAGAAAAAACAATTTTTTCAACACTTTAAATTTTGCACCTGTCAACAAAAGGCATGTAGTGTTTGACATATTATGCAGAAAGTAAATGTAGTGTTAGATACATACAACAGTAAATAAAAGGAAATGTTCATATTAATCACAATACTGAAAGTACATGCTTGATTTTCGCTAGCCATTAGATTCTGAATAATACATGGCACATATGGAAAGGAAACGAATGAAGTGAGACTCGATTAAAAAGCAGTTATTTGTTCGTACATTGTTTGAAATATAAAAAACATATGAATACTTTGTTGAGTTTGTTTATACACAAATTATGCTTATGTAGTTAATCATCCTGTACAGGGATCGTCACCACACTTGACTTTGCCGTTGAGAAACTGCTCTTGAACAGGTACAGTGTTTACAAACTATACATGTATACCAAACGTGGTGATATGCAAATATAGCTCGTTTTGAAATACCGCTTATACTCGTAAAAAAAACAAATATACCAAAGGTCAAAGATTGCCCTCTCGAATTTGTCGCTTATACTTGTTTAAACATGATGATGTGTATTACATAATATATATGCATTAATAGAATACACTTTATGGATATATAATAACTTTATAGCTAGCCTTAATTATAATCGAATTAATTTGTATACATTACTGCAAATGTGATATAAAGTGGTTTATATTGACGATATTTTTTCTTAAGATGTATACATGTAATACATGTATATTTTTCATGCTCATGGGCCTAGATTTGCTTTGATTTCATAACCAAATTAAAAACGAAGTGTTCAAATATCAGCCAGTTTTAGTTTATATATTAGAGTCATATACTTATACTTACCAGATTATCATGCACATACACAATGTTCTCGGATTGATTACTAAATATATGTTACAGTAATGTTCAAAGATTTGATATATATTTTTGTTTTGCAAATCAATTATCTTTGTACTACTACTACTATTACTACTACTACTACTACTACTACTACTACTACTACTACCCCGGGGGGGTATGTCTCCATATAAAGGGGGGTACCATGCGTGACCAAGAAATCACGTAAAAAGGGTCGTTTTTTACGATCAGGCACGTTACGTACGTTACGTGTTTAGGGTCTCGAAATCACCGAAAATCAGGAATAGGGTATCTTTTTTACACTGCTGAAATACGCGTTTAGGGTATCAAAATTCAGCTTATGTACTTGGGTCCCACTTGGGTTCATTCAGCGCGAGAACAAGTTTTAGTCACCGTTCTGAGCTGAAATAACCACCAAATCTCGGTAGAGTCTATGGCAAGAAATTATTGTATTCTATGCACTTGCGTGCACATTTTCACGGCGATTGGCGCTCTGCGCGGCCGAGAGCATAATGGCCGTAGGAAGACCTGGCATTTCTAGAGTTTAAACGGCCTGCCATATATACCAATGCGTACCGCGCGCATATCATACACGTGTCCATGGATATCGGGGGGAATGTGCAGACCAAGGCCTACAACATATTTCATTTTAAAGGTAATCTATAACTAACAGTGCTAACTTAAAGGGCAATGCAACTAAACAAAAAAAAGAAGAGTTTATACTACTTTAATATTCCTGTTTATGATATGTAACATTTCTCCGACTCAGATTTCTGCCACATTTCTGCTTTGGAAGAAAAATGTGAAAACTCTATCGGCTTTACCGCTATTTACACGAACAATGGAGGCCGCCATTATTAGGTTTGTACGGACCTCATGCATTAATGCACTTCAATAGCACCTATATGCAATTCCACTCCAATATTTAGACAATGGTTTGAATATGAGCTATTGAAGTGCATTAATGCACGAGTTCCGTACAAACCTAATGGCGGCTCCAGTGTAAGAGTAAATAGCGGTAAAGGCGATAGAGTTTTCACATTTTCTTCCAAAGCAGAAATCTGAGTTGGAGTAATGTTATATATAATAAACAGGAATAGAACGATATATAAACTCTTTTCTTGAGTTGCATTGCCCTTTAACAGAGTGCACTTATTACAGTTATTATTATAACTCAGGTTTATGACTTGCCTGTGATGACTTGCTCATTTTCTCAGGAATCAGGAAATACACATTTTGTTCATGTGCCAAAGAAATTTTCAGACTATTTATGCAAAATGTTGTACAATTTTGTACAGCTATATTTGTATAACATATAATCATAGGCGTACCCAGGGGGGGGGGGGGGGGTTGAACCCCCCCCCCCCCCCTTTGGCCCCAAAATGGCTGTTTTGGGGGGTTTGAACCCCCCCCCTTTTCAAATTTTAGCCGGTCTCGAGACCACTTACAAGTGGTCTCGAGACCACTTACAAGCGGTCTCGACCCTCATTAACCTGGTCTCGGCCTCGAAAATTTGCGAAGAAACCCGGTCTCGGGCTCAAAAATGTTGACATTTCTTGGTCTCGGCTTCAAAAATTTTCCACAAGATAATATTGAAACAAATGGCAATTTTCGATGTTAAATTGCTAAAATTTTCCAGCTCGCTTCGCTCGCATTCCGTATATATAATATTCTACAACCTCGTGTGTTTATATATTACCCTTCAAAACGCAATATCATAACACGAATATACCCTTACAATAATATTGAAACAAATGGCAATTGTTAAATTGCTAAAGTTTTCTAGCTCGCTTCGCTCTCATTCCGTATATATAATATTCTACAACCTCGTGTGTTTATAATTATATTACCCTTCAAAACGCAATATCATAACACGAATATACCCATACAATAATATTGAAACAAATGGCAATTTTCCGATGTTAAATTGCTAAAATTTTCCAGCTCGCTTCGCTCGCATTCCGTATATATAATATTCTACAACCTCGTGTGTTTATATATTACCCTTCAAAACGCAATAACATAACACGAATATACCCATACAATAATATTAAAACAATTGGCAATTTCCGATGTTAAAGTGCTAAAATGTTCAAGCTCGCTTCGCTCGCCTTAATTACGCCATATCATAAGTCATAAACGAATATACCCATACAATAATATTGAAACAAATGGCAATTTCAGATGTTAAATTGCTAAAATTTTCCGGCTCGCTTCGCTCGCATTCCGTATATATAATATTCTACAACCTCGTGTGTTTATATATTACCCTTCAAAACGCAATATCATAACACGAATAACCCATACAATAATATTGAAACAAATGGCAATTTCAGATGTTAAATTGCTAAAATTTTCCAGCTCGCTTCGCTCGCATTCTGTATAATATAATATTCTACAACCTCGCGTGTTTATATATTACCCTTCAAAACGCAATAACATAACACGAATATACCCATACAATAATATTAAAACAATTGGCAATTTCCGATGTTAAAGTGCTAAAATTTTCAAGCTCGCTTCGCTCGCCTTAATTACGCCATATCATAAGTCATAAACGAATATACCCATACAATAATATTGAAACAAATGGCAATTTCAGATGTTAAATTGCTAAAATTTTCCGGCTCGCTTCGCTCGCATTCCGTATATATAATATTCTACAACCTCGTGTGTTTATATATTACCCTTCAAAACGCAATATCATAACACGAATAACCCATACAATAATAAACAGGAGTATATACCCATACAATAATATTAAAACAATTGGCAATTTCCTATGCTAATTTGCTAAAATTTTCAAGCTCGCTTCGCTCGCCTTAATTACGCCATATCATAAGTGTTTCATGAAGTTTCATGGCGTGGGGTCCATCGTTGTTACATATCGTGCTCCTGGATCGTGCCAAAGGTAAAAAAAAACTCATTTACATTATGCTTGATCCATGGAAACCCTGTTATAACGAGGTAAACGGTACCTCGTTGCAAGCGACCTCATTATAAAGGGGTTTCACTGTAGTATTACTTGCTTAGGGTATCAAAAATAAAAGCAAAATAGTATTACTTGCTTAGGGTATCAAAAATAGTTATTACTTGCTTATAGGGGTTTACAAAAAATTGATTACTTACTTAGGGTAGCAAATTACTGATAATCATACTTGCTTAGGGTGTATTTTTTACACCACGGAAATACTTGTTTAGGGTGCTTTTGGCAAGTCCTTGGTCACGCATGGTACCCCCCTTTATATGGAGACATACCCCCCCGGGACTACTACTACTACTACTACTACTACTACTACTACTACTACTACTACTACTACTACTACTATTACTGCTACTACTGCTACTACTGCTACTACTACTACTACTACTACTACTACTACTCCTACTACTCCTACTCCTACTCCTACTCCTACTTCTAATACTACTACTACTACTACTACTACTACTACTACTACTACTACTACTACTACTACTACTACTACTACTACTACTACTACTACTACTACTACTACTACTACTACTACTACTACTACCGTCTACTACTACTACTACTACTACTCCTACTCCTACTACTACTTCTAATACTACTACTACCTACTACCTACTATAATACTACTACTGCTTATAATGCTATACTTAATAATAATAATGAAGTTGTATCTATAAAATATCTGTTCGATCCATAAGAAAAATAAACGGACTTAAATTGATTTTGCTTCGTTCATGGACTTAAAACCATCATTTAAATGGATGTATGGGTATTTCAATTGTGTTCATGTATGTGATTTTGTAATTATATGCATGCGTGTGTAAGTCTACAAGTACGTGTGCGTGTTTAAAGGTATATGCTATTGTTTGTGTGAATATTATTATCATGATTACTTTCATGTAATCCGGTTTGTTTGCGCGTATATTTGTGCATGTATTATGTCTACATGTAAGTATGCGTGTTGAGTGTGTGGACGCGTATGATCAGATTGGAAAAAACAAGTGTGATAAAACAAAAATGAGATATATGAGAAGTAGGCTACTACTGTATAGACTCTATAACTCTGAGTTACAAGTCATTTGTGAGGATTTTTGACAATGTTACTATTATAGTAACATTGTCAAAATCCTCACAAATTAATATAGGCCTATGCTACAGTAAATCCATTTAAAAGAGGAGGAATTGTAAATGTTAGCGATGGGTTCAAAAGTATGATTGATTGAATAACAAAGTTAATGGGGATGCAAGCACGAATGGTCGAATGTACACGGTGATACATGCTGTATACCTACTTCTGGCAGTGTCGCAATTATATATAGCGACTGAGTAGATTATATCCAAGGGCATAGTAATGATTGATTATCCTCTCTTGATAATTTTATATAATTATCAGGTCAGTGGCGTGGCGTGGTCGGACTGATTTGGGGGGGGGGGGGGGGCACGCAAAATTATTGGGGGCCTGGGGGGCACACATTATGTATTTCTTTGTTTTTTCAAAAAACGTCCCCTTATGTTTTCTATTCCAAATTATTGGGGGCACGTGCCCCCCGTGCCCCCCCCCCCCCCCCGCCCCCCCCCCCGTAGCTACGCCACTGTATCAGGTACTCAGTACCTGGATCTGGATCTTCAGCATCGGAAGAATTGCATCATATCACTCATGCAGACCGCGAAACCTGCGTTGACATTGGAGCGAATAAATTCACTCCAATGTGAACGATGTGGGGCAGATATCATTTAGCACATGTGCCCCGTCTTCTGTTACGTTACCCTTTAAGAATAATTATTGATCACTCAGTATTGCTGGTTATCTACCGTAGATTAATGCATCCGGTGCGGAAGAGCATTACAATTTGAATAGCGCCCAATCATAGTAAACGACGTCTTTTTTTTCTGGGACACATTGTACCTTAGCTCTGAAGTGGGGATTCCCCGGCGCGGATCGGTACGTAGGTTCAATTCCGCCTAGTTCCAATACACGATTTTCTACGGTATGCGTAGAACATCATGGCGACCAAGATAGACATTGAAAATTTAGATGGTGATAACAACAGTGATAACATTATCCTGAGGATTGTGTCAATTGACTGCATTGTATTGTTAGTGGTGGTGTGTGCTGTTGCAGCAGTTATTTGGGTAGTCGAGTTAACTTTATTATCATGTATACATGGTATATGGGCGTTTTGCAGTAAAGCCATCTCTCTGTTACGCGAGTGTACGTTATCATGTACACATGGTATATGGGCGTTTTGCAGCAAAACCGTCTCTCTGTTACGCGAGTGTACGTTATCATGTACACATGGTATATGGGCGTTTTGCAGCAAAATCGTCTCTCTGTTAGTCGAGTTTACTTTCTCATGTTGGGCGTTTTGCAGCAATGCCATCTCTCTGTTCTACGATCTACTGTGCCGCGGGCCTAACCCAACCAGGCACCATGGTGGTGCACATCGTACCGCTGTTTATCAATATAGATTTAGTACCCCCGGGCCCAGCCAGCTGGGCCATGCAGCGGTGGATGATGATTACTGGCTGAGGGCGGCGCAGAGGCAAGGACAGGCTTGGCAAGGTTAGTTTAATTAACTTAATAAGACACATTTGTATACCTTAGCCTTACTTCTTTGGGGCAGTGGCGTAGCCAGGAATTCTAGAAAAAGGGGTCTCCAAGCGTGACACTAAAACAAAAAACAATATTATGTATAGGAACAAAAAAAATGGCTTTCAGTGGGCAATGAATTTATATCAAAATAGAACCCCCACCTCCCCCCCCAAAAAAAACAACAACAACCATGTGTAGGAAAACAGAGCCCCCCCCCCCCAAAAAAAAAAAAAAGAAAGAAAGAAAGAAAAAGAAGAAGGAGGATTGAGCTGGGGGGGGGGGGGGGGGGGGGGGAGGCTTTGGCTCTCGTGTCCAGACCCCTTTCTCGCTACACCTAGCTATGCCACTGTATAGGGAGATATGGTATAATTTGTACTTGATGGGCTGCGGTTTATATGGAGATTTTAAAGGGATCTAGTAACATTGTCCAAATCCACAGAACTCTAGTGATTCTCTCAAACCTTATTACCCTTCTATTCGTTATACCAAATAGAAGCATGGAACATGCCTTTAATCAGGGGTGTCGATCCGTTTTTGAGATTGGGGGGGCGAAATTTGAAAACATTTCCAGAGTGACCACTGAGAGAGCTAAAAGCCCAACATTGGCATGCCCGGAAGTTTTTATTATGCGCTCATTGAAAGTGTCTTGATGGCTCGAAGACCTGACTTTGGGGGGCACCCACATTTGGGGACAATAATGGGGGTCCAGGGGGCGGAGCCCCCGGAAGCTTTTAGATTTCAGACATTTGCTCCTAGCATGGGTGTTAAAATTGTATAAAATAGTGAACCTACTCATAACGTATTTTTAAAGGGCATAGCGAGGAAAAGACTGAGCCTTGCATGAGATGGATCCACGTGATCATGTATACTATAGAGCCATCGATATAGTCTAGGGCATTGGGCTCCCATGAAACTAAGCAAGGGCGTCAACAATTTCTCAAAAGTGTAGGGGAGACATTGCGAGGAAGCGAAGCGACCGAGCGGGGGAGGGTGTGGGAGGGGGTGTCCCCCTCCCACAGTAGGGAGCTTTTGCATTTTTGGGTGTGAAATTGTGCGATTTGGTGCACACCTGAGACAGAAATATCACGTAATATGAAGTAAATAGGTATGGAACCAAACATACATAATGACAAAGGGAGGGGGACAATCTGCTCCTTTTTGAAATGTGGGGGGACATGATATTCCAATTTGATTTGCGTTCAGCGCATATGTACCGAGATTATTTTATTTTCTGTGACGGTGTGCTATCTATAGATGAGGGTTTAATAAACTTCGTTTGAGGTGTGCGTTTGAGAAATTACGCTGCCCAACACATTACAAAAGGTGAGTTCCCGCAACCCAAATGAAACTTGCAATATGATAAACTGTATGCGCGCGAAGCGCGCGGCAAAAAGGACATTTACAGTCCTTTTCAAACTAAAAAACGGCTATTTTGAAGATTAATTATTGATAAATGTGTCTTTCCCCTCTTTGGCATTATATCACTCGATTTTTTTCTTCCTCATTTTCGGAATTATTGGGGGGGCGAAATGATATGTTCGCCCCCCCAATATTTTCATTGGGGGGGCGACCGCCCCCCCTGCCCCCCCAGGATCGACACCCCTGCCTTTAATTGTTTTAAAAATTTCTGTTTCGTTATAAAGATATTTTCGATATTTGTAATTATCAACTGGAATGTTAATGCAACGAGTTAGCAAGTGAAATGTTCACACATTACTCAGTGGACATATCAGATCCAGACAAAAATACATTGTATTAACCACGTTCTGTCAACACTTTTCAACAAAGTAACAAGATCCCTTTAAATTAAACCACATTTAACCAGGGCTATAACCAACATTTAACGTAAATACAGTAAGGCCATGACAAATAAATTGTTGTATTGGCGTAACCCGCCCGACCCTAAAAGTACCGCCGACCCTAAAAGTTTTTTCTGATTGTTGGCCTAATGCGACGATAAGTATAGACTTATACAGGGTGGCCCCCCCCCCCCCCCCAAAAAAAAGGAACGGGGCACTTCCCAAAATATAGTAATAAATTGATTACGTCCATCATATAGGATGTCTTTTCCGATGAAAAACGATACCAAGAACAGTCATTTTGGTCGTGTAGGTTTTGTTTCAGGGCGATGCGAGTGACACCATGTCAGGTTCCCATTTTTGTCAATTTTTACCAAGTCAGTGCCTGATAAATCGGACTTGGCCTACTGCCCGTCATAGTATTGAACAACTATGCCCATTCTCTTGGCACACAGCTGAATGCACACTAACAATTGCGCGCGTACTGCTCGTTGTTAGTTGCTATGACGGGCAGTAAATGCGATTTATCAGACACTGACTTGGGGAAAATTGACAAAAATGGGAACCTGACATGCTGTCACTCACAGCGCCCTAAAACAAAAACTACACGACCAAAATGACTGTTCTTGGTATCGTTTTTCATTGGAAAAGACCCTATCCGATGGACATAATCGATTTGTTACTATATTTTGGGAAGTGCCCCGTTCCTTTTTTTTGGGGGGGGGGGGGGGGGGGGGCCACCCTGTATACGATATACACTGTTGGTCATAATGTTGGAATATTTTTTTTTTTAGATCAAGCTTCATTCCTTTTCCCTATTTCTGGGCCTAATGAACCATTTTAGACTAGAAATAATGATTATATAATATTTCCAAACTACCAATGTACAATAAATGGTTGAATGGGTTTGCATTAATTAGTGTAGCCTTTTGTTTTGAGCTTTGAAAGGCAGAACCTTTCATGATGGGCCCCTTTCCCTCTAAAAAGCGTATGTCCAGCAAGTCATCATTATGTGTCATTTCTCAGCGTTGGCTGCAAAACTTTCAACCAAAATTGGCACAGGGGCTCTCTAGGTCATATCCCGTCCAACGCCATTGCCTTCACGCCAAACGATGCTTGTGCTCCACCAGGAAGGGGTGTCAACAAGCAATGTCCACTGATTCGTTGGAACATCGCAGGCTACGATCGGTAAAATCCTCATACGTCATCGAGAGGAGGGTCAATTAAAGATACGGGAATCTCTCCACAATTTACCACCAGGACAAATTATCGCAAATTGCTTAACCTGTGCCGAAGAAACCGGAAATGCCAAAATGGAGCCTTCGCCGTCTATGAAGAAAACACTATGAAATCGACGCCTTCTGCCAAACTGCAGATCAGAGATCGCTCTAGCATGGTCACCTAGCAAGACAAACTACCAAGTGTCCAGCCCATACCATGCAACCAAGATTTACAGGACGTCCGTAGACTAGGGAGTACAGAAGATCGCCGCCTGGACACTCGTGATATGTCATCTTAATGGGTACGAGGCTACGAGCCATACCACCGTTGGGCCGTCACAACCTCAAGTCGTGTTGTGAATACAGACATCTTCCAGCTTTTCGTCACGTAATCGACGAACCATTTGTCCTCCATCTGTTAGGTCAAGGATGTTATGGCTCGTACCCATTCAGATGACATATCTCTAGTGTCCAGGCGGCAATATTCTGGGCTCCCTAGTCAAGGGACGTCCGGTAAATCTCGGTTGCATGGATTAGAGTGAACACTTGGTAGTTTGTCTTGCTCGGTAACCATGTTAGAGGGATCTCTAATCTACAGTTTGGCGAAAAGCGCTGATTCCATAGTGTTTTCTTCATAGACGGCGAAGGCTCCATTTTGGCATTTCCGGTTTTTACGGCACAGGTTAAGCAATCTGCGATCAGTTGTCCTGGTGGTAAATTGTGGACGTCCTAGAGATTCCCGTATCTTTAATTGCCCCTCCTCTCGATGACGTCTGAGGATTTTACAGATCCTAACCTACGATGTTTCAACGAAACAGTGGACATTGCTTGTTTACACCCCTTCCTGGTGGAGCACAATTATCGTTTGGCGTGTAGGCAACGGCGTTGGATGGTATTTAGCCTAGAGAGCCTATGTGTCAATTTTGGTTGAAAGTTGTAAAGCCAACGCTGAGAAATGACACATAATGATGACTTGCTGGACATACGCTTTGGAGAAGAAAAGGGGCCCATCACGAAAGGTCATGCCTTTCAAAGCTCAAAACAAAAGGTTTGATTAATTAATGCAAACCCATTCCACCATTCATTGTACATTGGTAGTTTGGAAACATTATATAATCATTATTTTTAGTCGAAAATAGTTCATTAGGCGCAAAAATAGGGAAAATTAATGAAGTTTGACCAAAAAAAAAAAAAATTCCAACATTATGACCAACAGTGTACTTAGTTGCCTGTTAGGTAGAGCCACGGTCGACAAAGTATGAATACGTATTTATAATTATATTTCTTTTGTGATTAAAAGAAGGCTAAGAAAATGGGATTCCAACGGGATTTGAACCCGAGAATTCTTTTGAGAAGTTGTAAATTGTATGAATGTTTTTTTTTAATTCATGTGGTGTGATGAGCAGCATACACGTATTAGTTTTACTTTACGTAAATATATTATAGAGCTGTTTAAGCATATATAAATGCATGTACTATTGTACAATATATATGTCAACAGAAATATATACTAACATGCATACTCATCTCATATATTGTGCCAATTTAAGGTAAAAACAACCATTATATTAATTCTTAAAGGGATAGTTGAGTATTGGTCAAACTTAACCAAAACCTGCACCAATACGGTACAAACTTATAGTTATAACTCCACCATGCTCGAAAAGTATAAAGTAATACACAATTACAAACGACTAAGTAAAACCCCCATTATCATTCAAAAAGAGCCGTTACAACTCAAGAGGGCGCTCTCTAAAAAACTCATTGGTTTTAGCCATTTTTCAAACAAAATTGTGCATTTGATGTTTTGTTAAAATAATGATTCAATAGAGATATCATCAACAACTTTTTAAAAACCTATTTAGATTTGTTCAAAGTAGTCTATAAGCATTTTTTAAAATTTTTCTAAAAAGTAAAAAATGACCCCTGGCCGGGAGACTTTTGAATAAAAAAATATGTTTATGGATTCTTCACCCGTTTCTGAACCGATTTCGATCAAATACAGTTTATTCTGTCATTAAAATTGTAACTATGTTCTTTCAAATTTGACAGTCAGTTTTTCATTATCTCACAAAAAATAAAAAAGTGTGTGCATAATTCTTTTATTTCTTGTATATTTTTGTTTTCATTTATTTTCTTCATGTTCTTCTTTATTTGTTACAAATATATATACAGATAGACCTATCTATAATGAAAGACGTTCGCCAGGCCAGCATAGCAATTTTGTTGTCAAGGACAACAATGGAAAAAGGTATATTTAATTTGCATTCATTATGATGATCGGGGAAATTGCTATTCGAAGAAAGGTGAACAATAAGGCTTGCATCAATTTATAGCCATCAGGGCGCTTTTGCATGTGCGTATATAATTATACAGGGGGTTTTTCACAAAGATTCAGAGTTGAATTTAACTCTACGTTGAACTTAACAATTATGGAAAGCCATTTTTAGCCTTGAAAATATAAAACATAAAAAACAAAACAATGCAAGTATTTGAATAACCATCACAAATGTAGTATGTCAAGGAAGCTTTTGCAATTTTTCACTCGAAATACTGCAATCTGGTGAATATACCTTAGAAGGAAATGTAATATACTAACATTTAATAAAGCTTGACTTAAATCATCTCCCTCGTGATAAGACCGATCATACAAACGAACACAGACACACACGCACACACACGCATGCACGCGTGTGCACACGCACACACACACGCACGCACACGCGCGTACACACACACACACACACACGCACACACGCACACACACACACACACACACACACACACACACACACACACATACACGCACACACACTCACAAACACGCTCACACCGTACATGCATGTCTATACTAATTTGTGGGAGGGGGTTTTAGAAATTCTTGAAATTGGTGTTTAATATATCACTTTAGAAGTATGATTATTATTATTATTATCATTATTGTTTTTAGTATGCATTTCATAAAGATGAAAGGGATAGTTGAGTCTTGGTAAAGAGAGTACAGTTTGGGTCAAACTGAATTTTAGTAGCCAAAACCTGCACTATTACAATACAAACTAAAAGTTAATGCTCAAAATGAATACAAAAATTACAAACGACCAAGTAAAGAGCCTGTTATAACAAAGAGGGCGTTCTCTAAAAGGTCATTTGTTTTGTGCATGTGATCTTTTGTTGAAATAGTGATTAGATAGAGAAATAATCAACAACTAGTTTAAAAACCTCTTTTGTAAATTTTTGAAAAGAGGAAGCATTTTAAAATATTTGTTAACGGCTGGTTCAAAATTATCGAATAATTGTGGGGCCCCACAAATATTACATAATACGGTTATGTTTATTTTGATCAAATCAAGTTTTTCTGTCATTTAATTGTATGCTCTTTATGTCTTTATCCCCCCGGAAACCTGCTGCCTCACATGCCACCCCCCCCCCCCCCCCCCCCCCCACCCTCCGTAGCTACGGTTACAGTCCGTTATTCCGAAGGTTCGTTATTCCGAAGGTTCAGTTATTCCGAAGGTTCGTTATTCCGAAGGTTCGTTATTCCGGAGGTTCGTTATTCCGAAGGTTCGTTATTCCGAGGGTTCGTTATTCCGAAGGTTCGCTATTCCTAAAACGAAATCGGGTTCGTTATTCCGAAGGTTCGTTATTCCGAGGGTTCGTTATTCCGAAGGTTCGCTATTCCTAAAACGAAATCGGGTTCGTTATTCCGAAGGTTCGTTTATCCGAGAAAAAAATCGGGTTCGTTATTCCGAAGGTTCGTTATTCCGAAGGTTCGTTATTCCGAAGGTTCATTAGTCCGAAAATAAAATAGGGTTCGTTAATCCGAAAATTAAATCGGGTTTGTTATAATACTATAATTTGTGTTTTGTTTATTTAATTTACAGCCTGCATTAAGCATATATCCTCCTCATTTCCCTCCCTTGGCCAGACCAATCAAACATTTAAGTTTATTTTATCTCTTTATATGAAATTATAGCATTATAACAAACCCAAATTCATTTTCGGATTAACGAACCCGATTTAATTTTAGGAATAGCGAACCTTCGGAATAAAGAACCCTCGGAATAACGGACCTTCGGAATAACGAACCTTCGGAATAACGAACCCGATTTTATTTTCGGACTAACGAACCTTCGGAATAACGAACCCGATTTCATTTTAGGAATAGCGAACCTTCGGAATAATGCAACAAATGTTCGGATTAACGAACCCTATTTCATTTTAGGATTAACGAACCCTCAGGTATACGAAATGTGCGTGTTCGGAATAACGAACCTTCGGAATAAAGAACCTTCGGAATAACGAACCTTCGGAATAACGAAGCGCACCCGTAGCTACGCCACTGATTATAATTGGGCCACTACCACGTCATTGATGAAAAGGGGCAATAGAAAACACCAGTTCAAATTAGCCTATGTGTATAATGTTCATAGTTATACCTTAGTCACATCTGCTCTACGGCTAGGATACGGCGGCCGTGGGCCCCCGAAATTGAAGGGCCGGTCATATTTACGGTAGTGGACGTAGTTGAACGTAGTGAAGGCTAACGTATATAGTTGAACGTAGTTGAAGGTACCGGCATCCGTACCGTAGTTCCGTGATGCTAAAGGGGGTATCCCATTGAGAGGCGAACGTTTTGCGAACGTTAGCGAATTATGCAAATTTGGGATTTCGCCCGAATTCGTTAAAGGTTGCAAAAAGTTCGTTAACGGTTGCAAACATTTCGTTAACGGTTGTAAACGGTCGCAAAAAAATTCGCAAACGGTTTTAATTGTCGCAAACAGTTTTTCTTGTCGCAAAGAAATTTTGGACATGTTCAAAATTTCTTTGCGAATTTATTTTTTCGCAAACGTTCGCAAACGGTCGTTAAACGGTGTCGCTAACGTTCGCTAATGATTCGCTAATGCTAGCGATTATACATGACCATATGGTTCCTCAATGCAATCGACCCATTGAGCGGCGAATGTTTTGCGAACGTTTGCGAACGTTTGCGAATTTTGGATTCGCCAACTTTTCTGACAAATGTTGGCAAAAATCAAAGTTGGCAGAGGCAAACCCTGCTTTTCGCTAACATTCGCTAAA
>JBAMJV010000939.1:0-112500 GCA_037951105.1 Echinarachnius parma | reverse complement strand
CAATTCAGACCTGTGGCTGCAATATATGTATTTCAATGAATAAACCATATTTGAATTTAATTAAATTGAATTGAACATAATTGAAATTTCAATTTTTAATTCGAATTTTGGGTAAATACTTCTTTATTAAAGGGACATTCCCTCTTTTGCAAGCCAAATTTTCAAAGTTGCGAGGTTATTGTCTTATATGAAAGAAAATGTCATTTAAAAGCATGCCTGAAAAAATTAGGGCTTGAAATCTCCTTTTCGTGGAGTTATAGACCTAAAACTAATAAACCGTCGTCCAACAATTAATTGTGCATTATATGTATATTCACCCAGTGAGGAAGTTCGTATACTGATTCCACGAAGTACCACAACGCTATGCGTGACCCCTACGTGACCCGCGCACAATTAAGAATAGCATGACCGCACACTAGGCAAAATAACCAAACCTCGCTTAAACTGACTACATGTAATTACATATTCTTAATTTTTTTGATTTTTTTTTCCGTGACATACCTTTACAAATGTCGACTTCACAATACAAGAATAAGTACAATATAGTTGTAATATTATGCTAAATCAGTTAAACTCTTTTATTGACCGATATATAGTCTGATGGAGGGACGCATTCGTTTTTAGCTCATCCGGCCCGAAGGGCATTATGAGCTTATGCCATGCCGTGGCGTCCGGCGTCCGTCCGTCCGTCCTTCCGTCCGTCCGTCCACAGTTTTCAAAATGCTTCTTCTTCGTTATTTTTCAACCGATTTTGCTTCTGATTGTTTCATAAGATAGGGCTAGGAGGGGGATTTAAAACTTCTTCACAGAATCGTGAAATTCATTATTTATGGTAATTTATGCAAATTTATTCGAAATCACAAAAAATGCTTCTTCTCCTTCATTTCTCGACCGATTTTGATTTGGTTTGCTTTATCTGGTAGAGCTAACTTTGGTACACTAAATTTCTACACATAATTTTGAAATTTTTCTCCATTCATTAATTATGGTAATTTTTAATTTTTTTATTTTTTAATTTTTTAATTTTTTAATTTTTATTTTTATTTTTATTTATTTATTTTTATTTATATTTTTATTTATTGATTTTTTATTTTTTATTAATTAATTAATTAATTAATTTATTTATTTTTATTTTTTTTCCCATGTCCCTTCCGGGGCGTCAAATTTATATTTTTTTCACTCTAATTTTTAATTTTTTTATTTTTATGTCCCTTCCAGGGCATCAAATTTTTATTTTTTGACCAGTTGAAAAGTGTACCACATGAAATTTGCGATATTTGATGTTGCGAGATGGCGGATGAGCGCTACGTCATTGACGTTCTGGTTCATTTGTAGAATCCAAATTATGAGGGCTGTTCGATCTGATTTTGTTTGTGTGTGTTTCATTCATCCCCATCCGTCAACTGGAAACTGTTCAGACGTTTTGTCAAAGAGGGACTGTCCCCTTAAAGTAGACCAGTTTTGTGTTGTATTAAAATATGCATGTTTCACATAGAAAACCCTAGCTACCACTTATTTGTGAAAGTTGCTACCATTTATGTATTTTTCTCTAAACCATATGTTGCTGTTAACAATTTGTGTGGAATTTACTTTACATTATATCTTTAAATAATGAATTACTAGAACAATTCAGTTTTTGTACTTCTAGTTCATATTTTTTTATTTGTATATATCCGTTAATCTTTTGAAAGAGTGTGGAATTAAAACTAATAGTTAACTGTATATTACGTATCTTGTTCCTTTTATTACTACAGTACACAT
The DNA here is from genome assembly GCA_037951105.1 of Echinarachnius parma. NCBI lineage: Eukaryota > Metazoa > Echinodermata > Echinoidea > Clypeasteroida > Echinarachniidae > Echinarachnius > Echinarachnius parma. The sequence continues at coordinate 110,739 of JBAMJV010000939.1, read as the reverse complement.
ATTTCACCAAAGCCCCGTTGCAGAAAGAGTTGCAATCAACTTTACAATCGATTGCAAGTCTGATCATGTGACTAAATGCACAAATCTGATTGGTTCAAATGGGATATATTTTCTGACTTGCAATAAATTATTTCTAATTTCGAATTAATCGATTGCAACTCTTTCTGCAACGGGGCCCAGGTGTGAATTAAAATGCTCTATAAAGCAAGTTCCTGCATACTAAAGCCCTCCGCACACAGAGCCGACTCCACCCGATCCGACTGGTTTTCAGTCGGTTCAGCTCAGTATACATTGGCTCAGGACTCATGTTTTGCCGGTCAAGAGCCAGTCTGAGATCATTCGAGGCCGATTCAACATGTTGAATCGGCTAGGACTGAGCGAAACTGACTCTAGCCTGACTGAAAACCAGTCGGATCGGGTCGAGTCGGCTCTGTGTGCGGAGGGCTTAAATAGATCCTTAATAACGATACGCACTATTGAGGGTGTGTGTTAGTGTTATTGAAACTCTCCCACAGTGTAAGCGGAGGGAGGGTGGAGGAGGTCCTCACAATTTGCTTTTCGTTGCCCGAGACCACATATAAAATTTGACCTTTCTGAATTTAAAGGGATATAGTAACTTTGTTGGACAAGTGCAAAAAGTGATGCATGGCTAATGTTTTGTGTATTGGTGTGATCTGATATGTCTAGAAAGTAATGTGTGAACATTTCACGTTAATTGGATGTTATTTGACCGAGAAATGAGCGAAAAATGCAAAGTGATATTCACTAACTCATTGCACTTACTTTGTACACGACAGGGGGGGGGGGGGGGGGCCATTTTGCCCCCCCCCCCCCCCTGTCGTTTTTTTTCGACGTGCATCTAGACCGATTGGAATTGCACGTTCAAACTTCATGACTTTTTTCTCTCAAGTCTCCCGCATGTTTTGATATATAATTCACCCCGGTCGGACATGTAGAACTGATTTTAGAGGTCGATAATTGCTCAACCGTTACAAAAAACTGCAATTTTTGTACAGGTTTCTCTGTAATTCATATATCTGATGCTATGTAAACTCCAAATCTGTTATAATTGTTACATTGAATTATAATTTGGATTATTTCTTTGTTATTAGTTTAATTCATACACTTCAGAGATAAATTCTTCTTAAAAAACAAAAAAAACAAAACAATAAAAACAATAAAATACATAAGAATGAAAACAATGTGGGTAAATCTGGGAATACTAATTTGCATATTTGCATAATTTATGCAAATTAGTGATATATTTTATCACCATAAAAAACCTGGATATGATGAATTACATCATTTGAAAGTATTTTTACAGAAAACCTGAAGAAATCCTGCAATCCTCTTGATTTTAGATGAAAATCTCAATTTTCCCCCAAATTCGTCAAAAATTTGCATATATTCAAAATTTTAATTAATTTAAAAAAAATAAATAATGGTCTGATTTTACATATGTGCCAATTTTCAAGTCAATCAGTCCATTTGTTGCCGAGATTTGAGGGGGGGGGGCCAAAATGGCCCCCCCTAATGGACTCAAGTGACCAAAATAACCCAATGGGATTATGGTTAAACGATCCCGTAGATAGTTTAACATCTGAACACTTCAATCGTAAATATCTTTTTAACGAAAGTGAAATTTGAAAAACCAAAACCTGTCCCATGCTTTTATTGTTAATATGAATACAACAAGGTATGAGAGAACCACTAAAGTTCCAAGTAAGTTTTGAGGATTTGGACAATGGTTACTAAATCCCTTTGAGGGTTGAGGGGGGAGGGGGGGGGGGGAGGGTGGGGGGTGCCTATGCACCCATGAAGAGAGCACATACCACATCGATTCTCAATTTCAATATCTATAAAGTTTATTTTTATAACATAATCACACATGTATGTACATAATGTCAAGGTTAATATTTTACAACAGTAAATCATTATACAACTACTAAGATTAATAATCTTGTCAGAGACACTAACAAAAATACAAGCAGTGAAAATATCACACCAACAACCGAGTATAAACAATAAACGATGATAACTGTGTGTGGCCGTATGTCATGCGGATTATCAGGGATGCGGGCTTTTCGACATAAGCCTGGGGATGTTGCTCAAAGGGCTGTGATCAATCGCAAGTCAGCAAATGCACACAAATGCACAAATCTGACTGGCTCTAATGGGCATATATTCAGATTTGGGATAAATCGTAACTTTGCGATTAATGGGTACTCTTAGCTTATGTAATACCCCCCGGGGGGGGGGGGGGGGTGTTTCACAAAGATCCTAAGTTTAACTTGTCTCAAAGTTGGACTTAAACATTATGGAAAGCCATTTGTATCCTTGGAATAAAATAATGTATATTCAAAAGCAAAAATGCAAGTATTTTAGACTTTTCATAAATTTTACATCAAGAACACAAAATCCCCTTGATAATAGAAAATATCAATGATTTGAATCAACATTTTTGATACAAAATTGTTTCAAAGAAACTAATGGCTTTCCATAGTCCAACTTTGAGTAAAAGTGATACCTGTAAAGTGTCAGATATTGCACATAATGACATTTGAGACTTCAATCCTAGATCAATATTAGTGTAAAATACAATTGAAAGATTTGTGAAAGGTTGAAAGAAAACGAACACTGTTTACCTAGTGAAAAAAACGAATATTGAGTTCATATTTTATCACCGAATACTGATGGCCTGCCGTAGATTTGTTGCAGTAATAATCATCCGTTTGACGATATCCGCACCCGTGTATGTTTACAGACGGTACAGAATTCATGGAATTTGCGCGCGCTCGGCTCAAAGTTCAGTCGGTCGGGAAGGTTTCCCACGCGCGCTGGCTGGACGTGTTCAGCTACGGCAATTGTACTTTATTTGAAAAGCGTTGCTAACGCTTTTCAAATAAAAGATTTCAATGATAATTATCTTCATACTAAAGGGACATTTTAAAAAATCTAACCCTATTTTATTCTTCTCTTACCATATTAAACACGGTAGAAGAGAAACGAGGAAGCTCCAAAAAAATGTTGTGGAGTTAGACACTTTACAGGCATACCTTTAAGTTCAACTTAGGATCTTTGTGAAACACCCCCCTGGTCACCTAGGGACATACTTTTAAATAATTTCTCACACAAATTTGGTACGTATAACTCGGTTTTCGGGCGCTCGACTGAAAACTAACTGGCATCCCTGAAATCACATGCAGTCAAATCTCGGCATTTATGATTGTATGAATGAATACTCTAATGAAACAAAATGAAAGTTTTTCCTAAAGTATTCTCAAAGAATGAATAGGGAAAATGCCATCGTAATTTAAAATATACATGTTCAAAGTACAATTTTTGGGGGATTATGTACACTGCACACAATTTTGTGCAAGTTATAAACACTGTATGATACAAGTAGAGACATTTACAGTTAAGAAAACATTTAAGAAGAATTTATGTTTATTATTATAAGATATACATATAATAGACTTACATTTAATTACTTGTGTCAAAGTCAAGCTTTTTCTCATCACAAGTTTGTAAAAAAATTATTACAATCAAACGATCACGAAGACATTTATCAGACATTATTCTGCAATTTGGTCAATTAAAAAATATTCTTCCTCAATTTGAATAAAATACATACTTCATAACAAGCATACATTACAATATAGTTTGATGATTTTCTCCCAAAATAAAAAGCACTAAAAAATCATTCAAAACAGAAATACTAGTACAGCTGAATCCATGGAACACCTCAAATATAACAAGTTTACGCTTTACACAAATGAGTTATGCGTATATTAATTTCAAAGCACATAATTATGGTTCGTTAACACACAAGAAAATAGCATGATAAAAAATTGATGTCTCTTTCTTGTTTGGATATCCAGGCCAGGCAGCATTCATTTGAAATTTTAATTTTCACATGTGATTCAGCATTCTCCGTGGGACCCAGTTATAAGAAAAAATGTTGGGACCATGGAAATAGCGAGTTTTCGCAAATGCTACGGAAGCGCCGAGTACGGGGGAAGCAGTCAGCTGTGACCGTACCCGCGTACTCTGGCTACTGTCCCGATCTATTTGCAGTTTCGCAGTGAAGAATACGGGAACGTCTCCTCGCTTGTGTGACGTCAGACATTTTGTACCGCCCACTCCACTCCACTTCCTTGGACTGCCCCGCGCGCGGGAGATATGATCGAGTGAACAAGCGCGCTGATTGGCTGACCACGCCGCTCCGTACTCGCTCTACACCCAACGCTAATTCAGCTGATAACCTTAGTAGATTTCCACGGTACGGGGTAATTTTCGGACTGAGTACGACCACCTGCTGAGATTAGCGTACAAGATGTTCTCCGTAGTGGTTGCGAAAACTCGCTAATAGCCTTGTTTAAGGAGGCCAGTCAAAGAGTCTGAAAATTGAGCCATGAATTACCCGATTTGAGCCTGGAAATGGGCCTGGTTTTAGGCTATTGCCTGAAAACTGAAATTGCAGCAAAATTACCTTGCTAAAGAAGGGTTTTTACATATACATGTATATCATAGCTTTTTATAACAAGGATTTATAACACAGGTTCTGAAGTTTACATATTTAAAGCTCTGTCATCAAATTTCTTTTCTAAGCTTTTATGAGAAATTAAATGCAAATGAGCTCATTATAAGCAGCAAAATATTTTTAAAAGACAACAATATCCATGCATTTCATCCCAGATGGAAAAATGCGTTTGTCATTCAAAGAAAAAAAAATGTGATATGTTCGGGGAAATTTTACGTATATTTCACTGATATAATATATACAGACAATTAAATCAAAAGTAAGGTAAACTTCGCCATTAATGACATTTTGGTGGCCTAAAGTTAATTTTGAGTATTGCAAAACTGCTGATCGATTTAAAGATGTGAACACACTCGATGCACAATTCCATTTCTTTTGCCAATCCACTCTTTACTCCATAAATCATTTGGTGGGGTGTGGGCATGTCACAGTGGCTACAACTTGGCAGTGGATGTATATGATACAGTGGAACCTCGCTATAACGAGATATGATACAACATAACCCTCATATAACATGGGAAGTTTACTTCCCAGGTAAATTCAATGGGCCTGCGGTGCTCACTGCTCGTTATAATGAGGTTTCACTGTATTTAAACAAAATTAAACCAAACTCAAGGTGTGAACCCGCTGGTACTATCAAAGCTATTGCAGCCGCTACCCGGACTCCCGTACCGACTCGGACTCGGGCTGTGCACGTTCCTGAACTTCTCAAGGATCTTCAGGTTGAAGGAGTCGACGCCGATGGCGCCCGATGTCGCACGACCTCCAGAACCCCTGGATGGGACCTTCCGCTTTGGTGTCTGACCAGGTGAGCTGTGAATCAATCAAACGGACAGGAAGCTTATAAGAAGTATTACTCAGTGCTCAAAATTAGCATAGGCCCGCTGGCCCGGGGCCCGGGGCCCGGGGCCCGGGGCCACTAAAAATTAGCTCCGGGCCACCAAGTTTCATTGATCCTAAATTCTACTGTGCAAGCATCGTGCAAGCATCGGCAAAAATGCACTGTTTGGGGCTTTATATTGCTCTTTTTATATGCAATTAACATTACAAATATTAACGCTTTTATGGATTTACATATCAATCTTTACGGGAAAATAGTTACAGACTATCCAGAATTAACTCACGTTTCGCAAGAAAAGTATTTTTTCCGAAGTAAATTGGACCTAGAAATCGATCGTTTGTTCAGCATCGCGCCAAGCTGAAACAAGCCGCTAAAATCAATGGTTGAAGTTAGCAGCAAGTTTTCGGGTCCCGATATCGCGAGAAGATCGCCAGTGCATGCTATATGATATGCTAGCTAACTTCAGTTCCCGGCGCGGCACGCACGCTAACTTCAGTCGGCCAGCTACCAGCATCTCGGTGCGACGCTGCGATCGAAATTTCCCGATAATTTGCAGTTTTTTTCATTGTTTCGGGGCTTATTTTTTGTTCTGTTCAGCTTTCAAACGCCATAGAATCATGTAAGTAGAATATCAAAACATTTTAAAATGGTATAAATTACCCAAATACGTACTTTGAGCCACTTTTTGAATGCACTGGCTCAGATCAGCTCGATCATGATACACTCCCCGGGAGTGTCGGCCTAACTTTGTCTGAACATCCGTAGGCTATAGCGTTCAAATGACTAGCAATTTTGCGCTTCCTGTTCAATTTCTGACTGTCAAACGAAGTAACGAACCAAGAATTTCTCGAAAATAACCACTCTTTAAAGTAAATGATATCGATTGCCCCATTTTTATTTGAATTCCGCTACATTAAGTGATAAACTTAATTTCTTTTTTAACATTTTTATATTATTTTTTTCTTCTTTTCGGGGCACCGTTTCCGTAAAAACGAAACCGGGTCCCGATTGAAACGTTCGGTAACCGGTGTGATCGACCGAACCGACTCAGCCTTAGTACAAATGCCGACATTTTGTTCCCCTTTCATTTGGAGTCAGTTTAGCATTAAGACAGAGGTATAAAGTAGGCATTGATCTGTAAGCTCATCACGGGAGATTTTCTATTCATTGAAACCCGCATCCCAAAGCAACAAATTTCTGAACCCCCTCCCCCAACAAGATAAATTTCAGTGAATCTATGATGACGGCAAAAGTAGGCAATAACTTAGTCCGAAAAATCAGCCAATGTTTTGAGGGTTCTTTCACGATTTGTAACTTTTCACCCGTTCTCTACATAATAGTACGATGTCATAATATTAAAGGACACCCCATAAACGAGTTGTATTTTGCTGACTAGCAATAAGTACTTGAAGATACCATTTCAATCTTACCTGGTCTTGACAGATTTGAGTTTTGCTTTGTTGAAGCCCATCAGCTCGTCGTGAATGGAATTCAAAGAAGTTGTTGACCTGAACATGTGTAATATCAAAATTAAAAAGGCATTCATGAAAATATGAATAAATCCATATGCAAATACAGAAACGGTAATGATGAAGAACAAGTACTGTAAACGTGGTTTATATTCGCGCGATTAATATTCTGCGCTGGCCATCACGAAAAAGACATTCGCGGGTTCTTGCATTTGCGCTGATCAAGGGTTAATTTATTTTTCCTTATCAAGAAGAACATGAACATAATTCACAAAAACATTTTACATGGAAGGAAATTGAATCTTTCAAAACTACATGTATCTTGCGCGCTCAGTACACGATGCGCATTAGATGTGGATAGGTACTGCATGCGCTCAAAACCAGAGTTTATACACTCGCCCACCAAGCGCATGGCACTGTATGCTCCATATTCATTCTTCACATATTCAGAATACCCACTGAAAATCACGCATATATTTTTTGAGGGTTTTAGAATTTGAGCTTGCCAAACCTAGAGCAAAAATTAATGCAATGCGAATAATACCATGTTTACAGTATACAAAATATTCATGGACCCCAATCTAGTCAGCTCATCCTTAATACATAAATACACACAATGCTGCAACATTTTTTTAATTAGTCCACCAAATAATTGTCAAGGTAATGCAAGAAAAAATAAATATTTGTTTCACGAAAGGGAAATTCTAAAGACAAAAACCTGTTCCAGGCTTCTTTTGGTAATACGAATACAAGAAGATATGAGAGAACTACTAGAGTTCTAAGTATTTTTGTAGGATTTGGACAATTTTACTAGATCCCTTTTAGTCTATTTTATAAATAAATTGATAGATATTAATTTGTACATGGTTGAAATAATCCCTGGAACTGTTTTAATTAAATCATAAATAAAATACCTCAATAACAAAGTAAACTGAGCGCCAAAAGAAACTCATCACTTCTTCAGAGCGGCACTCACTAAAATCCATAGCATCAAATAGAATCATATTTAGACAAAGATAAGTTATCATTCTCCTTATGAAGCATATCTAAAAAAATTAAAAGGTTGCTTTTGCCAAAAAAGAGAAAAATTTGATGGAATCGTACAGGTCACTTTTAAAAAATCACAGAAACTGCTCGCCTTCCGGGCACGGAGCTCAGTACGGACAATAGCCATTCTGGTGGTTACATAACCCGCCTTTGAAGTTGAATGAATAGCTATTGAAAGTTCTGAATATACCACCTTTCGTGGAGGTTCGCAGTGAGCAGATTCTGTGATTTTTGAAAAGTGATCTGTAGCGATTCCATCGCATTTTTCTCTTTTTTGGCAAAAGCAACCTTTTAATTTTTCAGATATGCTTCATAAGGAGAATGATAGCTTATCTGTGTTTAAATATGATTCAATTTGATACTATGGATTTTAGTGAGCGCCGCTCTGAAGAAGTGATAAGTTTCTTTTGGCGCTCAGTTTATATTTATATTTGTAAGAGGAAAACAACCAGGCATGAAAGAACTACTAGAGATGCAAGTGAGATTGTTCGATTCAGACAAGGTTACTAGATCCATTTAGCTACAGAGAAATTCAAGTATTTAGGATGGAGTATGTAAACCTACCCAACTTTCTTCAGCTGGTTCAATCGATCGTCACATTTCAGTAGCGGCTTCTTCGCTGGACTTGGTTTGCCAGTTGGTGTATTTATAATCTGTCAGGCAAAAAGCATGGAAATAGCAGATTATTATTAACACCAATCCCTGAACAGAACCAATTGAACAATATTCAAAAGGAATATGAACAGTGAATTATCTGTATCTTGCAGGGTTCCTGCACTTCCTAAGAATTTTTTTTTCCATGACTAGTTTAAGCTGTGTCAATTACACTTTTTGTTTGCCTGTTTGTAAGTAGTAACTTGATCTGTCACAAAAAAACAATAACAGTGAAACCTAGTTAACTAGATGGATCTTCGACTGCGCGCAGTCGAAAATTATGCCTCCGCTATCACGCGATTTTAATATCAAGCCCAAATTAACATGCACTGAATAATTAAAAACAAATTATTTTTCATATATTTTTTGTCCTGTGACCTTGACCATATGACCCCAAACTTTGTTGGCTACATTGGCTCCCTAAAGAAACATTCAGGTACCAAGTTTTATTGAAATATGACATTCAGTTCTTGAAATTTTGCCATTACAAGCCATTTTCGCATATATATTGAGTCTTGTGACCTTGAACTTTGACTTATGACCCCCAAATCTAATCAGATCATTGCCACCCCGACATGTACACTCATAGCAAGTTTGAAATTGATCCGTCAACCGGTTCTCGAGATATCGCGAGAACGAAAACGGGACGTACGTACGGACGGACACCCCGAAAACATAATGCCTCTGGCCACTTCGTTGGCGGAGGCATAATAAAAGCTCTAATACTGATCCAAGCTCTTTATATTCTTTTGTTTTTTTAACCCTAACATCACATGGTCATGTTGTATGGTTCCAATGGCTTCATCATAGCAAGGTTCCACTGTAGCGGATTATTTTCTTACTATATGAACTAGTTAAAACATATTCCACAGGTTGCCAAAGGGAAGAAACTAAAGTAGAATGTTGTACTAACCGTGTTTGTCCTCTCTCCCAGAGGTTTCTTGGCTGCACTGGATGGGGTGCGTGTAGACCCAGGCAAGTATGGGGGAGGGGGAGGGGGAGGGGCAGAAGGAGGGCCCCTGGAGATACCCCTAGATGCATCCTGTGGCAGCGGTGGTGGTGGAGGGGGCGCAGGCGCGGACGGAGGACCCCTGGCGGTACTACAGGTTACCCCTTCAGGGTTCTTGCTTTCCTTGCCCGAATCCACTCCATGACGGAGTGGTTTCCTCGGGGACGGGACCATCCTCAAGATATTGGAGCCGTCATCTGCTTGGGTGGGGGCTGAACCTGGAGGGGGGTAAGGGGGTGGGGCAGGGGTGCCTCTGGCCCTCTTTGGCGTCTTTGATCGTTGAGGGCTGCCTCTCTTGACTCGTTTGGCGGCCAGTCTCTTGGAGAAGCGCTTAGCCACTGGACTTGACTTTGTATCTGAATTAGGGAAGAATTTATATTAAACATCGTATTGAGATATAGAGCACAAGCTTTCAGGATGTTGCAGGATACAATTTACCAGGTGGTACACAAATTGTACACTATCTCCACTCGCCATATGTACACATTTTTTTACTTACCAGGTCGCAATTTGTACATTACAAGAAGCAATATCGGTATGATATGTGATATTTTCATAGAAAAATAATGTTTACCTAGTGAAAAAAGAGAAAATCACTGTTTTTACTGATCATTCATGTGAAGTATATGAATTTGGATTTTATGGACCACTGGGCATCGGAATTTGGATACCCTTGACTATGAGCGATCAACTATCCCCAAAATGAGTGAGACATTTGAAAAATCTAAACCCATTTCACTCTTCTGTTACCATAAGCCAAACGCTTTTGTGAAAGTGATTTTGGTTTAAATTTTACAAAGTTAATCGATCAGATGTACTGTACGTCACTAATGGCGGACTGATGTATGTTTGACTTGGAAATGACTCCTAACTAGGGAAAGAATTAATATTTATTATTCTGGGGCTACTTTTCAAGCTCGCCTGCATTAAATTAGCACTCTAAAATTTATTTTACATTGAACTTTGTGCAAATAACACTTGAATGAGGCTGCCTGGCTAAAGCCAGGGTAATAATGCTCTGAGCACTTTGAGACTTAACTGTAATAAAGTGCTTTATGAAAATGGCAATTATTATTATTATCAAATTTTTAGGGTCTCTTTTCTGAGTTTTAGGGGATAAATCGCCCTGAGCCGGCCCCAGTGTATGTTTGTCACTCAGTAAATATACACGGGGGCTCGGGGCAAATTCGCCCTCGAAATGCCAAAAAGAGCCCCCGAAGAGCATGAAAGAGCCCCTGAAATTTGCATAGAGTTCAATGCAAATCAAATATAAGATTGTTATTTTCATGCAGGCCTCAAGCTTGAAAAGTAGCCCCCGAAAAATATATTTTAATTTTTTCCCCTGGGATGTCGCTGCTCCTAACCTTGTGCGTAGTTGAAGACCTGGCACATCTCGCTCTGCATCTGCTGCAGCCCCTCCTCACACTCCTCCTGGCCGATGCCCTCCAGCATGAAGTCTGGCCCCTTCAACTTCTCAAATAACTTGCACTAAGAATACAAAATAAAGAGAGAGAAAGAGAGAAACAAAGCATTAATATCTTGCACTGACAATATACAAAATAAAGGGAGAGAAAGAGAAAGAAGGAGAGAGAAAGAAACATCTCGCTCTGCATCTGCTGCAGCCCCTCCTCACACTCCTCCTGGCCGATGCCCTCCAGCATGAAGTCTGGCCCCTTCAACCTCTCAAATAACTTGCAATAAGAATACAAAATAGAGAGAGAGAGAGAGAGATCTACAAACAAAGCATTAATATCTTGCAATAACAATATACAAAATAAAGGGAGAGAAAGAGAAAGAAGGAGAGAGAAAGAAACATCTCGCTCTGCATCTGCTGCAGCCCCTCCTAACACTCATCCTGGCTGATGCCCTCCAGCATGAAGTCTGGCCCCTTCAACCTCTCAAATAACTTGCACTAAGAATACAAAATAAAGAGAGAGAAAGAGAGAAACAAAGCATTAATATCTTGCACTGACAATATACAAAATAAAGGGAGAGAAAGAGAAAGAAGGAGAGAGAAAGAAACATCTCGCTCTGCATCTGCTGCAGCCCCTCCTCACACTCCTCCTGGCCGATGCCCTCCAGCATGAAGTCTGGCCCCTTCAACCTCTCAAATAACTTGCAATAAGAATACAAAATAAAGAGAGAGAGAGAGAGATCTACAAACAAAGCATTAATATCTTGCACTGACAATATACAAAATAAAGGGAGAGAAAGAGAAAGGAGAGAGAAAGAAACATCTCGCTCTGCATCTGCTGCAGCCCCTCCTAACATTACACTCATCCTGGCTGATGCCCTCCAGCATGAAGTCTGGCCCCTTCAACCTCTCAAATAACTTGCACTGAGAATACAAAATAAAGAGAGAGAGATAGAGAGAGAGAGGACGAAAGACAAACAAAGCGTTAATATCTTGCACTGACAATACAAAATAAAAAGAGAGAAAGAGAAAGAGAAAGAGAAATAGAAAGAGAAAGAAAGCTGGTCACATGTTGAAAACCATACACATTGACACATTGTGTAAACCTTTCAATCTTCAATGCAATATACCCTTATGGGGCAAGCTAGGGTTTGGCTGTTAATGGACCATTTCAGAAATGATCTAAATCTGTATAAATGTAAACAGACTTCTCAAACTAATCTTATCAGCTTGGTCTAGTTGTGGTAATGAACATATTAAATACATTTTAAATGCATCATTTAAGATGCATTATTTAGAGGTGAATAATACACTTGGTCAAGTACAGCTTTGCATTTCAAACCCAAACACCAACACTTAGAGCCCTGTTACACCAACCGAAAGGCCAGCCTCTGGCCGACCTAAATTTTTGATGTAAATGCACGAAAATCGAATGAAATCCAAACTGATGAGAATTCGGGCCATTAAACCTGTTCACTACAAGATTCTAAAATCCCCATAGACTTTGTACATAGCCCACCCAGTTCCCATAAGCAATGGGTTTAGTTTACAAATTATATCACAGTAAGTTTACAAATACGAACCTTGAGAAAAGAGAAAATGCCTTCATTCTCGGCTTCCTCCTGCTTTTTCTTCGCTAGAACCTTTTTGAAAACATCAGAATTGCTGTCAAGATACTCCAGTAGCCCCTGCAATAAAAAGTAAAATTTGATTACATTGAAACATATAAGTATGATGAAACTATGAAAGTTACGTCGACGAAGGTCAAGTAAGGTTTTCTGAGGTAAATATTTGTACTGTGATCAAAAGCTGCAAATGTATACATTAAAGGGATCTAGTAACTTTGTTGGCATGTGCAAAAAGTGATGGATGGTTGATGCAATGTATAGTGTTGTAATCTCATATGTCCACAGGGTATTGTGTGAAAATTTCAAGTCAAATGGACATTGCATGGCCAAGTAATGAGCGACAATGCAAAGTGATATTGGGTGATATTCACTAACTCACTGCATTCACTTTGTACAGGGATGAAAAACTCGCCCGGAGTTTTTCTTATCTCAATACTTCGATCGTACATATCTTTGTAACGAGAGGGAAATTTGAAAAACCGAAACCTGTCCCATGATTTTATTGTTAATACGAATACAACAAGGTATGAGGGAACCGCTAGAATTAAAATTGTATTTTGAGGATTTGGACAATGTTACTAAGTCCCTTTAAAACATCATAACAAGCACCTTGGGTCCATTGACTGATTGAATTTACCTCGATATTATACCGGATATCTTGAACTTGTATTTGAGCTTTAAAGGGACTTAGTAACATTGTCCAAATCCTCAAAATAAATTTTTCATTCTAGCGGGTCACTCATACCTTGTTGTATTCGTATTAACAATAAAATCATGGGACAGGTTTCGGTTTTTCAAATTTCCCTTTCGTTACAAAGATATGTACGATCGAAGTATTCAGATAAGAACAACTCCGGGCGAGTTTTTCTTCTGTGCACAAAGTGAGTGCAGTGAGTTATTGAATATCACTTTGCATTTTCGCTCATTACTTGGCCATGCAATGTCCATTTGACTTGAAATTTTCACACAATACCCTGTGGACATATGAGATAACAATAATATACATTGCATCAACCATTCATCACTTTTTGCACATGTCAACAAAGTTACTAGATCCCTTTAAAACACTAAAATACATTAGATGGGACCTGTGAAATAAACTGAAATTACCTCGCTATATTAGGTACCTGTTCATAAAAGAGCTTGTAATAAAGAGGTTCCACTAAGGGTTTAGAATAAGTTGTCATAGTACATGCATGCAATTCAATCATGGTACAGTGATACAAGGTAATTTTTCTGGTCCCAGCTCTTTCTATTCTTTTATTTTGGTACTGGGAAATATGAATACATGGCACCTCCTATAACCCAGTTATACACAAGTATAGGTACAAAGCAGCAATAGCAGATTCGTTGTCTGAATGACGAACGGGGTGGGCATACTCATTCAAACTAGATAATTTGTTTTAACATTCTAAGTAATTTGTTCTTTCTAAGAACATACTAAGCTGGGGCACTAAGATCAGCATTCCTATATAACAAATCTAGATAAAAATATCTTTTTCATTTAAATGATTTAACAACAAAGAAACAAAACTTGTTTTCTCACATACAAGGTTTGTTACTTGATAAGGCCACTAAAATTCTACTTTATGACATTTTCCTGAATCTGACAAAAGGAAGCAACTGACAATTTTATGGATAGTCTTTTTACTTGTTTTGGGGTAATTGAGATACCTATATATGCTTTAAATACACAATGGTGAACAAATTAAAGTCACCTGACAATCCATTTATGAGAAATTAATAGGTCAAAAGGAAGTTACTGCACAAATATCATCATAAAAATCCTCATTTACAATAAAACTACTAATTGTCAGTTGCTTCCTTTTGTCAGATTAGGATTAGGGCATTTCACTTGCTCTGTGCCATCAAGCAAGTGGTAGAGGCGAGCCCTCGTTTAAACGTTACCTGCAGAGCATCATATGTCTCCATTGAGCCCTGTACTTCATATTCCTGTGCCGTAATCCTACTGCAATAGCTCTGGGCTAATGGTGTAGCTGGGTCATACTCTCCAAAGGTTTCCATGGCGATGTTGTTTAGTGTCCTCCAATTTTATTCCTCCATAAAGACAGACAGCTAACTGTGTGCAGGGCATGAAGCAAAGAAGTGTTGAGTTAAATTTGTAACTTAGGGATCTAGTAACATTGTCAAATCCTCAAAATTTACTTGGAACTTTACGGTTCCCATATAATACCGTAAAAGTTTGACTAGAGGCGCTACTGGTTTAGAGGAGTATCAATAGCGCCAGCAAACATCCAAAACGATCCAGTATAATGTATCTAGCCTTTTGTCAACGATCTTCGAGCCGGTCTAAATGAATATTCATGATAGCATTATCACGCAAAGTTAGAAAAGATGAACGTTACTAAGGGTTGAAATCCAATCAAGCAAGCAGAAGTAGCTCTTGGGTCGATGGTTGGTGCAAATCAGGATAAGGTAAAATTGCATCACGGTATGAAGAGCCGTAGGTTCAAGACGCACTGGATAAGTGATTTATTTTTTATTTTTTATTTCATAGGAAATTTTGTTTTAACAGATGCCAGCGTTTTGTGCATAGGAATGGGAATGAAAATTATCATTTCTGTGTTAAAGGCATACATGTAAAGTGTCCAAATCCACGAAAATTACTTGGAGCTTCATCGTTTCTCTTCTACCGTGTTGTTTAGCTTATGGTAAGAGAAGAATAAAATAGGGTTTGATTTTTTCAAATGTCCCTTTAGTATGAAGATAATTATCATTGAAAATCATTATTTCTAAAGCGTTAATCAACGCAATTGAAAAAAAGTACAATTGTCTCAGCATAGAACGTCCGCATGCAGCACCCGTGAGAACATTGCGGAGATTGAACTTTGAGCCGAGCGAGTTCAAATTCCATGAATTATGTACTACGTGTGTAAAAATACACGGATGCGAATATCTCAAACGGATCATTCATTACTACGACAGAAGTATGGCAGACCATCAGTATTCTGTGATAAAATATGAACTCAATATTCGTTTTTTTCACTAGGTAAACAGTGTTCGTTTTCTTTCAAACTTTCACAAATCTTTCAATTGTATTTTACAATGATATTGATGTAGGATTGAAGTCTCAAATGTCATTTTGTGCAATATCTGACACTTTACATGCATCACTTTAACTTAAATACACAATTATTACATTCAGGTGAGTGAAGTCCTGACATTCTGCTAGTAATAGTATATTAAGCTTTATATATTAGTGGATGGAGGGGGTAGGGTCATTTTAAAATTGATTCATCACCCTGTTTCAGCAAACTCTTCATCAAGCACAAATTTTATTTTACTCTTTTCCGACCAAGAATTAATAACAACTTATGAATAGGAAGCAATGTTGAGCAACCCAGTCCGCCCCCCTCCCCCCCCCCCCCACCCCCCACACACAAACGGACACAAACACACCCGTTATAGTATACATGCACACAGCACACGCACGCTATGACTACGATTATGTTCATTATGCATGGTTTGTCAGATTCGAACTTGAGATGCCGTGTCATGCATTCTTTGATTTTATGCTGCTAGTGCTGCACGTTGTAACTTGGAAACTGCTGTTATGCAATATGTTTATATCTCTATAGTTGAGATGAAACTCAAGAGATTATGCAAATATATATGTTGTTGCTATTCATTTGAAATAGTGTGAATAGTCTTGTTGGTGGTGCATCATGAGTTCCTTTTCAAAACAGATAATGCGGAGAGCACAATGAGGATAACGATTGCTTGGACAGAATAATACAGTTCGAACAATAATGTTCCTCCTAGCGCCTCAAATAATGCAATAGATCGTACACCTGTTTTGAATAATTATACATTTAAGCATGAATGAAACGTCGAAGATGTGTGAAAGGGCTGAAAGAATATGCTTTAAATTCCGCTTCAGAACGTGGTTCAACGGTAGATGGTATTGGTCTGTTTTTAGATCCCAAAGTACGCGGATCAAATCCACCCAAATGAAGTCCTGCGTTTTTTTTATAGTATTAGTTGTTGGTTCTGTTTCCCTGTTTTGTGTCATTCTCCTTTCATTTCACTTTTTTTCTCGTCATTTTTTGTTCATTATATTCTTTTATTTATTTTGTTTTAAATTGTTTCAATTCATTTGTTTCTTTTGTAACCAGCATTTAAAAACAATGTTTTCATGATTGGTTTTGTTTGCATTCATTCAAATACAGTACGCACATAGCGCACACACCTCACATACGTTAATACCAGAATAAAGTTAGCAAGTATCTGTAATCCCAATATAAATCAATTGTTGGCCCCAAAGTCCACTCAGATTGATAAAGGGACAACATTTCTCCTCCGATAGACAAGATCGCTACTATATTTTCTTGCCCAAGTGCTTCAAAATATGACGACATCTGGGATAACCTCGATCACTTAATCGACTGTAAATCAACGGCATAATATGCCATTACAAAATGGACTATCATGCAGAGAGCGCTATAATGCATAGTTACGTAATATTCAAACAGATCGACTGCTTGTACGAGGTTTATCTGCCTTCAGTGTGCGTCGTAAAATATGATAACAAAAGAATCACATGGAAACCAAACAGGTGATCGTGATGAATAGAAATTCAACTGGAAAGAGAAAACTAGTTAAAGACAAATTACCTTATTAGATGAACATAATGCTTAAATATAGAGCGATTTTGTAATAAATAGTTGTACATGGAATATTTTCTATGGAATGATTTGTGAAAATACTATAACATGTTAATGTAAAACACATTCCCTTATTCAAACATATCAGGAACCAATGGCTATGAGGCAGAATGCATGTTGTACATACATACTCGATAGCTACATTGCTATTTAACATGTTTAATTTGATTGAATTGTTTTTAATTGTCATCTACCAGCCTTTAGGGGATTTGGCTTTAAGGGGCGTATTTTCTTAAAGTAATTCTAATACAATACGTAATCCTCATTGATTTACTGGTCGTGATGTTCAGTGAAATATTTTGGAGGGGTTGAAGGGGAAGGATGATGGGTAGCTTGAGAGACATCGTTAAATGGACCAAGGCCCAAGGGTGTCGAAAATTCATAACAAACATTATTTTAAAAACACGTTACAAGTTACAAGTTGCCCCTTCCCCCTTTACCACTATTTGGCGGCCTTGGGGAAACAACTGAATAAGTGGTCTCGGCCTCGAACATTTTTGGCGACGGACATGCACCCCCCCCCCCCCCCCCCCATGGGCGTCGATACTTACGTAATACCCATTCATCAGGGGGATGGATGAATAGATCATCCACCCTGATGAATGGGTATCAATGACAGATCGACGCCCATGCCCCCCCCCCCCCCCCGCCTACACGACTCTTAACTAGTGTGTTTGTGTGTGTGTGTGTGTGTGTGTGTGTGTGTGTGTGGGTGGGGTGGGGTGGGGTGGGACAGGGAATGCCATGATTTCACCTGAATGTCATAATTGTGTATCTGACAAAAAGTAAATGATTTTCCTTCCTATTCCTATGCACAAAACGGTGGCATTTGTTAAAACAAAATTTCCTATGAAATCGAAGAATAAAAACATAATTAATGCAATGCGACTTGAACCTACGGCTTTACATACCGCCATGCCTATAATGATTTGCACCAACCACCGACCCAAGAGCTCTTTCTGCTTGCTTGGTGGGTTTTTTACCCTAAGTAACGTTTACCTCTTCTCAATTTTACATGATTATGCTATCATGAATATTCATTAAGACCTGCTCGAAGATCGTTGACAAAGGGCTAGATACATATTCATTATACTATATCATTGTGGACGGGGCTGGGGCTGTTGATAATATCTGCTAATACTGTGAGAAAGTAGCGCCTCTAGTCAAACTTTTACGGTACCCCATTTTATGTAACATTAGTACCCATAGAAGCATGAAACGGATTTCATTTTTCTAAATTTCTCTTGTGTCACATCATAAAGATTTATAATTCTCTATTGGAATTATAACTGTGTACATACAGAGTCAGTCCAATGCCAATATGAGTTAGTGAATATCACTTTGCATTTTCTCTAATTATTTGATCATTTATTTACCATGGAATTTTCACATTGCATCGCTATTGGACATATCACTCAGATACTTGATACTTTGGAGTTTGTCATTGTAATTTAAACCTTAACTGAAGTTTTATTAACAGAAATACACATTTTAAGTTAACAACCATTTGCCAGGTTATGCACATGTCAACAAAGTTATGTTGGTAAGTAGTACAATAATATATGAACATAATTATTGCGCAGAGTACTAGTAGTCTAGCACTATGAACCACTAGATCAACAAATCCATCTTTTTCATGGCCTCTTTTACATTTACTGCAATCATAAACTATAAAGTATAATAATAACAGACCATAAAATAGATAGATATTTGTCAATCCACTCCAGTCTAGACTCTAGATATATCATATAGGCACACATAGCTATATTAGTACAGTGCTGTCTGGAGGTTACGATTTTCGTACATTTGCACTGTATTGGCTGCCCCGTCCAAGACCAAGTGGTATATTTTTGCACGCTGATTCCTGCCTCCCTTTACCTGCAAATGCAGGCGCTAGTTCACTATTGTACCCGCACTCCGGTGTCGGCACGCTAGGCCGCTAGCTGCCCGTGACGCGCTCGTGAAGAGTACCCTTCGAAACAAAAATATAACGCACCCAAAATCAACTAAATTTTCGACAATTGTTAGTCCTAACCCTATATAACCCTAACTAAACCCCTAACCCTAACCCTAATTTGGTGGCTATAGGTCAGATTAATGGCTATAGGTCAGATTTAGTGGCTAAGTATAGGTCAGATTTAGTGGCTATAACTTGGCTACATATTAGTCAGTATAGCAGTGGTGGGGCCTAATACTAGTACTACCTAATACACGATATAGCCATTAATCTGACCTATAGCCACCAAATTAGGGTTAGGGTTAGGGGTTTAGTTAGGGTTATATAGGGTTAGGACTAACAAATGTCGAAGATTTAGTTGATTTTGGGTGCGTTATATGTTTGTTTCGAAGGGTACTCTTCACGAGCGCGTCACGGGCAGCTAGCGGCCTAGATCGACAAATCTATCGCTTTCATGGCCTTTTTGACATTATTATTGTTATTTTCACTGTCGGCATTCTATCGATAGACGCAATCTATACACTCTGCCTTGCGCAGTAAGAACACCGTAACTCGAGAGTAAAAGTTAGTTACGGAAAATGATTTTTTTGTTCACATAAAACACCACATTCTCACACTTTGAGCGACATTTGTAGCCCTATCAATACATTTAGGGCTGATATAATACTTTAACTCACCGATATCGTGTGTCGCTATACATGTCATTCTATAATTACGGCGAATTGTGAGATTTTCCACAATTTTCCATGCCTCTTCTTCGGTCTTTCGCGGTACTTTTTGTTCAAACTGCAAAAAAAAAAAATATATAACGTGCATCCGTATGCGCGAACACTTTTTCAGAAACTTAGGCAGCTAGGTACGGTACAGCGCGCGCGCCGCAAAGCTGCTATAACTTGGCGCGCCCAAGTTCTGTATAGCAGCTTTGCGGCGCGCGCGCTGATCTACTAGCGGCCTAGCGTGCCGACACCGGAGTGCGGGTACAATAGTGAACTAGCGCCCAAATGCAAACAAATATTAATTAGTGCATGCTAAAAGTATAAATCATACTATTTGATAATACTTACCAACTCTGATGTATTGAACTTGAAGAGTTTGAAGACCATAATTTGTGTAAAAAACAATGATTTGCAGTCCCGTTTTCCTTCGCCGATATTCTGAAAACAGCACATTCATGTATTGAACGAGCGTGTTGTGCAATAGCAAAAATTAACCAAATGAAGTGAGCCATCTACCGCCCATTCGTACACTGTACCATTCAAAAGACAATTATTAATTTAAATTTAAATTTTAAATTTAAAAAAAAGTATGAAACTGCAGCCATGCCCAAGACCAAGACAGTCATGGTATAGATAGTGCATTATACTTATAGCGTCTGATGGAATGCTAGATCGACAAATCTATCGCTTTCGTGGCCTCTTTGACATTATTAATTGTCATGTTCACTGTCGAGTGTCGGCAAGCTAGAATTACTAGAATGCCGGCGACAGTGAACATGACAAATGTCAAAAAGGCCATGAAAGCGATAGATTTGTCGATCTGACTAATGGAATGCATGCTTCAATCGACTCCTTTCAATCATTTATTATAGCCAAGTTCTGTACATCATATTGGGCATGTTGGGCAATTTATTTAAATCAATGTGTCGTTTTTATTCACATTTTGTACCTTTTTATCTGTATTCAAATTACTGAAAATTAATAACATTATTTTGAATACGTGGGACTGTAGTAATTAATCTGGCCCGCGTCTCCATCCTCAAAATCAATACAAACACAATTTGTTACCTCACTCAGAATCGTTCTCTGACTTCTCTCCAATGCTAGATTCTGTAATTCACAAATCACGAGCAAATTTCCTGTTCTCAGTGGTGTCAGCAATTAACACGGCGAACTAGATTTGGGCTTTTAGTTTTAGTTTTGGCTTGCTTCTTCACTCAGCTCAGGATTCAAGCGCAAGGGCAATATGACGTCATTCCAATGTCCGTGTATCATTGGTTAGATTTTGAGCAACCATTTAGAACAAGCCACGCCCCCACCGCGCTAACATCATTGTTTACATGAAAGCTACGTCAAGTTTCTCTTTAGTTTTATTTGATTTCAAGATGTCTGTGAAATTATTTTATGATATCATGGCGCCGAGGCCGAGGTCGGTGATGATGTTCATCAAGGCAAACAAAATTCCATTCACTCCTTGCCCGATAGCAATGCGAAAAAGTAAGTGCATAATTTGGCTTCCGGTACTACCAGGTCGGTCTACGCAGCGCTCGGGCATCCTCTGGACGAGATCGAGAATGCTTGGTGTGCCCGTTCGGGTAGTAGCTAGCTCCTCGCACGCACGTGCTGCTGATTGAGTGATTGTGCTGTATGCATGGTTGTTCAGGTCCATGACGGGTCGCCCACTGTCAGGTCGCCCCCTACCAAGTCGCCCCCACTTTGGACACTTCGCCCCCTGTTTTTTTTTTGCCGATTTTGAGATTCTTGGACGGCTCGCCCCTAAATTCTTGGACGGCTCGCCCCCTAAATTTGTTGTTTAAAATTGATGTTTTTAAAAGTTCAAAGTCATGCCATTTTTATTTCCTGGCATCTCAGTAGTATTTTCTTACTAATTATTGTGATTTTTTTCCCGAATTTGTATTTTAACTGCGTTTTTTCGAGGATATATGCACCTAATGTCCAAATTTTGCACCAGCTCGCGTACGGCACATCGCGTGCAGCCAGAGGAGCTTCCAGCATTGAATGCTTGAATTAAGGTAAAATTAACTTTGATAAAACTATATTTTCAGTATTTTTATTAAATAGAGTGTTCTCAGAGTGATAAGTAACATTTTCAAACAGTAAATTTATGTGTATAATTTGTATACAGTTGAACTCTATTCATTCGGAAGGTAGCCCTGCTCTGGCATGCGTTCACCGGCTGTACAACCGTGAACCCGCACTCACTGAACCCGCACACCGGCTTTTGTCTGCGGAGCGCACCCGGCAGCTCGGCGGGGTAGCCGCTCCCCGTTACCGTACGTAACCAGGCATCTATCGGCGCACTACTCACTTGAACGGGTCGAGTTTCACGATAAATTTCAGATTTGTTGATGTCTTTTCAACTAATTGGCTTGGATCTGTGAAATCCTTGGAAATTTTCCTTTTTAATAGTATACTAGCGATAGTTGTTCTGCTAAAACTAACAATAAATTGAATATATGATTATGAAAGTGACATGACCAAATGCTTAATTTTATCCCGTATGTATATCGTTCGGGCGACGAAATAGTACCTACCCCATTCATCAAGTTTGAATTTTACATTGAAATAAGGCTTAATAAATTCTGCATACATTGGACGTGGTACCATTTTTTCTTTAGGGAGTAAGAGTATATTTGGCTTTTCAAATGATATGGGTGGCGGTGGAGGGTAAACCTATTAGTATTACACAAGCAGTAGTTAGATATTAAACTGTTGACTGTCGCACGGCGCCACAGCTTGCCGTCCTGGTTGTTATGAAAGACATTCAACATTTGTAACTGATGAAATCTTGACTTATTTGTTCATCCTACTGTGTGAGTTCATGAAGGAAAACAATCCATGAGTTTACGATAAGGGAATAATTATTTTATGTGAAATATCACTTCGAAGGTCGTAGGGTGGCGCATTAATGTTTACGTATGGCAATGCTAGAAATTAACATTTTTGCTTTGTGGCCCAGTCGGGCAAGTAAAAACAAGATTTGTCAACTTCTAGTGGCCCGAAACCTATACCTGCTGGCCCAAAACAAGGTCCAAGGATAAACATAACAAATTCTGTTACATTTGCTTGCCCGATCGGGCCAGTAGAATTTAGGATCAATGAAATTTGGTGGCCCGAAGCTAATTTTTAGTGGCCCCGGGCCAGCGGGCCTATGCTAATTTTGAGCACTGCGTATGGTAGTTACCATGCCTTCCTTGTACACCGTACCAGCGCGCACTAGCTGTGAACATTGTCGTTGCAAATATTGCAATTACATGAAGTTGTAGGGAGTTACAGGGAGTGGAGATGGTGCACACAATGTGTGCTGGTTTGCATTGTATCCTATGACCGGGGTAATAATATCATTGTAAAGCGCTTAGAGATGATCATCAATCATATTAGGCGCTATATAAATAGTGTATATTATTATTATTATTATTAATTATTTTTACAAAAAATTATACAAGTATAATGCACAATTAAATGGCTGTGATGTTTTACTATCTTAAGGTCTATAACTCCACAAAAAGAGATTTCAAGCCCTAATTGTTTCAGGCATGCTATTAAATTACATTTTCTTTCTGTATAAGACAATAACCTCACAACTTTTGAAATTTGGCTTGCAAAAGATGGACAGTCTCTTAAAATTTATCGTAAGAGTATCTTGCGATGTCCATACGAGCCCCACAATTTCAAGGCATCCATTGGGAGCTAAGAGTAAGATTGTGTGCAAAAGAGCTGTTCAATTTTCTTTTGCTTTTACTTCTAAATTCATCGCACATACCATGGGGAATACTTCCTGAAATCATCCACAGAATATCTACAGTAGGCAGAAATATCTTGCATCATGCATTAGTGTGGTGTCACAATTAGATATTGTTTGAGTACTGAGTTTGTAACTTAGGTGAGGTTAGACTGATTTCATTTTTTTTTTATGGGGGGGGGGGGGCTTAATGTTTTTTTAATTTTTGTATTATTTATTTTTTATATTTTTCCATTTTTTAGTAGGCTCAAGATCAACTGCTGTAGGGAAGGGGATCATTTGCTTATCAACTCTTCGTAATGGATGCCTGTATGCAGGTTAGGAATCAATGTACTGTACAAATATTTCTTAGTTAAAGGGGCCCTGCAACCCAAATGCATGTTGACCTCTGTTCATCTGTATTAGTGTACACATTCAATATTTGTAAACAGTTTGACCCAAATATGTTTTGTATATTTTTAAACATTTTATCATTTATTTGTCTTCATGTTGCTAAGCCCCACCTCCTAAAAAACCCTCCAGAGCAAATTCTATTGTTGACCTGCAGTGACATTTTGTCAATCACTGGTCAGCTACCATGAGATTAACAAAAGATGAAAGTACAAAAAGATTAGGCTAATCACAATAGCATCACACGGTTGAATAGAATACCAACTCACACAACTTCAATTACAATAGCTGTTGCTATGTCAGAATAAAAGCACTGTCTAAGCTATTGCATGGAGGTATGCAGGGCATGCTTTTGTGTGGATGTTCTTTTTGTACTTTCATCTTTTGTTAATCTCATGGTAGCTGACCAGTGATTGACAAATGATGTCACTGCAGGTCAACAATAGAATTTGCTCTGGAGGGTTTTTTAGGAGGTGGGGCTTAGCAACATGAAGACAAATAAATGATAAAATGTTTAAAAATATACAAAACATATTTGGGTCAAACCGTTTACAAATATTGAATGTGTACACTAATACAGATGAACAGAGGTCAACATGCATTTGGGTTGCAGGGCCCCTTTAAAGGCATGCCTGTAAAGTGTAAAATTCTGCCGAAAGAGACATTTGAGACTTCAATCCTACATCAATATCATTGTAAAATACAATTGAAAGATTTGTGAAAGTTTGAAAGAAAACGAACACTGTTTACCTAGTGAAAAAAGCGAGTTCATATTTTATCACCGAATACTGATGGCCTATCGTACATTTGTAGCAGTAATATTCATCCGTTGACGATATCCGCACCCGTGCATGTTTACAGACGGTGAGGAATTCATGGAATTTGCGCTCACTCGGCTCTAAGTTCAATCGGGCGGGATGTTTCCCACGCTAGCTCGCTGGCCGGACGTATTCAGCTAGGACAATTGTACTTTTTTTGAAAAGCGTTGACAACGCTTTTCAAATAATGATTTTCAATGATAATTATCTTCATACTAAAGGGACATTTGAAAAAATCTAACCCTATTTTATTCTTCTCTATGATAAGCTAAACAACACGGCAGAAGAGAAACGAGGAAGCTCCAAGTTTTTTTCGTGGAGTTAGACACTTTACAGGCATGCCTTTAAAGGTAAAGTGACTACTAACTCCACAAAAATTAATTTGAGCTTCCACATTTCTCTTCTACCGAATCTAATGAATACATATTTTTTTTTTCTACCTGCTAAGCTCCACCCCTAAAAAAACCTCCATCATTGACTTTTGTGACATCATAATACCATTCAACCATCAGTTAGCTAGATAAACATGAACAAAAGATATGTTCTCACCCACTAAGTACCTCATTGCATTAGCATTGGATGATTTCATTGAAACCCTACTTTTCATGGTGAGTGGGCATTGTATAAAACATGCAATAATATTGTGAACAAGGGGTCAGTTGATAGGAAGGGAATTACCAATGTCTTTTGTTCATCTAGCTGACTGATGGTTGAATGGTATTATATGATGTCACAAAAGTCAATTGCTTCTGGAGGGTTTTTTTAGCGGTGAAGCTTAGCAGGTAGAATAAAAGTACTAGAAAAAAATAATATAACAAATATGACAAAAATGTACATCAAATAGTCAAAAGATATGTGATGTATTCATTATTACAGATCAACAAAAGTCAACATGCGTTTGTAATTTAGTCACCCTTTAAAGTTCATTTAATTCAGTGAAAATGTGAAGAAAAAAATTGTGCATACATAGTGTGAAAACATTGCTGTACATAGCATATGTAGCAGGGTTCCCACTAAAATAATATAGTATTTTCCTCACAAAATGAATTTAAGTTACTTAAAGGGATAGTTGAGTTCTGGTAAGGAGAGTACAGTTTTAGTGAAACTGAATTTTAGTAACCAAAACCTGCATCATTACATTACAAACTAATAGTTATAACTAGAAAGGAACACAAAATTACAAATGACGTAGTAAAGATCATGTTATCATTCAAAAAGAGCCGTTAAAACGTAAGAGGGCGCTCTCTAAACACTCATCGGTTTTAACCATTTTAAATAAAATATTGTGCATGTGATGCTTTGTTGAAATAGTGATTAGATAGAGAAATAACCAACAACTATTTAAATACCTATTTTGTAACTTTTTGAAAAGAGGAAGCATTTTTTTGAATTTTTAACGGCTGGTTCAAAATTCTCTAATAAACCGGGCCCCGGGTTTATTACAAATTGTTATATTTATGGATATTTCAGCCGTTTCTGAACCGATTTTGATCAAACAAAGATGATTTTATTGTTTAAATATTATGCTCTTTCAAATTTTACACTCAGTTTTTCATTACCTCACAAACCAATTAAGTAG
Source organism: Echinarachnius parma (assembly GCA_037951105.1). Lineage (NCBI taxonomy): Eukaryota > Metazoa > Echinodermata > Echinoidea > Clypeasteroida > Echinarachniidae > Echinarachnius > Echinarachnius parma. The sequence goes on along the minus strand of JBAMJV010000939.1, from coordinate 84,226 downwards.
TCTAGCGCCCTCTCTACCAAAACTCAACTTTCCCTTTAACTAATTAGTTCATTTTAAAGCAAAAATACATGAAACTGTATCATATTCCCATTCAATTATACCCTAAATGTATACAAAAGAAAGAAAATAATGGCATTAAATACAAATATATATATGTTTAATCTGAATTGAATTCCATCCCATCGCAAGAGGGCGGTATTATGCAAAATGTGTGTGGTACAATTAATTGTCCTATGCATGAGCTATCCCAAAACACTTCTTTAATTCTGGAAGAAAACAATGTTTACAAAATTCCATAATTCCATTATTTTAAAGTGTGTTACAGCAAATCTGAGAGACCATATGCTTAGCTGAACACAGTTCCAGAAACTGAAGATACTCACCTTTCCTATTATTTATGACAGAAAATCATTTCTTCAATTTAAAATGTTTACCCTTCGGTCGGACTACTTTTGGCTTTGGCCTAAGCATAAACACTTTTGGGTTTCAATTTATCATAAACAGGGCTCAAAATTATTACTGACCCTACATGGCTTTTAGCCACTGTTCCGTAAAATCAGCAGAAATCTAGTCTTACTTTGAATGTCCATTGGCATTGCACATAGTCTACTTGTGGGTCAGGATATGGTTAATATTTTCATACAGAAAACATTACATTTTCATACAAACATAGCATTGTTTTTCCTTTTCTTTATTATGTAGGTATAGACTATAGGAAATCACTGGAAAGATTCAAGAATCAAGCTTCTCCACTCTGGCTCTGCTGAATGTAGTACCTGGCCGGCCGGTTCCCTAACCAGTGTCAAATATTTCTACACGTCTTACTTTGGCTCTGCATGCTGAACCCCATCCATTAATTTCGGACTCCCTGGCCTTCCCTGCAGTCTGTTCCTGGCCCCTGGGTGCCCTTATGCTTTCAGTGCTAGCTCATCATTTCATGGTAATTGTTTGTTTGTACAATTTTAAGAAATTGGCAAAGTTGGTTGATTGGATGCTTGAATTGTTAAGTTTTAAATGTATGTAACCATGGATTTAACGCCTTAACTGTATTTAGGCTAGCCCACATCAGCAATGGGTTTGGGATACCCGGCTAGTCCTATTGCCTAGTAGTACTAGCCGGGTAGCCCAAGCTCAGCCTAGTAGTAGTATCGTGATTTATGTTCAAAACGATACCGCTGAATAGTTATTCTTCTTGTTTCTGATCATGAAATGGTGGGAAAGTCAAATTTTGAACCATTTTGAGAAGCCATTGATTTTGTTCCAAGTTGTTTTGACTTTGGTGTATTTCATAGAGAAAACATTGCCTTTTTATATAAACATAAAATTTGAAAATTGTAATTCGTTTTTAAAATGTTTCTAAACATATTTTTTTTGGTTCTACTTGCTGTAGGAAGACACTGGCTCTGCTGAGCGCTGTACTTGCCTGGGTTAGCCCAACCAGTGTAAACTAGTCCTACATGTTACTCCGTCTAACTCTGGCCTTCCATGCAGTCTGTTCCTGGGTGCCCCAATGGTTCTAGTGTTGGCTTATCTTTTTGAGGTAATTGTTCTTGCAATTTTTAGAGATATGCAAAGTTGGTTGAATGGAGTGGTTGAATTGTCCAGCTTTATGTAACCATGAATTTAACAATGGATTTTTAGGCTAGCCCTCATCACCAATGTAACATGGTTTAAGCATGGGCTATACCTGGCTAGTCACATTGCCTACAATAGTAGCCAGATAGCACAGGGCCCACCTAGTACAATCACAATTGATTCTCCACATTAATGGAAATGGGTAGGCTAGTGTGCTCGGCCTCTTAACACATTATTTGAAATATAATCCAGTAATTCATTTTTAAAATAATATAGATGTAGCAGAAATATTACTAGTGCCATTACCACTTGGTTACTGATGTACTTAGTTCTGTCACACCCTGGTGAGCATGGGGATAACTGCTTTACTGCCGGGTATGTTTTTTTATTTATTTAAAATTAATACACATTGTATGTGTGGGGGTATTAAAACAAATAAGATGTGCTATAGGCATGATTTAAATTCAGATTTTGATGAAGTTGACGATTTGTATATTGATTGCATGTCTGCATTAATTGAATTTTGTTGGTTGGTATAGAATGTTGTTGTGTTAACCATGTCCATTATTATCTTTCAATTGAGTTCACTTGATAATTAAATTTTAGTTATTTTCTCTTTTCTCATAAAAACAGGACTAATGATGCAAGATCATGGAACTTGTGACAGCATGAGATCAGTGCTTCAGTGGAGCAGAAAGGACAATAACATTAATACGGTATGACTATCTTTTCTGAAACATTTGATCTGGTGACAGTTGATCCAAAATCTGTTGTTGCTTTATTACTGTTAAAGGTTTAGTGCTAGGAATAATAATTAGGGTTTTTGTTAGGACATAGGAGTTTGGTTAGTTTGGAAATTTTATTGATTTGAGAAAAATTAATAGTAAAGCTATTTTTCCTGAAGCAATTTAAAACTTATACTTGCTGTCAAATTTAATGAGTAGAGTGAAATCAAAGAAAATTTAGTTGAATTTAATTTAATGAAATTTGGAGGTATCAATGTAAATGGAATGATAAAAAAGTATTTCCAGTTAGACTCTATGATAGTATTCATTAATTCCATTTTCTGTGCATTTCTGTTGTTGAAATACTTACAGGCGATCTGTATTACACCCAAACGCTCATAAAGAGGAAGTGTGAGGGGGGGGGGGGGGGGGGAGTACAGAGTACTATTCGCAGAGATTTGGTCACCTTGTCTGACTTAACGAGTGATTTAAATTGATGTCAACCACTCACTCTGAAACTTGTATTCCAGTTACATAGGGTGGGGAGGGATGTGTAATTATTATTTTCTTTCTTCTTTTTTTTTGGGGGGGGGGGGGGGGCACTCTTTTTGTCATTGTTTTTATCAAATTATTTGGAGACATGCGCTCCCTGACTTGACCCCCACTTTGATAAAAATATTTTGACATTAAATTTTTAAAAGCTCATTATAGGAGGACACACACTTAGCCCCCAATATAACTACCCCACTGTAATACTTATTTTAAATGTAAAAGGATATTTCAAACACAACTTCTAGTCATTGTTTGTTTCTTTCTTGCATTCATTCCTACAGGTGGGATCAGCATGTTCTTAGAGCCGATGACATCGCTCATCACTACCAAAAGCACGTCATGTACTAGTGACAACTTTGGTGGCAGGAGAGAGATGCAACTTCACACACATTCTGTAACAATTTTATGCAACTAGGTGGCAGTACTCGTTTCAACAGGAATACACTCCACTATGTTGAAAAACTAGACTGAAGTAAAATCTGTAACTGAAAGGGACACTGTTGTATAAGCCAACTGATAATGCGCATTATTATGTATTGATATTAAATGGACCAGCATGTCACCATGAAGCAGAACCTGGAGAACATTTGGAAATCGACCATGAGAGCCATATCATATCGTCTGGACAGATTAGACAGACAATATCTTACAGCATCAGCCAGTGGCATAGCGTGGTCGGACTGATTGGGGGGAGGGGGGGCACGCCTTATGTATTTCTTTGTTTTTTCCAAAAATGTCCCCTTATGTTTTCTATTGTTTTTTTTCTTCAAATTATTGTTATTATTATGAATTGTACGTACTTGCTTATATTTCAAGAGAGTGACATTAGGCAATGCTCGAAATTAACTTTTTTTTGCTGGTGGCCCGGTCGGGCCAGTAAAATTAGTATTTTTCCAAATTTGGTGGCCCGAAACCAAAATCTACTGGCCCGAAAAAAAAAGTAAAATGTATACAATAACCATATTCATAGTTTCAGGGTACTGGGCAATACTTGTTATCAGACAAACATTGGATTCTTCGTAAACAATATTGCAGACAAGTGAGACAACTCACAACACACTGTTCAAACTTCAAACATGATGTTAAATTTACGGGATTCATAACAAATTTGAAGAAATTTTTTTATTATTTTTTTATTATTTTTTTTTTTTAGACACCGTGTAGTGAATATTCATGATGCTCATTAGATTTTTAAAATACGCAAAATAACTGAAATAACTAACTACGATTTTTAATATGAATTTTTATGCCTCCGCCAACGAAGTGGCCGGAGGCATTATGTTTTCGGGTTGTCCGTCCGTCCGTCCGTCCGTCCGTCCGTACGTCCGTCCGTCCGTACGTCCGTCCGTCCGTACGTCCCGTTTTCGTTCTCGCGATATCTCAAGAACCGGTTGACGGATCGATTTCAAACTTGGTGTGAGTGTACATATTGGGGTGACAATGATCTGATTAGATTTTAGGGGTCATGAGGTCAAAGGTCAAGGTCACAGGACTCAATATATAAGCAAAAATGCCTCGTTCTCGTGATATCTCAAGAACCGGTTGACGGATCAATTTCAAACTTGGTTTGAGTGTAAAATTTGAGGTGACAATGATCCGATTAGATTTTGGGGTTCATAAGTTCAAAGGTCAAGGTCACAGGACTCAATATATGTATAAAAATGCCTCGTTCTTGCGATATCTCAAGAACCGGTTAACGGATCAATTTCAAACTTGGTATGAGTGTACATATCGGGGTAGCAATGATCTGATTAGATTTGGGGTTCATGAGGTCAAAGGTCAAGGTCACAGGACTCCATATATATGCGAAAATGGCTTGTAATTGCAAAATTTCAAGAACTGAATGTCAGATTTCAATCAAACTAGGTACCTGAATGTATCATAAAGAGTCAACGTAGCCATAAAATGTTGGGGTCATGAGGTTGAGGTCAAGGTCACAGGACTCATTATACATGCAAAAAAGCTTGTAATGCCAAAATCTCAAGAACTACATGTAAATGTCAGATTTCAATCAAAGTTGGTACCTGAATGTTTTTTAGGGAGCCATCAAAGATTGGGGTCATATGGTCAAGGTCACAGGACTCAAAATATATGAAAAATATTTTTACAAATTAAATCAGTGCATGCTAATTTGGGCTTGATATTAAAATCGCGTGATAGCGGAGGCATAATTTTCGATTGCGCGCAATCGAAGATCCATCTAGTTTTTTTATAACAACTGGTTAGAAAATGAGTACTGCTGCTCAAGAATGTATGAATATTCATTAGCAGCAGTGTTACTTGCTCAATTAACTTTCAACTTTTTAACTAACCAATATTTTGTATGTGAGAAAAGGGTATATACGTTGCTGAATGCTATGTTTAAAATCAAGCTCTTGTCATGCCCTAAACATGACTACAGGGTATTTAAAAAAAAAAAAAAAAAAAAGAAAAATTGAAATATGCGCTTTTTACTGGCCCGACAGCAATTTTTGGTGGCCCCGGGCCATCGGGCCTATGCTAATTTCGAGGGTTGCATTAGGTGTTTGATTTCCACCATCGTGGTAATCAACTCGGTCACATTCTTATCAGTTTCTGACAGTTTTGTCACTACTGTCAACAATCCCAGCTGTGTTTACTGCCCCCCCCCCCCCCCCCCCCCCCGAGCTATCATAGAGAGAGGGGCAAGTGATAAGAAAGTGTCAACACTGATAACAAATCTCCTGGATGCATGCTTGAAAGCGGAAAACTCGCACCGCTTGTCAGGCCCTCAGAAGCGGTTTTCAGCAAGCGATAAAATTACGTCATGAGATTTCCCATAATTGTTCTACAAAAATGTATTTTTGATTAATATATTAAAGGATTGATGATTAAACAAATATGTTTACTTCATGATTTTCTTATTATAATACTGTTACACTTTTTATTTGAAACCAACAGAATAATCTTTGTACAAACTTACATTAATAAATGTGCATAAAATGAATATACATATCGTGTGTTTAGTAGAGCTTAGTTCAAAAGGGCGCTAAATCCACTTCTATTTTTTTGTCATAGGCATGTGTGCAAAGTTTGTCAAAGAAACCTGCTTTCCAGTCTCCAAAGTTAAAATAGTGGATTTAGCACCTTTTGGAAGCTCATGTGTGTGTGTGTGTGTGTGTGTTCATGCGTTCATGCGTTTGTGTGTGCGTGTGCGTTTATGCGTGCGTGTGTGTGTCTGTTTATGCACTATACGTGTATAAAATATGTTTGTTTGTGTGTGTGCATTTTTGCAATTGTATGGTAAAGTGAATGAATAATGTCCTACCCCGGTGTATGAACATATTGGCTTCATCCGACCCTTTCATTTTCCTTTCTTTTTTGTTTGTTCTTTTTTTTTTTGGGGGGGGGGGGGGGGGGGTGGGCGGGGGGCGAGGGAAGAGTAGAATATAAACTCACGTAATACTATACTTAGGGCCATTACACAGGCATCGGAAGTGGGACGAGGGCTGCTGCCCCCCCCCCCCCCCCCCCACAAAGAAAAAAGAAGAAGAAATAAGTGGAGGGCCGTGTGTTGGGGGGGGGGGGGGGGGGGGCTTAAAAAGAGCCATTTCATTTCAAAGGCGCTCCAGAATCATGCCTGTGTTGCCTCGTACTAATGTATGATACTATATGAAACCATTCCTCCCCCCTTATGTTATTTGTCTTAATGATATAGTTTTGATTAATCTGTACAAACGTTTGAGTCTTTGACAATGAGTTAGCAAATAACATTTTACAATTTCGCTCATATACTGTATAATATGTCAACATAAGTTACTAGATCTATTGAAGTTAAATTTGATTTCTAAAGGGGGTAGTTTAGTTTTGGTAGAGAGGGCGCTGCACATCACCCCGTCAACAAATAATTTGAGTGCCCCCCCCCCCCCCCCCCCCCGGGCCCACCCCCCTATTGAATAGGTATCAATTACAGATCGCCGCCCGTGCTATATAAGCACGCAATGAATACGGGATTATAACGATAGTGGATAATCATACGCCAAAAGGTAGAATGCGGTTACTACAAACAAAGGTTATACAGCGTACGCATTGAAAATGAACGCACAAGTGTGACTACGATGAATATAAATACAAACTGGGATTACGATTTGTATAGAGCGGAACTTTAGAAAGGCGGAACTTTGGAAAGGCGGGATCTTTCATGTGTAGAATGTATTGTATGTGCCAAAGCAAGTGTTTTAAGATGAATAGAAAGTTCATATAACAAACATTAGGGCCGGGCCTTTACAGTACGGCTATCGTGATAATAGGTATGCTAGTGGTCAGCTACAAGAACCTTGGGTGTATATATACGTGGGAAATCAGAACGATTTTACAGCATTATACACATAATATATGCAAATTAATATAGATACAGGTTTCATATATTATAAAAATGCATGCATGATATGATATCAACAAAACTCATATGATATCAAAACAAATCAAAGACAATTAATGTTAGCAAATAGTATATCGTCCATACTGCATGGAAGAGTTTAAAGTGATAGTTGAGTTTTGGTATAGAGGGAGGGAGCTACACAAAATAAATTTTTTTGTGAGATAATGAAAAACTGAGTGTCAAATTTGAAAGAGCATACAATTTTAATGGCAGAATAAACTTTATTTGATCAAAACCGGTTCAGAAACGGCTGAAATATCCATAAACATAACCATTTGTAATAAATGTGGGGCCCCACAAGTATTCAATAATTTTGAACCAGCCGTTAAAATTCATTTTAAAATGCTTCCTCTTTTCAATAAATGTCAAAAGAGGTTTTAAATAGTTGTTGATTATCTCTAATTACTTCAACAAAAAATCAAATGCACAAAATTGTATTTAAAATAAATTACACAAATGCGTTTTTTGAAAGCGCCCTCTTTAGTTTAAACAGCTCTTTTTGAATGATAACAGGTTTTTTACTTTGTCGTTTGTAATTTTTGTATTCCTTTTGAGCATGGTGGAGCTTTAACTATGTAATGGTGCAGGTTTTGGTTACTAAAATTCAGTTTGACTAAAACTGTACTCTCTCTACCAGAACTCCACTATCCCTCGAGGATTGGCAGTGTTTAATGTGATAAGGGACAGAACATTGATATAATAAAGAGCAGGGCCAGAATATATTTCATCATGAAATAGAAAATGTTGAATCCGATTATTAAAGATTCTGAAATGTTTACATGTAGAGTTAGAAGCTAAAATGTGTAAGTTATATAATTGTCTTATGTCCATATACTTTTAACAATGATGTAGAACTACTTATAGACAGCGCTTATATGCATGAACAGAGTTAGGTGTATCAGTATAGCTGGGCAGAATGTGGTATAATTCGGCCATGACCGAATACGATATTAGTTTGCCCGAAAATGGTATGATTTTGACCGTATATGTGACAGTTTGCACGGTGGACCGTTTTGCACGGTGTTTTTTGCCCGATGTGTGTTTTGCCCGAATGTGTATTGGCACCCTTTAATTACATATAGTAGGCCGAGGGGCCCCGGGAGGGGGGGGGGGGGGGGTGCTGCAACCCTGCAAATTGATTTTCGCTCCTGGACTTTAAAGTAATTGATTTTCGCATTAAAAAGAGGTGATGTTCTTGTGCTTTCTTTTGGCTTGTCGGGTGAAAATTCGAAATTTTGGGCAAAAAACTCACCACCCCCCCCCCCCCCCCCCTGAAAAGAACAGGTCCTATGTCGCCCCCAGCCTCCCTGTTCCGCAGCCCCTGCGCCAGTGAACATCATAATCATCATCACAACATCATCATCATCATCATCATCTTCACCATCAACATCATCAAATTCCATAATCTTCATCTCAATTGCAATCATCATTCATAGATAAATAAATGGTATTTATTGCTTCATGAATGGCAATTTCGCAACTGAATTGCACATGAGTTACACACGTTGATACATTCAGTGGCGTAGCGACGGGGGGGGGGGGGGCACGTGCCCCCCTCCAATAAACAATAAACAACATAAGAGGACATTTTTTTTGAAAAAAACAAAGAAATACATAAGGTGTGCCCCCAATAATTTTGCGTGCCCCCCCCCTCCCCAATCAGTCCGACCACGCTACGCCACTGTATACATTGTTAAAATCACAGAACATTTAGCTTGAAATACTAAAATCGTGTCTTGTTACTATTGCATAAATACCATACACAGTTAAAAACATAATTCTTAAAAGAAAATGTATAAGTACAATTATATACATCAACATCTTATCATCATCATCATCTTCGGTATCAACATCGTCATCATCATATTCATCATCAGAAAACTAAACTACATGAAGAACATCAGAAGTATTTGCCTTTTAAATCCAATAACGCCAAAAGAAATTATTAATATTTTTTGTAATATGACATATCGATCAAGTAGGCCTACTGGTTTCAATGATGTATCGAGTGTAAAACGAATAATTTATATAATTTGTTATCCGTTGATTACTATTTTCATATTCCCAGATTCACTAAAAATATTAAAGGTTATACTTGTAGTTTACAGAAGGGCTTTACTGTGAATTGATGGTATTGATAATTATTGACCTTTATCTGTATTGCCTGTATTACAAAAATGAAAGCAATTGATTTATAATCGACTTTAAAACAAATGTTTTATCCAGTGCAATACATTCTAAAAAGGTAGTATGGATTCCGTCCGTCCGCGTTACTTTACATCCTTTGCATTTTATTTTAGTTTGATGCCTGCACAGGCACAGCTCAGAACGATGTCGGGAAGTTATGTAGAGTTTCAGAACTTTACAGAGCATGAGTAATCTCGATATGCATATTAATGATCATTCGAAGATCATTTTTAATGTGAATCAGTCTAAAATCAGATTAATGCAATGACAAATCAAGATCATTTTAACATCGAGATGAATCAGTGTAAAATCAGATTAATGCAATGACAAGTAAAGATCATTTTTAACAAAGAGGAATCAGTTTATTTTACTCTATTACGATTATTAGCGCCGCTAGTATGCGCCGCGGCGTTAGCCGCCCGCGCGTAGTGCATTTGTACGTAAGGGGCGACTTTGTATAGGAGGCGACTTTGTATAGGAGGCGACTTTGTATAGGAGGCGACTTTGTATAGGAGGCGACTTTGTATAGGAGGCGACTCGTCCTGACAATTAGGGGGCGACTTTGTAAGGAGGCGACCTTGTATAGGAGGCGAGTATGTAACGGGGGCGACCGGAAGGGGGGCGAGCCGACTAGTCCCCGTTGTTCACCTTGAGGCTTGACCTTGACTTGTGCATGCATCAATGACTTTTGATAAGTCAGCTGTCAAATCAGCTCAGCTCAGCTGTTGTTGTTGTTGTTGTTGTTTGATGTTTATTGGCGGTTCATTCAATTTGAATATTTTCTCCAAAAACTAAATATTATTTCATTCTTCTCATTTATTTTCTCAGCTCAGCTCACAGTCACTTGAAAGTTGAACAGTCTTGACTTTAATAGGACTATCAATTAATAGTAATGCGCACACCAAAAACAACAACACAATTTGTCTGTATGTCGATATTTGAGAGTCAACATTAATGTAATTGTCAGTTACTATTAGTGCTGTTGACGAGTCCCGGGTACCCGGGTCCCGCCGAAAAATGTCGAGTCCCGGGCGCAAAAATCGGTACTCGATATCCCGAAAAAAAAGCAAAAAGTCCCCTTTTTGAACGCCCGAGTTATCTACCCACTCTCATTTTCTTTTCATTCCCTTTTCCCTCTTTGAACTCCCGAGTTATCTGACCACTCTCATTTTCTTTTCATTCCCTTTTCCCTCTTTGAACTCCCGAGTTATCTGCCCACTCCCATTTTCTTTTCTGTCCTTTTTGTGTTCATGCACTCTGTAATAATATGATCAGCTCGGGAAAAAACAATATTGGAATTTGCTCTGAGTACTAGCAAGACGTGTGCAAAACAAGCTCAGACATGCTGAACTGAATACGAGAGACGGAGAGAGAGTGTTTTGGAAAGTTATATTCCCGCTTGAATGATACCCGTTTCTTCCGCAGTTTTTTGAAGTGGAAAACGGGGCCATAACAATGTTAAAATATTTACGATATCTGCTGAATAAGTTGATTTTCAAATCGGGATTTGTCAACAATTCTGTTTTATTCTAAATATTGTTGAATGTGCGTGATTGTATTTTGCGTTTATAAAAACGATGTTTTACTTGATTTGTGGTTTGAAAAGAGAGGAAAGAAAGGTTAATAATGAACAGTTTCAGCGCGATTTTGTTCTGCCGACAACTCTGAAATTGCGCAAATTATTATAATTAGCAAAGCATTGTTTTGCCCCCCCCCCCCCCCCCCCCCCACCCCGCCCTGTACAGCATGTTCTACTTGGGATAGGTAGAATGGTTTCAAATTAATGTTATTATCAGTTCAGTTTGTATTTAAAACTTAATTAGATGATAGGAAATATCAAGAATAATATTTGCTGTACTTGCAGAAATAAATTTAGAGAATATTGTCAGATTTGTAAAAGTTTAATTTGTATTGTTTTCAATTGTAATTACCCCCACCCCCGCCTTGCGAATGGAGTATCCCATTTCATCGTAAACAACGAGCTAACTCGCGTCGTCGATATCAGGCGGCGAGCGGTGTATAATTTTCAAAGGCCATGATTGTTTTGACAAGAATAAAACTCCACAATTTAAAAATATTTCATTTCTTGAGGTTTTCAAACAGTTATCTACAAAAAAAGTAAAGTCAAATGGCCGAAATGTAAGAGCACATTATCAAAATTAGCCGTAGTCGAATGATTGTTTGACTGTGAGTGCATGTGATTTGAGTTGTGTCGGCTGTGCATGCGATGTTGTGACTTGCGTGTTTACGAAGAATCTGATGTTTGTTAACTATGTTTCAATAAAACACCACAATTTTACAATATGGCAACTGACTAAGGTTTTCAGACAACATTGCACAGAATTTTGAGGTCAAATAACGGTAAATTTGTCCTCTTCTATCATTTTTGTTATGTCACAGAACCTTTCAATATGCGTGCTCATGTTTTGCGTTAATAAAATATTTTGCCCTTCGAGAAAAGGACGACGTGGTGGTATTCATAATAACTTGGGCCCCTTGATATATTGTCATATCGACTAAGTAATGGTGCAAAATTTATTTATATAAACATAATCATAACATTACATGTTTTTTTTCTTCTTTTCTTTTAAGGAAGATGACAGACGCTCTGAGGCAGTAAAGAGTACCACAGCTTTTTTGTTGCCAGGCTCCTTCAAAACATCGGAAAACTTCAGCTTCAACAGACATTCGGGCTTGAAGAAACAATGTTTCACCCTTGTTTCCGTCCGTCTTGTTCAACTAAATACTTTTTGTTGTCCTCTTCTTTTAATAATTATAATTTGTTGACTGTCCAGTTACTTATGTTGATAATGACGATGATGATGAAGATGATATGATTTAATTTTATGTGCGACTAGCGATGGTTTTGATTGTTTGTAAATATTAAGTTCAATCAGAATATTTTCATCAGTTTATTTTAGTACATCTGATATGAATGATGGTGATTGAAAATAATAAACTTAGTGATGATTAGTATAAATATGTGATGCTGATCGATGACAATAAATCAAATAATAAAAACGTATTACAAATAGACAATGACTTGGTAATGAATGAGTAAATGTACTGATTATGTTGATGATTGTATTTTATTAAATCTACCGATCAATTGTTAATAATTATGAGGGGAAGTATAGCGATTTCAACTCGCATAAGAAATTGTATCGGTATTTTTCATCAGTATTTTCATCGGTAAGTGCACCATGAAATGAAAGGGTATCATAAGAAGCAATACTATTGGTAATTGATGTAAACCTGGACATCGGGAATGTCACTTTTCATCAAGGCTGCATGACGCTCAGTTTATCCGAGGTAAGCATGACAGGTAGGTAATCTGCTAGTATAAATCTATGTAATCAAATGATCATCATAATAATACTGTACGCCCTGAACAAAAGTAAGTGTATAATGCATTGGTGTAGACCGAGCTAGATGGTCATGAGAGTGTGGACTGCTCTTCCGAGAAAGCCTCATGGCCAATATGCGATATTTGGTAAACATCGCCCGACATGTTCTGGGTCCAGGGGCGTAGACAACGGGGGGGATGAGGGGGATGCATCCCCCCCACCTCACAAGGTGGGGGGGATGACATGTACAATCATCCCCCCCAGGTTTTAGGGAAGGATATATTTTTTTTGTGTGTATCTATACGAGTGAAAAAAAAAAAACATTAGTTGTATTCATAGGCGTACCCAGGGGGGGGGGGGGGGGTTGGCGGTTCAACCCCCCTTTTTCACATTTTAGCTGGTCTCGAGACTACTTTTAAGCTGTATTGACCGTCTAAAACCTGGTCTCGACCGACTAAAACGTGTTAACAACCGACTAAAACCCGACCTCGGTACCAAAAATTGTCAAAGATCTCCGGTATCGGGTTTAAAAATTGTGAAAGTATCTGGTCTCGACTCTTTGCAACGGAAACCCCCCCTCACTGATAGAGATGAAATGAACCTGGCCTCGGTCTCAAAAATTTTGAAAGTACTTGGTCTCGGCTTCGAAAATTGTTTGCGGAACCCCCCCCCCCCCCCCCCCCCCACTGAGAGGGGTTTTCAACTTGGAAGGAACCTAATCTTGGTCTCTGCTTCGAAAAAATTTATGGACACCCCCCCCCCCCCCCCCCCCCCCCCACTGAGAGGGGTTTTCAACTTTGAAGGGACCTGGTCTCGGTCTCGAAAATTTTGAAAGTACTTGGTCTCGGCTTCGAAAATTGTTTGCGGAACCCCCCCCCCCCCCCCCCCCCCCACTGAGAGGGGTTTTCAACTTTGAAGGAACCTGGTCTCGGTCTCGAAAATTTTGAAAGTACTTGGTCTCGGCTTCGTAAAAATTTATGGACACCCCCCCCCCCCCCCCCCCCCCCCCCCCCCCCCCCTGAGAGGACTGCCAAGCAATTGCCTTGGTCTCAAAATATTTGGGCAGGTGGTCTCGGCCGCGAACAAATTAGTCTTGGTCCGGTGAACTGAACGGCAAATCATCCCCCCCAGGTGTAAGAACCTGTCTACGCTACTGTCTGGGTCGCTTGTTGAGTGATGGTTGTGTGCATGTTGTTTTTACTTATTTTATAAACATTCTCTTTAGGTTGAAAAATAAAAGAGTTTGGGAATTTATTTCTTGTATCGGGAGTGGTTGAGTGATAAAATAAATGTAAATGGTTATCAAATTAATGTTGTAGCAATATTTGTTGAGTATTCAAGCTCAACTCTGATTACTTATAATAACGTTTCTCACGTAAACTTGTGCAGTTTTAATCGCGAAAGCATTGTTGAATTCAACATTTCAAAATGACACTACTTACGTTTTTACTAGAGTAAGTGAGGGAGTGATCGCAGTGTCATGTCAGGTGGTTGTCTTCTCTGGCCGCCTCTCTCCATCTCTTGACGTATTTGTGAACACATCGATTTCATTGGCTCAATGATAATAATTATAATCTTCACCATCATAAGTTTATTATCACTATCATCTTCATCGTCGTCATAATCATCACCATCATCTTATATTCACCATCGGCATTTATATTGTCTTCCGATCATTTATATCATCCATGGTATATAGTTCTCCAATTCAACTTCGTACAAATTATCAGCGCGACAATATTCAAGCATTATATAGCCGGGTTATAATTAATTTGATTATAATATTAAATATAGTGTTATCAAGCCAATCGAAGCGTAGTAACATGTATGATGGCATTAGGAAGAATCGATTGTGTACAAAGTATAGCGTGGTGTATTTATTCAGGGGTGTGAGACCTCCGATTTTACGCGGAATTCCGCTTATTTTTTATTTCAAATTACCAATTATTTTGAGTATTAGCACTCAATGGTTTAGCATAATTTTGATGACATATCGAGTGCTACAGTGTACAACGTACCAATTTCGTATTTAGCACATGCGGAAATAGAGACGTGGTCAATGTGTGTTAGTGATGAAGATACGATCGGCCACCGAGATCATTTGTCATATTTTCGTCAGAAATTTCGTAATCAAGGTAAATTTGGACAGCATGTTACCATAATTCCGTTAAAATCATGTCAGAAATGCTAATACTATAATTCATTTACGAATTTGCTGTATTCTAGAAGATGATTTATTGTCATAAATGCGCTGCATTTTTGTCACTTGAATGAACATGTTTTCCCAGCGGCGTGACATGCCTATATAGCGAAATCAACAAATGGATAAATTTCGGGTACCCGGGACTCGCCCGAAAAATTATCGCGAGTCCCGGGTAGTAAATATACCCGAAATCGACAGCACTAGTTACTATATTTTGTACTTGTACTAGTTTGATGATTAATTAACAGAACTGTCATTGTCAACTGGACTGAAGACTCATAATCGTATTATTAATACTAGATAAAACGAAGCCGGTTCAATAAAATTAAAACTAAGACAATAATTTCGTAAATTCTTTGTTATATTTGTACAATGAGTGAAAATGAATGAATGATTATTTAGAGTACTTAGACAAGTGTAAAAATGTATTTTTCTATATTATACATGTTCAAAATAAATATCATCATCATCATCTGTACGGAAGGACAGGTTGTGTCCTGTAGATCTTCTGATCGTTACACATAGGTTGGGTTGGTGCGGCTTGAATAACTAGATTAACCTGTTCCCTTCGAGATTCTAAAATCTTATATCTGCATAGACTTTGTACACATCACCCACCCGGTAAGGGAATAATTTTCCTGGTATCGCATCGCAATTTGCTATGGATTTTTGCATGACTGCTATACAAAATATCTTCTGTGTAGCAGTTTTCTTCCATAGAAGCTAGTGTACACAATTTCATTTGAAATATGTATCCATCGGCTGAAATTTCATGCTAATCAAATTTGAGGAGGAAAATTATTCCCTGTGGTTCCCGTAGGCAAGGCCAAGGCAAGGGGTTAACGGATATTAGATCTCCTATCCTCAGATCTTTGCAGGAACGAAGAGTTGAAACTTTGAATAAGTTCGCTCAGTCGTTGTTTACATCTAGAGATATAGATCGACAAATCTATCGCTTTCATGGCCTTTTTGACATTATTATTGTTATTTTCACTGTCGGCATAGAATGCCGACAGTGAAAATAACAATAATAATGTCAAAAAGGCCATGAAAGCGATAGATTTGTCGATCTACTAGAGATAGAGAGCTTCTTCCCCCTTGAAAAGCTCTCTGCCCAACTTTCACCCTTTGGCTTGCGCCATAATGATGGCCTGGTTGTTCCAAAGTGTAGAACCAGCCGCTATCAAAATCAGCTATCCATATATGATATCCCTGCATTTGTTCGATCTCTCGAATCGAGAGATTGAACAAATGCAGGGATATATGGATAGCTGATTTTTGATAGCGGTCTCGATAGTAAGCAAATAATTACCGTTGGTGAAGGTGATGGGACAAACTATCACGTCCGAGGCGATCTGGATGTAGCTATCTTTCCGAAGCGAAGCTGAGGAAAGATAGCGTATACATTCAGATCGCCGAGGAAGTGATAGTTTGCCATCGCCTGAAACCAAAAGGTGATTATTTGCTTTATATTCCTCATCTTCTAGATCTTCTAGATCTAGTACTAGTCTACTGTTACTGTGTTACTAGGTTTGATCTACTTACCAATATGTTATTCCATGACAATTCCATAACAGTTCAACATGCAAATTCTTTTCACCCCTGTTCGCAAAATTGGTCATAATGTCGATGAAATTGAAAACTTTACGTTGTAGTCCACAAGGAGAGTCCTGGACCTGGTCTAGACTAGACTGTCTTGAATCGTGTTCATGCCGGTTTCACTGACAGGCCGTTTTACATTGGCTTTCCCCTCTTCCTTGAGTTTCCGAAGGACAGTTTTGAACACTCGACCAGGTTTCGCAAAGTTGGTATCCTTGATAATGTCTATGTCTCGCAAATTCAAAAAATGTCTCTGTGCACAGACCACATACCTCAAAGCTTGTAGAGATTTCTTACTGTATGACTCACCATTTTGCGATTTCACACCAGCATACAATCTCCCCAACACTTGGTCTAGCGATTTCAAGTCCATGTCAGACAGTTTGTCAAAATGTATGATTCCCGCATCGCAATAATCTTGGAACACTTTCAGGCTGAACTTAAGTTGTCGCTTTGTATTTTTACTTTCACTCTCCAGTAAAAACGTGTCCATTTCATCCTCATCCAAAAGCTCAAACCTTATGTTTGTGGCCGCCATTTTAGTAGAGTACACAGAACGAGCATTCAAACAGTGTATGTACGATGCTACAACAGGGGCGTTGATCTGTTCGGAAAACACAATGCAATTGTTCACAAACAATGCTCGCCCCGGCCAATGCATTGTGTTTTCCGAACAGCTGATCGACGCCTCTGATGTACAGTGCATAGCGTATGCAGTGTACTACGTATACCGTATGCACAACGAATACAATTAAATTTGTAATTCGCGCGCATAGAGTTATCGCGCCACTTATTGGTATTCAATTCAATGCAACCGCGGAGTGTAGATAGTACTTTTTATCTAGTGAGTGCAACGCACTTTCACCCAAGATATCTACAGAGAGTAACGATGGGCGAAACTATATTTCATCACGTGATTAACTTTTGACCAATCGTAGAGCAAGATTCTTAGTATGTGGAATATAATTCTTAATAATTATCATGCATTTGTTGTTTTGTTTTGTTGTTAGAATGAAATTGTATTTTCTTGCTATAATGCTAGGTCATGTCCATAATTAATAATTCAACATTTTTATTGCAAGTTTGCAACATTAAATACATGTTTTGTTAAACAATTACGCAGCTTCAAGATGTTTGCAGATTGAGCATTATTTGAATGTAAATCTCATTGAATTGTGTAATTTCCAACTCTGCGTCCCTTTTCTCTCACTTTCTCCCCCTCTCGTGCATGCTTGTGTTCTCTTTCTCCACCTATTTTTCTCTACTTCTTGCTTCCTTCTCTATACCATACACTCTTGCTCTCTCTTTCTTGCTCGTTTTCCTTTTATATCATTCTCTTTCTCTGTCTTTCTTCCCCGCTTCCCTGTTATGCCCATGAGTCATGACTGTAACTTGTGTGGTAGTGATTATTTCCTCTTTATTGTTACTCGAGTACTGCTAAATGCTAGAGCTTATTAAAATACAGAATTTCTTTCTGTCTGTTTCAATGTGGTTCGATCACCAAAGGCAATGCCACAATTGATCATTATGTTTTTTGTTAATGTTATTTACAGTGGAACACAAATCTGACGAATATGCTGCCATCAATCCATTCAAGACACTTCCAGCAATGCAAGATGGGGACTTGGTACTCACTCAAAGGTGAAACAAACAAAAAAAGTGTAATTTTCACCCTTTTTCAGGAGTCAGGGTGATAATTGTTTTGTTTTTTAAAGTTGTATTTGGGCAATTCCACCATAACGGAATTACATTCAGAGACGTTTTTTGCTCATTATTTCATTCCCTGTGCAATATTCTCATGACTTAAGTAAATTTTGATACTTATATAAGTTGCACGGGTAACCATGCTACAACATGATAGGGAAATGGTTTTATATCTTCCATGTGTTTTTGCACACTAGACCAATATGTGTGACCGTAACGGAATTACCGGAGAATGGAGGTTTTTTTTTGCTACAAGTTTGCGTTGAATTTCTCTGAAATTTAAGACACTTTGAAACTGATTTTATGTATTTTTTCTATCTTGATAATGTCAACTTCATTTTGGAACAAGTACGTGCATAAACAACACAATGATAAGTTCACAAATTCACTTTTTTGAAAAAAGACCACTGTAACGGAATTACACAAATTTGTAACGGAATTACATCTCTGAAAGTTACAAGGAAAACTCAATTATTTTGCACTCAACTTTTCTTACATGCTAATGCAAACATCAAGGCTATCTAGCACTTGAATATAAACCATAATTTGACATATCTGTAAAGCAATTTTTGAACTTGTTATGTGTAAAATAAATGAAAATATGGCCAAAATACAAATAAGAGTGAAATTTGAAAAAAATATTGCTAAAATCCAGCTTTATTTTGGTTTATTTTCAGCTTCATATTAGTAGGCAAGAAATTAAAAAGGATTGCATCAATTTAATGAAAGAAAAATCCTCGGAACTATGTCCACTAATGTGTGTAACGGAATTACACAACTTGAGCAGTGAAATCAATTTTCCACAAATCGGTACATGAACAACAAAGAATTCACATTTTAGCTTCAATACTTTTCAAAAATCAATAATTTGACAATAATAACCATATTTGAAGAAAAAAAAAGCAACATTTTAGAATTTTTCCTTTACTTCACGATTTAAACAATTACAAATCACAAACAGGTCAAATCATTCAACTTTCAATGCTATAAAGCCTCGTAAACTTCCTGAATATTGGAAATCTGTGTGAGTGGAAATGCAAATGTGAATGGGTAATTCCACTGTTACAGAATGACAAATAAGTGATTTTTAGCTCTGTTTTCTTAATCATATTTAAAATTCCTTTCACTTTCAGTTTTTAAAACTTTAATAACTGGCAGGGGTACTAGAGGTACAACAGAACCCAAGATTGTTACAAATCTATAACACTAGCGTCCAGAGACCAAAATACAATCATAACGGAAAGGGGTCTTTCATTCAACACTAACTATGTAATTTTTTTCTGCAAAAGCTACCACAAAAAATTCTTCATTGGTAATAAAAACTTATCATTTAAGTTACAAACTTGAATTTGGTACATCTTTTTTTCCAGAAATGATCTATTTTAACCTCTGAAATTAAGACAAACGAATGTCACTGTAACGGAATTACGCCTGTGAAATCCACCCATGAAAATGCAATTTCTTGGTTACATTTTTCTGCTTTTCTGCTTTATTATATAATATAGTCATTAGTAAAGAATGTGTATGCATTGTTCATCACAAGCTCTTACATAGGGACCAGAACAAATCCTGAAGTTATGTGTGTGCATAACAGAATTACAAGAAAATCGTTATATTGTTATATTCTAAAATTATTCTTTAAAAAATTCATCCTAAATTGATCTTAATTTACTCTCAAATCAATTTGGAATGCGTTTTCATCCATTCCATGAAATACGTGTATAGATGTATATCGGATATAAACGTGTACATGATCCTCAAACAAAGAGTTGGCATATAAAATATAAATATGGAATTGCCAAAAATGAAAGACACCTTTAGGAATTCCCATTTGAAAATGCAAATACTTTGTACATCATTCTTCTTTGATCTGCATACAGAAGCACACTGAACACTCAATGTATTCTGACTTTATGATAATGAATAAAACATGTGTATCTTGGCCTGTATTATGTTTAGTTTTGAATATCTTGAAGCCTATTCTGTAATTTATGTTTAATTTTATATGCTTCAGTTTAATACAAATTTACATAATTAATGATGAGTTATGAGCCTTTAACTGATCAATGATATTCAAATCTACATACAATTACAAAATTATTAATATTAAATCTCCTTGTAAGTTGAAGGTATGATTTATATCTTAAAATACATGAATGTAAATTAATGTGAGAAAATAAATGTAGCACCAGTGTCATACTAATCACTGGATATTTTAAAAAAATTGTATTGTTTTTGTTTTTCCCTTTCTAAAGTACAAACATGAATCTGCTGCATCTTCATAATTTCAGTCAAGAGGTTCTTGCTGGAAACTAATTTAATGATAGAACATTATCACCTCTATTAGAGAAATTATCTATCGTGTATCAATTTAGTTAAATCACCATTGATGCAATATGAAGCATGTGGGTACAATGTCACATAAAGTAACATTGTACAGTACTTGTATAATGACTTATTGTCTACATGGCTACAGTTCATGCTATTTAAAGGGTATTTCTACATTGAGAACAAGACATTTTTTATTTTCAGCAATATCATTCAATACCTTACAAACCATGTGCGTGTAATTCCGTTACGTAACGGAATTACTAATACCGTTACGCCAATTTTGGAAAAAGTAGTGACATTATTTCAGAAAATTATGTTGGAAGTTCTTAGGACTATGGTGAAAGAAGAGAATTCACAATGACATGACTAAAGAACAAGTAATAAGATATTGAGAAAAACTTATTACGTTTTATCGTAACGGAATTACGATCAAATATGCATAGATTTCAAAAATTTCTCAAAAAAAAAATGCAATGAAGTTACTGCCCATGCTTTACAATTTGTGATTGTTGCTACATTGTATGGAAAATATGAGAAAAAGAGCAGAAACAATCATTGAATTAAAAGATTCACTTCATTTTCATGAAATGAAGCTGATTTATGAATAAAAGGTCATACATTTCTGTTCAATTCAAGCAGAAATATTTGCAAAACCAATAGAGCTATACACAAATGGTTTTCAGTTTCCTAAAATTCAAGTTTTCCTCTATCGATAACAGTTTGATTTAGGGACGATTGCTCAACTTTGAGATGTGGTGTTTTTGCCTTCTCTCATACGGAATTGCCCATTTGTATTTTTATTTAAACAAAGAGTGAAGTATTGAAAGGAAAAATAAATTGTATGTAATTCGTAACATGTTTAGTATCCGATTAAAGGGGAATTCCAGGCCTGATTTAGTAATTGACTATTAAAATAAGGAGAATAAGAGGGCATAATTGGTGAACATTTTTATCATAATCGGGCAAGAAACACAGTAGTAATGCCTAGTTGAACATCGTGTAGTAACTTCAACTTTAACTTTATTCAACAGCAAACATCACGTTTCTGGGGTGGAAATTTCCTAAAGAAACAAGTAATGTTGAAGTTGAACAGCACCCCTGCAAGACGAGAGTTAACTGCATGCTGCATTCAAGTAGCTAGGCAAAGAATTTAAATTTTTTGAAATTATGTATCTGGAGAGCTGGGGGCTAGGGCTATTATTAAATAAGTTACAAGTGCTATACATGTGCATCAGAGATCCAAGTGAAACATCAATTACAAAACTCATCTCAGGATCGATACGAAATGCTCTTCAGATAAAAAAAAATACATTTCTGTTTGGTGCTGTCACAAGATGGGCAGAACGAGTGTTAGCAGACGATGTGAGGGGGCCTGGACTACACCATACCTGACGACCAGTAGGATTTAATCCTATTTGTTCTGATTTTTTCATATGATGTGCATATAGATGCACACATACATAGTTTATAAATGTATATGAAAAAAAGCTTATTAAGCCAATATATTTATGATCTTTATCATTGAAGTATTGCTCATTCAGTGGGGTCATATGATCAAAAGTAAGGTTAAGATAGCACAATATAGCATCTAGAACCCTAGAGCTGGACACCCGGCTGCAAAGGACTATGCGCTTCGCGCGCGTGATGTGCGCTTTGCTAACATGAGAGTAGGATTTTTCATTTTCAAATGTTGGCAGGAATATTACACAAACAAAAGGGGTTTGTATTATAAGAACTCTTTATAACAAGGTGCCAATATACTCTTGTTTTTTTCTTCTTCAGTGTTTCAATTGCCAAATATCTTCATGGAAAGTTTGCCTGTTCGGATCACTGGTATCCCAGCAGCCTCCAAAAGAGGTCAAAGGTCGACGAGTGTCTTGACTGGCAGGAGTCTAGCGCTTTCGCATCATCAGGATCTAAAATCTTCTTCACAGATGTGAGTGTGTTACCTGATTAAAAAAATATATATTACAAGTTTTGAAATCATTATTACAGCTTGTATTAGAAGGGGTTGTCCATCCAAAAAAAAATTAACAAAAAACAAATTCAGCCCTATATTTTTACATTTGTAGAGAAATGTTTTAATAGGGCAGGCTTTTTTTCTTAGAAACTGATTTGTTAATATTGTTGTAGAGCACTTGAATTATATAGACTTTGTATTTGTTTTTTCCCTCCTTTATTTAAAAAAAAGAAGATATTTGCCATTTTATTGGTAGGGTAAAAGGGGAGGGGGGCACCTCATAGCTATGCTTTTATCCAAACCTCCACGCTCACTTTTTCTGTACTGGCCCATTTGGGAAAGTAAGTCATACCTTTTAAAATTTGACTTGCCCTCTTCTAGATGTGATTACCACATATGAAATTTCATTCCTCTCTTATAGCAATATTCTACTTGCCCGACCCCAATTTCTACTTGCCCCGGGCAAGTGCAAGTGTCAATCCCTGTTTTATGCAAACGCCGCACTTCTGATTTAAACTTAAGTTGATCGCCATTATCTTGCATTCTCATGATAAAAGGTGATTGCTGCTAGAATGTCCAATATACCTGCAGACCCTGTGGCGCTCGTACCTGATGTCAAGAAATGGGAAGGAGCTCTAGACAGCCTCGAGACCTACTTCTTGCGGGACAAACCATTCCTGTGCGGGGACGACCCAACGATAGCTGACCTCTTTGGCGTTAATATGGTAAATGTCATGCAGTAGTAAAGTTTAGAGATTAGCTGGAGTACTTTATGAACCAGAGCACTATAATATAACACTGATTGCCTATTGAAGTAAAATTCATTCGAATGGCCATATCTCAGCCAATACTTAACATATTTAATTGATTTTCGAAAGTTGGACATTATTTTGTATGCTCTTTCGGAAAATGAAGTTTCAAATTTGAAAATTCTAAAAATAGATTTTTGATGACGTCACATTTCACCACTCTATGAACTGGGATATGGGAGCACAATAGAAATGTATGCAATGAACATTAGACATTCTTAAATAATGTGTTCACACTAGGCTAATTAACTGGATTCATGCATTGGTTTTGAGAGGGAAGCGTCGACAAGTTTTATCCTCTTGTAAAACACAAAGTGGCAGTTATGGAATTTACCTAAATAATATATATTACTAATTTATTTTATGGACATTTCATGAGCAACATCAACGAAGGTACAACTGATATGGTTATATGAAGAGAAATTCTTACTTCTTCACGGACCAAAAGGAGTTGTTTAATTTTGTATTATGGTTATAATGTAAACTGTATCAACAGAAGATTTAGTCTCTAAGCTGTAGCATGTCTACATGTCTCTTCTGATTTAGAGAATTTGGCACATCAGTAGGAAAAAAGTCGGGCTCGGGTGATATAGCAACCTAAATGATAAAAAGAGCCCAAATTAGCATTTATAAGAGTACGTACTATAATAATGTAATAAATTTCCTGCTATTTTCATACTCAAATGGTTGAAAAGTAGCCCATAGATGATAATGCAAATGGAATTTCCCCCCTATGGCTCATACATGTATGTACATGTGATTGTCTGCTATTCAGTTATGATTTGTTTAAATTATCAATCCTTCCATAGATCATACAGCTAGAGACTAGTTCCAACTACGATTCCCTGCCCAAGCGACCAGCCCTCAAGGATTGGCTCGAGAGAGTTCGGCAGTCTGTCGAGCCAGAAATGTTTGACGACGTTTGCAAGAATATCTACAAGCTCAGGGACACCAGACCCTAAATGTCGAGTGTGGATGGTAACAATTAAAGGGATAGTTGAGTTTTGGTAGAGAGGGCGCTACATAAAATTATTTTTTGTGAGATAATGAAAAACCGAGTGTAAAATTTGAAAGAGCACAATATTTTATGACAGAATAAACTTTATTTGATCAAAATCGGTTCAGAAACGGCTGAAATATCCATAAACATAGCCATTTGTTATAAATTTTGGGCCCCACACTTATTCGATGATTTTGAACCAGCCGTTAAAAATTCAAAAAAATGCTTCCTCTTTTCAAAAAGTTACAAAATAGGTATTTAAATAGTTGTTGGTTATTTCTCTATCTAATCACTATTTCAACAAAACATCACATGCACAATATTTTATTCAAAATGGTTGAAACTGATACGTGTTTAGAGAGTGCCCTCTTACGTTTTAATGGCTCTTTTTGAATGAAAACCTGATCTTTACTAAGTCATTTGTAATTTTGTGTTCCTTTCTAGTTATAACAATTAGTTTGTAATGTAATGATGCAGGTTTTGCTTACTAAAATTCAGTTTCACCAAAACTGTACTCTCCTTACCAGAACTCAACTATCCCTTTAAATAAATGTTTAATTTTTACATTAAAAAATGTCATATTTGTTTTTTGGGGCACGAATATGCAGAGCTATATTTCCCTTTAATCAGGTGAAATTGATATCGCAATAACCCTCACTCCTGTATCAAAAGATTTGCCTATATTTTTATATTGATTTACTATTATATCCCATTTTGTACATACAACAAATTACAAATGTATTTTAGAAATTACATAATATATATTTTTTATATTAACCAGGTATATGTATGTTATATATATATATATTTTTTTTTTTTTTGTGGGGGGGGAGGGGGGGTGTTGATGAACTCATGACAAACTGCCATCGGGGATATCCTTCTTGTTCAATGTGACAACAGGTGCCTCCTGGTGTTGAACTCATAATGAACTGCCATATCTTTCTGAACCGATCCTCAGTTGAGAATCCCAAAAAATGCAGCAGATCTGAAGCAAAAACTAGATGAAAAAATGAAAGGTCAAAGGTAAAGTTGTTTTTAATAACAATAACCATAATCAGATAACTACATAACTTTGGATTTTGCTCGCACACTACACTGAAATATCATGCTTCTTAGGCTGACCAGTGACATTTGTTGTGGACTCTCAAAGATTGAAGATCATTGGCTGGACAGTATTTGTGTTACCTAGTATTTTGCATTAAATGACCAAGAAGTGTTGCATATTTGTCTATTTCATATATTTTACAGTTTATTCATGAACATTTTTATAGTCTCAACACACCAATTCTTGTGACAAAATAGGTTTGATTATTTGTAAGAATGTGCACATTTCTACGTATATCCATTGTTACACAAGTTTATAATATTTACTTGATCATATGCATTATTGTTACATGAGTTTGCTGTATTTCCCCCTGATTGTTACAATGATGTTATTTGATCATATTTACATTATTGTTACACGAGTTTATAATAATTACCCCTGTGTTTTACAATGATGTTATTTGATCATATTTACATTATTGTTACACGAGTTTATAATAATTACCCCTGTGTTTTATAATGTCATTTGATCATATTTACATTATTGTTACATGAGTTTATAATAATTACCCCTGTGTTTTACAATGATGTTATTTGATCATATTTACATTATTGTAACACGAGTTTATAATAATTACCCCTGTGTTTTATAATGATGTCATTTGATCATATTTACATTATTGTTACACGAGTTTATAATAATTACCCCTGTATTTTATAATGATCTGTTATTTGATCATATTTACATTATTGTAACACAAGTTTATAATAATTACCCCTGTATTTTATCCTTGATTTTATAATGATGTTATTTGATCATATTTACATTATTGTAACATGAGTTTGCAGTATTTCCCCCTGATTTTTACAATGTGACTGGATCATTGTGGTCTTTACGAACGATTTATGCTGACACTGTATGTCATAATATTTTTATATCAAATGTACTTCTTCCTTTACACATCATTTTGGGTGTAGATATCTGTGTTTATCAAGTTCTCTTGTTAATTCTAGCATGCAAATACTGTAATGTCAATTAAGAAAATACTGCCGACAACTTAACTGCTTATGTACTCAATATCACTAATGTGATAAAATGAAAGTCATATAGAGCCTAGCTTTCAATCTAAGCAGGATATCCGTCAAATGTCAAGATATTGATTTAAATCTGTGTGTGATTTTCAAACTTGTATAAACATTGTCTCGAAATAGAAATTATTTTACTTTTTTGTTGCTTGCTGTAATTAAAGGGTGAAATAAATGTTTTGTTTTAACCCGAGATATAAGATATATTCTCTGTTGTTTTAAAAGATGAACAAATTCTGTAACTAGTCGTACAACTAAACTTTTATTTTAAACTGGTTTTGAATGTCAAAAGAAGCATGCACTTATAAACACATAATGCAGCTTCCTATTGTTTTACTAATTAAGTACTGTGTATTTAACATGTGAGAGGATATACGTAGATAATTTTATTATTACTTTGAAGAAAGTAATTTATGACAATTATGTAATATAATATATATATTTGATTTTTTCTGTTATATGTAAAAGTTTTTCTGTGTTAATACAGTCAGTATTATGGAATTACAAGGGTATAATTGCCCAATTCTCAGTGTGTGTATGAATGCCAGTTATTAGTCTCTGTATTAATTAATATGTTTATTCTTCAAAATTATAAATTTTTAAAGAAATATTTAGAAATTTGCAACATGGTTCATCATGAGCATTGCCTTTTTAACAATACAATACAATACAATTGTTATGAACAAGGAAAATGACCTACATTGTATATATAGTACTTTGTCTTTTCTGAATACTGTGTGATATTGTGCATTGTAATATGTTGTTTATTGATGTGTGGTCTGCTGTGTCCGTCTTTGTATAACGTGTGTTTGTGTCTGTCTGTGTGTTTGCGTGAGGACATGCATGTGTGTGTGTGTGTATGTGTGTATGTTAAAAAAATATATATTTTACTGTAGTGTGTGTCTATGGGAATGAGTGTGCTTTGCGTGTGTGTCTTTGTTTGTTTGGGTGCTTGAGCATGTTCGTTAGTGTGTGCATGCATGTGCGCAGGCTGGTGTGGATGTGTTGTATGTCCATGTTTAATAAATAAAAGAGGGTGGGCTTGAAGTGGGATTATAAAGTTGACCAATTTACAAACAAATTCTATATTCTAGCAACCAGGACCCATAATCATGAAAAAAAGAAGTCTGTTTTGGCGTTTGAGCTAAGTAAGCAAATAATGTCTTAGTCACTAACTATGGCTACCTGGGTAAGCAGTTATTACCTACTACTATTGTTACCCCCAGTTGGCTACTAAAAGGATATCCTATTGGGTTTAACCCAGTGATCCAAAATATAGACTTGGAATGGAACTATAGCTAATGGGGGTTAATCATGTATATGGGCCCTGAAAGCTTGTGCCAAGTTTACCCGACATAGCAACCATGTGCATTTCTTGCCTTTCACCTTTGAGGACAAGCTATGCAAATGATAAACCTAATTAGTATTGCATGTACACATTGTTGCTATGTAGGGCAGACCTCCCACAAGCACTCATGTGCCTACCATATGCCTACTTGGCTACAACAAATTTCAAACATTTATGTATGGGGACGCACATTTTTCATTTGCTTTAAAGGTGCACCTGTAAAGTGTCAGATATTGCCCCAAAATGACATTTGAGACTTCAATCCTATACCATAATCATTGTAAGATATGTCTGAATGATGTGTAAAAGTTTCATTGAAAAAGAACACTGCTTTCCTGATTAAAAAAGCGAAAATTTGCGTGAGCTTTTACAACAAATTACTGTATGACGTTTATGACCGTTCATTAACGCTCTTGAGCTGAATGATAGGTATCGTCATACTAAAGGGGCATTTGAAAAAATCTAACCCTATTTTATTATTCTCTTACCATAAGCTGAACAACACGGTAAAAGAGAAACGAGGAAGCTCCAAGTTATTTTCGTGGAGTTAGACACTTTACAGGCCTCCCTTTAATTATCAAGAAAAATGGTTATTTCAAATTATACAGAAATTCACTAAACCACACACACACACACGCATACTGACACCCACACACACACAACACACCCTCACCCATACATAAATATTTATATTTTAGCAGTCTGAATAAGATAAACTCCATAATGAACAGTAGATTGATAAATAAACTTTTATTCTTTATTATGACAAAATAAAACTAGAAATATCACTAAATGTGATTACAGATAACAGATTTGCAGGATATTTTCTATTGAAAAAACAATTATTTTCACAATATTTTCCCCCCAAAATGCATATCTTTTTTTGTTAATTGTTGTTTCCTTGGCAATGCCTTGTCCTGCACACATAAATGACATCTGTACCTCATAGTTATGTGTACCAAATTGAATTTTAATGTCTTAAAAAAAAAAAAATAATAATTTGAAATTGGCAAGATTAGTCATTAACATGGCAACAGTTGGCCACAAACGCATATCATGGGACCCCTCTGAAAATCAGCTTTTGCTGAAAGGGCCACCCCACCTATTTGAGGGAATAAAAAAAAAAATAATAATAAATAAAAATAACTTTCAAATCTGCAGCTCAACACTGTCATGTGAACCAAGTTTCATTTAAATTGCTACACGTGCCACTATTTTTTTGAGCAACATTTGCAGAATTCTGGACTTGTACTATACTTGTGTTGTTTTTGTAGTACTATAGTATAGGACTTTACTAACAACTCCAGGGGGTGTTTCACAAAGATTCTAAGTTGAACTGAAATTTATTGAAAGCTGTTAGTTGCTTTGTAAATATTATGAAAAAAATAATTTACAACACAACATCAAATTGGATTTTCTATTGTAAAAGGATATTTCATATTCCATATTAAAAAAATTATTAAATTTTAAAAAAATTAAGAGAAAAAATAAGAACAATTCTTATATGTCTGTAGCTTGAAGATTGGGCATGTTGCAACTACTATACCGTATTACATTGTATCATACACACACATAATTATCAATATTATCATGGGGGCCATTTTACATGAGCATCATCATCAAGAGCGAAGGCGATTTCTTGCTAACTCCCGCGTCCACCCACTTGTAAAATACGACGACCACGAACTGATACAAAGGTATCGCTTTTCAAGAGAAGGAATCAAGAGGATTGAGGCTCTTATTCATGATGACATCGCCCCTAAGGAAGTTTGCAACCACCCGATAGACCCCATCGACAAGGTTTACAGATCACTGCATTTCTTCGCGACGGGATGTTTTCAAAGGACCGATGGTGAAACCCTTCACCTATCACAGGCATCGCTGTCAAGGGCCATCAGTCAAGTCAGCGATGCACTTACAGGACTTAAAGAGAAGGAATCAAAAGGATTGAGGCTCTTATTCATGATGACATCGCCCCCAAGGCAGATCGCAACCACCCGATAGACCCCATTGACAAGGTTTGCGGATCACTGCATTTCTTCGCGACAGGATGTTTTCAAAGGACCGATGGTGAAACCCTTCACCTATCACAGGCATCGCTGTCAAGGGCCATCAGTCAAGTAAGTGATGCACTTACAGGACGGCTGGCGGATTTCGTTCGTTTGCCCAAAGAAGAGGAAATGCAGCGAAACAACCGTCAGTTTTTTCCAGACTGCACAATTCCCTGGGGTGGTGGGTGTCATCAACGGCACCCACATCAAGATCGTCGCTCCAGTGGAAGACGAGGATCAGTATGTGAATCGCAAAAGATTTCACAGTCTCAACGCTCAAGTTGTACTACATGTAGATGCGGATTGTATGATGATCAATCTCAATGCCTGCTGGCCCGGTAGCACCCATGACTCACAAGTCTTGCGTGAAAATCGATTGGAAGATCACTTGGAACACATCAACGGGCATCTCCTCTGAGACAGCGGATACCCGCTCCGAAATTGTCTGCTCACACCGGTATTGCGGCCACATTCTGAGGAGGAGGAGCACTACAATCGGGTTCACAAGCAGACGCGGTGTCGAGGAGAGAGAGGGATTGGGCAGCTGAAGAGGAGATTCCACTGCCTACATGGGGAACTGCGCGTAAATCCCACTCGAGCGAGCAAGGTAGGTAACACTTATTTATCAACTAGAGACCAACATAAATATAAAACAAAAGCTACTCTGGTTAAACATAAAGGTATATAATAAATATGTATATTTGAAATATGTTGTTTGATGATTTTACCGAATGCTCATATCAAGTTGTTGTGTAAATATGTCTCTTCAGGCAGACTCAATGTTTGTCAGTGATGGTAGGTAGCTCTTAGAAGAGATTGTATTCTACTGGCTATTGGCTATACCAACTCTTCTCTCTATACGGTGAGTCTTCTCTTTTTCTTATTCTTGTAACAGGGCAGTTTGTGACTGCTATGTTATAGAGTAAAGAATATCCCTCCTTGTAAATACCCCCCCCCCCCCCCAGTAAGAATCGACTAGTCCTCCCAGAAGTTGATGCATGATTAAACATGCAACTTGGAAGATATAGCCCCCTGCTATACCTTCATGGATATTGTGCAGAGTCCAAGTGAAAGCTGCCATTGTTTCAGTCTTGTTGTAATAGAAAGTACTCTGCTTGGAAGTTGCCGACAACCAGCTTTACTAGGTGCTGGAGCCTCAAAGGAGCTCATAACTCTTGGTTGGCTGTTCCTGAGACAAGGGTAGCAGGTTATTATAGCCAGGGTTTTTTACCCGGTGTGAGGAATAAAAAGAGGCAAGAACTCAAACTACTTGTGTCGAGTGGTTTTTCCTGCGTCACATTCTTAACCAGTTTTGTCCTAGTTTATAAATTCCTGGTCACCCAAGACAATGTATTTAGAGGATTCATCAGTGAAGATAACTAAAGTCGGACTTGTTTGGGGGTCTTTGGTTGTAAATTAGCACAACACTCCAACATGGCAGTGTTATATTGGCTATGAACTCATTGTACCCACAGTAAACTCAGAAAATAAAAAGTCATATTAATGTGGAACAACAGTTCTTTGGACTTGAAACTGATACATTTTTTATTTGATGTCCCAACCAAATATGATTTATTAGAATTATCCCCTGTAACTGAATCTGATGTTCTCAACGATTTAATGGCATTTCCGAACAAGAGTTCAGCTGGTGTTGATGGTATTTCAATGGAAATGTTGAAGAAATCGGCCGATGATATTATAAATCCATAATATAATCAATCTTTAGACGTCCTTTTCGACCCTCCGACTCTTCAGAATTTTATCATTTAAATCAGCTTTTCCAACTGAAACTTTAGGACTGATTGATATATCTCATGAAATAATCTTTCTTTGGACCAACTTTTTGACATTTTGGACACTTTATTTGGTCTCTCGATTGGAACTTAACATCTATATTTGTACTTTGAAACCCGAAATGGCTGATCATCGAAAAACATAATAAAAAACCTGTGATACTGACAAATGGACAATGCCATCTCAGCCACCCACCAGTTCCCCAGTAAAACTAAGAGTAACTGAAGATGTAGCTGGTCAATTGACCACATCACCAGCCATATTGAAAGAAAACATCGAGACTGGAATAATGAAGGCTTTGTTGACTGAGGCTATGATGAAAAAGATCGTAGCTGCCGTCAAAGAAACATTCACCCAAAGTATATACATCGCCATATCAATGGACTTCGAAAACTTTAAAAAGCAGCCTGAAACTCTCAAAAAGAAGATCAAAGGTCTCCAGAAGGAGACACATCAGACCCAGAGATTGCCATACCAGCTAGAGAGTATGGAGACGCAATACCGATAGACCGAAGAGTCATCTACACCCCTCGAGAATTTGGCCAGTTACCAGGACAGCCTCAGAGTTACCAGACTATAACTTCTTCTAGTCCACTTCCTACTTCACATCGAAGCGGTTCTCATAGGGAGGTACTCCCAGAGAAATTCGCTGGCAAGATTCCATGGGCCGACTACTGCCGTCATTTCTCTGTCTGCATGAAGCTGCATGAAGCTGAACGGATGGACGGATGCTGAAGCTGGGCAATACTTAACCTCAAGACTGCAAGGAGCCGCCCTGAAAGTGCTGAGCAACCTGCCAGATGATATGCCGATTTCATTCCAAGCACTGGTGACCCAGCTCGAGAGAAGATTTGGTCCAGGACACGAGGCGGAGAACTTCATGCTGGAGCTCAGGACGAGGTGACGACTGAAGGATGAATCACTGCAGCAGCTAGGTCAAGCAATACAGGATCTTACCTCGTTGGCATACCCCGAGATGAGCAACTCTGTTCGTGAGCGACTAGCCAAGACGCATTTTCCCGAAGCCATAGATGATCCTGAAGTTCGTGCTGCCATCTTCCGTGCTCACCCCAGGACTCTAGATGAAGCAATCACAGCTGCGTTGGCAACAGAATCCTTTTTTCATGCTGAGAAGGCCAGGGAGAGATTCAGGGCTCCTCGTCATACAGTCCGTGCAGTGGAGAGCACGGCTCCTGAATTATCTGATGTGGTATATCGGATTCAACAATCTTCCAAGGGTAAACCAAAGGTGGTGCACATTAACAGACTCAAGGGCTATACCGGAGAACCACTGGAAAACTGGCTGCGGCAGAACGTCAGGCGAATGAGGAGGCAGAGAAGGAGAAGAAGAGAAAGGAGTTAGCAGAGAAGAAGAGGAAGGAGGAGGTGGAGAAGAAGAGAAAGGAGTTAGCGGAGAAGAAGAGGAAGGAGGCGGAGAAGGAGAAGAAGAAGGAGGAGGCGGAGAAGGAGAAGAAGAGAAAGGAGTTAGCAGAGAAGAAGAGGAAGGAAGAGGCGGAGAAGGAGAAGAAGAGGAAGGCGGAAGCAGAGAAGAAAAAGTCGAACTGCAAGAATAAGCCAAACACCGTCACAACGGAGGCCATCATCAAACTGTTTGGACTAGATAGTGATAATGACAGCCAGGCGAGTGAGGGTAGTGCAGCGAGCAGTTCAACATGTACCAGCTCCAGCAGCTCCAGTAGCTCGAGCACAGTGAGCATCAGCAGAAAGCGGCCGGCTCCTGATCGTTCTCCCGGCATGACATTTTGTAGTAATCCGCGCGTAATTGCGTAAGGCACTTTATTATGTGTTATCTTAGGCGGGAATTTTGATTGTCGGGTCCCGTTTTCCTATAAATAGCTGAGCAATCAATAGAAATTCATCTTTTTATTAAGATATCTCTCTTTGAAAACAACTCTCCTAGCCTCTAGAGTTCATTTGTTTTTTTTGATGAGCTTTCACGCTGGAAATACTGATTTTACCTGTTTGATTTGGCAATACATAAACCTTTCATTTTTTTTGTGGAAGCCTCTTCGCTGGTATTTTGTTTTTACTGTTTGTGATAGCAATCCATAAACCAACAGCGGTTGATATTGCTCGTAATAGCAGTGGACGCTGTACTTTTACCCAGTGCTTATATAGTTATACTCTTACTTTTTCCTTAGGACCAGGCTAAATTTCGGTGAGTGTTCACATATGAAAATAATAATCCCTTCATTAATAACATATTTCATAAATAAAGAGTTTTATAATTAAACCACGAATCCATATCAGATCAGGAATCAACACAGCATCACGTTGAAGAGCAGGAGCTGTACTCCCACAGAAATTGTCTCCAATTTCTCGGAATTCCTGAACAACTCAGCTAAAACACCAACAAGCTTGTAAACGACAAGCTAGATGTCCATCTGTAGCCGATAGACATCGAGGAACGCATCGTGTTGGAACACAACCTAGATCCTCGACGAAGACGGGCCCGCGTAGTGAAATTGAATTCAGCATAATTTGCTGTATGGAGGATGGCATGGTTGGCAGATGATGCCTATAATATCAGATAGAGATATGACACTAGGGACTAATCCAACGTGGTACAATTGTGACGGCTATCAATGTCAGGCTTAGCAAAGAGGGTTTGGGACAACTCCAAGCTCACCATCAACACCAAGATGACGGTCTACCAAGCCTGTGTGCTCAGCACACTGCTCTATGGCAGTGAAGCATGGACCTTCTACCCCCATAAACAACGTAGACTCAACTCCTTCCAACTACGATGCTTTAGGTGGATCTTATAGGCATCACCTGACATGACCGTATTTTTAAAAAGATGTCCTGGCCCAAGCAGCAGTTCTAGGCCTGTTTGCCCTGCTTACACGGCGAAGGTTGTGCAGGCTTGGTCACGTTAACCGCATATGGTGCTGTATGGTGAGCTTGCCACTGGGTCCAGACTTACTGGAAGGCCTCTCTTTCGCTACATGGATGTCTGCAAATGAGACATGAAGGCAGGCAACTCCATCAACCTCTCGTCCTGGGAGGAAACGGCACCGGACCAGAGAAGATTGAGGAGTTTAGTGAAAATGTCCATCAAAGAATTGAGGAAAGGAGGATGAAACTGGCCGAAGAGAGGAGAGAGCAAAGAAAGGAGAACCACCATCATAGCCTTCAGCTGTCTTCACCACAGGTTGACGAGGACGAGGCGGCCAAGACCAATGATGTGGAAGACGTCCCCAAAGATAGGTACGAGTACAGCGATTGTTTTGAAATTGATGACGATGACAAAGAGCTCAGTGGCAGCCCTGCTAACCATAGTCAAATCTCTGAATCGTACATCAAGCGTTGCAGAAGACGACTACAACGTCGGTGGTCATGCGACTGTCATCCTCCACCGGGCATCAACATTCGATGAGGAGATCCAGGATATGATTGAGTGTTACTAAGTCAACAATGGAGTCCGGCATGCAATACTTGATACATGGGTTAATACCACTTTACATGGAGGAAACTTCATTGGACTATAGTAGATTTAATAGTGTCGTGAAGACGTCCATAACAGAAAGTGAGGAGAGGATACAAACTGGCTGAAGAGAGGAGAGAGCAGAGAAAGGAGAAACCACTATCAGAGCCTTCCACTGTCTTCACCCAAGCCAAGGTTGATAAGGACGAGGACGAGGCGGCCAAGACCGATGACATGGAAGACCTCCCCAAAGAGAGGTACGAGTACAGAGATCGTTTTGAAAGTGATGAAGATGACAAAGAGCTCCATAGCAGCCCTGCTAACCATAGTCAACCTCCGATCGGCGGTTATGCAACTGTCATCCTCCACCGAGCATCAACAACCGAAGAGGAGATCCTGGAGATGATTACTAAGATTACTAAGATTCGGGTGACGTATTTCCTGGTGTTTCCAAAAACTGTCATGTCTTTGCTGAAAGAAGGGACACAGAGAGAAACAGGAACACAGAAAGAAGACGACTGCAAAATCGGCGGTCGTGCAACTGTCATCCTCCGCCGAGCATCAACATTCAAAGAGGACATGATCTAGTGTTACTAAGTCAACAATGGAGTCCGGCAGGTAGTACTTGATACATGGGTATGGATATTACAGCGCTCCATAAGTATCTAGACAAGCAAGAAGAGTGCTTAAAGACAGGCATGAGGAATAATTGTGTTACAGATAACAATTTTGCAGGGTTGGCTCTGTGTACGCTTGCACAAGTGGTTTTTTTACAACAGGAGAAGACCAGGTGAAACACAGATTCTATAGGTTGATGCTTACAGGAAAAGGCTAATGAATAGAAGACAAGCAAAGCCAGAAGTCCTAAATGAATTGTCCTTGTCAGAAAGAGTGTCTATTGATAGGTGTGAGGAAAATCGGGTCCTGATATCTGCCTCGCACGTCCCGGGCAAGGACAACTACATAGCCGATTTCCTGTCCCGGGGACGGTACCTGCCTACAGAGTGGCAGCTGAATCGGGAAGTCGCACAGAGGATTTTCCTGAGATATCTCGCCGACATATCGGCAGCCCTGACTGAAAGGCCTGCCTGAGCCGCGGATGCCCCGAGATGATCCAGAGTGTTACATTAGGGGCATAATAGACAGAGGTGTGTCTGTCGTTCTGACTCCTAATATGACAGGATCAATAACGATTCTGTGCAATAAAAGCAACAGGTTTTTAAACCACCAAAAGTCCTTGCTCAAAAAATGGCATGTACATGTAGTGGGTGAGAGGAAATTGATAATGATGACGAAGAGCCCAGTGCATCTGATGAGGAGATCCCGGAGATCATCGAGAGCTATTAAATGAACGAGCGAGTCAGGCATGCAGTGCTCGATACATGGGTATTACACTTTACAATGAGGAGCTTTTCATACATGTGTGTACAAATTAGTACTCTGCTGTTTAACACCCAAAACACAAACAAACGGTTTCAGTTTGTATCAAACCACCAAAAGTCCTTGCACAAAAAATGGCATGTAGTGGGTGAGAGGAAATTGATGATGATGACAAAGAGCCCAGTGCATCTGATGAGATCCCGGAGATCACCACGGATGAAAAAGGAGATTTGGCAGAGTTATCTGATAAACCCAGAAAAAGGGAAAGGAAACCAGTGGAGTGGGAGAAACATAAGTTCATTGACCTTTGACCTTGGGCGGATCTCGCCCAAAATCTAATCAGTTCATGTACTCGACAGAGGACGGACTGATCAGCTACACGAAGAAAGCCAGAAGACCAGGGCCCCGTTGCAGAAAGAGATACAATCGATTGTAAGTTGCAATTAATCGTAAGTCAGATCACGTGTTCTAGATGCGCAAATCTGATTGGTTGAAACGCGTAAATTTTCTGACTTACGATCAATCTTAACTTACAATCGATTGTATCTCTTTCTGCAACGGGGCCCAGATTATTTGCCAGTGGTGAGGTGACTAGCAGGATTGAGTTAAAAAGGAAGCCAGGGTAAAAGATGGAGTTAATAGAGGAGCGTCAGTGTGAGCTAATCGGTAAGCTGTGCCAACAGAAGACGACCGTCCTTCAGGATCTTGCGGGTCGGCTATCCCTGGCCGTAACAGAGGGACAGTTGAGGGGAAAGATTCTTCGCATTCTGCAGGACATCAAAGAAGATGAGGGCATGGACTTAATGGTCACCATCTTACAGGATGTGGGAGGCAAGGAAGCAGAACGCAAGGACGAGCCATCTGAGGGCTCACCCTCACTCCCATCAACTACTAGGAGGCCAGCGATAATGGCGCCACCACCCCAGATTCCATCTCATGTTCCCGCCTACTACAAGATTTACGGATCAGTGGGCAGATCGGGGATGCATCACAGAAAGATAGACTTAGTTTTTCTAGCCTCATCCTCCAAATGGAGTCTGCCA
This sequence comes from Echinarachnius parma, assembly GCA_037951105.1. NCBI lineage: Eukaryota > Metazoa > Echinodermata > Echinoidea > Clypeasteroida > Echinarachniidae > Echinarachnius > Echinarachnius parma. Next base: position 46,641 of record JBAMJV010000939.1, on the reverse strand, counting down.
AAAGTAAAAGATACCCAGACGATGAGGTGGTGGAAGCATGCAGTTATCAAGGCCATAAATCCGGGACTCAAGCTGAGGTCTTTCCTTGAGAACTACCCGACCGGACACTGGACACACTGAAAATGGTGCTAAAATCAAACTACCAAGAAAAAGATGCAACAGAATAATTTGTTGTATCTTATTTCCAACTTTTTCTTCTATATTTTTCACTATTTGTCTATATCTAGCTGACTAGCTCTCTCTTTATTTATTTCATTTTTTACAGGAAAAAGGACATCTCAGCTGAAGAGGGATCAAGTTTTAGGAAAGTCTGTAGATATCATCAGTGATGTGCTGAAGAAAGCTCCAGAAGGTGAAGAATTTCAGAGTGAGTTTGGACACTGCAAAGAAGTTCTTGGCAGTGTCCATATCCATGCTCGACCATCAACACCACAAGAGTACATGTATGTGACGCACATCGTTGCAGCCAATGATAACTTTGAGGACTTGAGAGATTCCTTGATAAGGGACATGATAATCTGTGGATTAGTCCACACATGTGTCAGAGAACGACTTTTGCAAGAAAGCCAGCTAACGCTGGACAAATGCATCAAAATTTGTCGAGCGTCAGAACGGTCAAAAGCTAACATGGATGTCCTATCAAGAATGCCACAAGCGGTCCATGGGATGAAGGCTTCTCCCAGACAGACAGAGAATAAGGAGAAGACAGAGTGGATCAACCATTGTAGGTACTGCGGCAAGGCTCATGAGAAGCAGAAAGAAAAATGCCCTGCCTACAAAAAGACATGTTCCAAGTATGGCAAAATGAATCACTTTGTGAAAATGTGCCGAACGACAGCAGCACAGCCACTACAGAAGCAGAAAGAAAAAAAAATCCATCACATGGATGAAGAAAGTGATGAGGAAGAACGTTCGATACCATACAGTCAGACATAAAAGAAGACTGGATAGTAGACCTGAAAGTATCTGGAAAAAGGCCAAAATTCAAACTGGATACTGTAGTATCGCAAGTGTTTATAGTTGGATCGCGTCACATACTTCGGTCATGTTTTCTCCGCCAATGGCATCAGTGCTGACCCGAAGAAGAGTGCCGCCATCCAGTCCATAACCAAACCTCAGACCATATCTCTGAAGTTCGCAGCTTCCTTGGTATGGTAAACTATTGTGCTCGGTTTATCCCTGATCTGGCATCCATCTCTGCACCTCTTCGTCACTTAACAAAGGCTGACAGCAAATGGGAATGGAACACTTCTCAAGCAGAGGCCTTCCAACAAATCAAGCGTTGTGTATCAGAACAGTGTACTATGGCATACTTCAATCCAGCAAGCAAAACAAATTAAACGACTAACACTTGCGATACTACAGATACTGGAGCACAGTGCAACGTGATGTGCAAGAGAGACTTCAAGCTCCATTGAAGAAAACAAATGCACGACTGGTGATGTACTCGGGTCAGAGAGTGATTCCAGCTGGAAAAATTGAGAAATTGTGTGAATACAAAGAAAGATACTACGCCCTAGATGTACAGGTGGTAAACAGCTAAGTACAACAAGTTTTGGGACTGAAAGCATGCCATGAGATTGAAGGATACATACAGGTAGCACAAAAAAAGTAAAAAGGATTTTCTACAGTTTTGTCAGGAGCAACCTTTGCAATCTTCGTAACCTATTTATTTTCTTTGGGCTGATGAGCTTAAGCGATGAGCATCATCACAATGGCTAGAGGAGCAAATTTTGATAGCCAAATCGATGAAACATGCAGCCATGTATGAAAGTGAAAAATGCAGACAAATGGGTTGGTTTTGTCTGGAGGTGCTGAGGAACTGTACAGGGCTTGGCAAAGGACAGTAAGCCTTGTCATTTTCTTCTTATTGGCTATTAATTTTTTGGTGTTTTGTTTTGTTTTACATGTTATTTGTTTATAATGCTTTGTTTCATGTTTTGTAATATTTTTGTAGATTGGGACTTTGGTGTCAACGCCGACATACAAGAGGCGTAGACTAATGCTGAAAGATGCAGAAATGGAAGGGTCGGTGCCCCTGACTCTGTGGGGCTCAGCGGCTGAGGATGCGAAAGTGGTGTTGAACGACACTGCTGTCTTCACGACAGTGTTTAAATACTTCACAGAGGATTTTCAGGACATTTGTGTCCACGGAATTCCGAGATGCCAAAGGGATGCCCTGAAGACCCTCTATCAGCATCCCACTGGGATTGCTCCCGAGAAGAAAAGTGATCTACTTGATTGAACTGTACAGGGCTCGGCAAAGGACAATAAGCCCTTTTAAATACTTCACAGAGGATTTTCAGGACATTCATGTCCAACGGAATTCGGAGATGCCAAAGGGATGCCCCGAAGACCCCCTATCAGCATCCCACTGCGATTGCTCCTGAGAAGAAAGAGGATCTACTTGATTTGTGTAAGACGGGTATTATTCCCAAGCCAGTACAAAGGATCCAGCGAGGACCTCTACAACAGGACAATGCAGAAGAAATGGAGCGACAAAATCAGGACCAGGAGGCTACGCTGGTATGGCCATGCCATGCGGTTGCCCGAGGAAACACCCGCAAAAGCAGCATTTCAGGAGGTGTCAAGAAAAGTGAAGAAGTGGAGAGGAGGCCAGACAGTAACCTGGATTTCAGTAGTCGAGAAGGATCTGGACACATTGGCCCGTATTCACAAAGGAGGTTTGTAGAGTCCATGGTCTAAACCCCGGTTTACATCTATGGAATGCCAATTGTAAACTGATGGAGAGAGGATGTGTACCATCAACATTGTTAACAAGTAAGGAATTTACATTCTCTCTCCATCAGTTTACAATGGCATTCCATAGATGTAAACCAGGGTTTAGACCATGGACTGTACAAACCTCCTTTGTGAATACGGGCCTTTGGGTCTGACAATGGAGGCCGCCTTTCAGTTGGCGCAGGACAGAGTGAAATGGAGGGAGGTTGTGTGGAGAATCTAGGGCGCCATGTGCCTACGCACTTCGTGCGTGAACGATGACAAAGGATTCTACCAAAGCCTCACACTTGAACAGCGTAAAGGACAAGTTAGGAATGAAGTAGAGGCTCGCTCTCTTGAGGAATAAAGCTTCAATATGGGTTTTCCAAGGTAGTGCAATTGTCTTTCGATTGTTTCCATAGAAGCTTCATTCTTGATTAGAATTTTGAACAATACATTTCTTTCACATGATTTTTTAAATCTTTGTGATGATTATATAGAGCACTATGCACAATTTTCTATACAGGTGAAGAAATATAGCACATGGTGTAAACAATTATAACTTTCAGATACAATGAGTCATGTTATGTATAGAAGTTTATTCAGGATGAAGTTTGAAGTATAAAATGTAAAAGTATAAAATCCCTGACTGAAATGAAATCCCTGTATGAAAGGCATAATTTACTGTTTTTTATATTAGAATTAAGGTTCTCATCTACATGTCACAGAAATTCTAGACTTCACCCATAAATGGATGCTTGGATAGTGATTGCAAAGGAGCACCGTTTCAGGAGGAATCGTTTACAAGGAGACTTCCGTGGATCGGGTTATCTTTCCGCAAAATGTTTGCTGTATATTGGATGGCGAGAGATTTTTGCACTTTGAGAGAGAGAATATTCTTCTTTTTTTAAATACAAGTGAATAATTTAATAGCAGTTTTGATATTTTGTTTCTATGAAGTGAATACAAGTTATATCAAAAGATAAATACTGTTCATTGGGGAAGGGATCTAAGAAGCCAATCCCACTGATGATGTGTGCTTGCAATGTCAGGAGATGCTTCAAGACCATGGGGATTAACACGTGCATAGATTTAACATTGTACGGGATAATTGTTGGCAAATTGAAGAGGGGGATTGTCAATAATAAAAGGCAAATAATCAAAAAAATAAAATACTTGAAAGGAGCATCTAGATATGATAATGTATAAAAGAACCAGTATAAAGACTTGATGGGTGCACATCAATCAACCACATCCCTCCATGTAATGTTGATTCGTTTCCAGATTGGAGAGGGAGATAACCAAGAAAAAGGCAAGTATGATCAACTGAACTAGCTAACAGAAAAGAGTATCTGGATGTGATAATGCACAGCAGAACCGGTGCTTAAATGGACTTAAATTGTCAATTGCAACTATAAAGAAGGGGAAGAGGCAGGTAAAGAAGTCCAAACTTGACAAATCATGCAAAGCAATGTCGTCTCTCCTAAAGAGTACTATTGCAAAAGTAATGCTCATTTTCAAGAGATGGAAGACAGGCAGGCCGAAGAGCAGAGACAGCAGCACTGTCCTTGGTAACACTTGTCAGAAGAGTCGAGCAGCAATATGCAAACAAGAAACTACGACCAATCATTCTGAAATTCAGAAAATATTGAAAACCTTTGCAAACAGTGATTTTCACAAGTATTTGTACAATTTCACCTGGAGATAAGAAAATCTGACAGCGATTTATACAATAACTCTTTGCTGAGAAGTATCCAGGCTGGCCTAAATCGTAAACGGCTCACAACTAGGAGGTTAACTTTGATTTTTCGGATTCACATTGACAAACTCTCAAGAAGTTACATTTCATGAGGAAACGGGGCAGACCAGCACTGCTCTACCTCATGGCTCGGTGATGTCTTGCCATGCGTCTAGCACAACGTTGCCAACCCACAGTCACCCAAAGCATATGCAGTAAAGTCCTTACGTGCTGAACAACTGCACTGTGACCAAACACTATTTTACAGAGTAACATTGAACTTATTTATACCTTGTATATAATAGACATAATGTGTAATTGTTTTGAGACTTTCAAACATTTTGATGCTAGCTAACATTACATACTTGAACCGTTGGCTTCTTCATTGTAACTTTTACTTTAAAGTTTCTTATAAATGCTATGGAAATATCAAGAAATCCTTCCAAGGATTTCGGATTCAATTAAAGGTGGTTTGGATTTGCATATCGAATGCGCGGTGCCATCTTGCAATGCCTTGCGCTTGGTGCATAATACGCATACAGTCAAACCTGAAAACAAGAAAAGGTGACCTCTATAGACAAGTTCCATACCAATGCTATTCTCTGCAGGAGGAGAACACTTTTGGTGGCCACTATAGGCAGGTTGGCTGCTACAGACAGGTGTCCACTAAGACAGGTTTGACTGTGTGTATGACGACATAAATGGTACCCTGGGGTACCAAACGAAAATCTGCCAAAGAGTGTAAAATTATTTTCGTTATGCTTTTTTTTACGTTCAAAATGCTCTCTTTACGGCCAGGTAGCGTGCATACAAGCGCTGCATGCACAACGCAAAACACCAGTGGTGTCCATGATTGCTCTGTGGTACGGTTGTACTTCAGGTGGACAAAAGATGGCGCTACACAACGCGGGATACCGGGGTACAACGGTACCCCGGGGTACTGCATGTGTCATCATATGCTCAGTGATATGCAGTGCGTACAAACTAACCTAGTACAAATAGCGACCCCTGGTGCATAAATCCTCCTTCCCTAGATCACTTACCTGGATGAATCCTGAAGAACCTCTTTCCTGGATTCCTCATTAATTAAAAACTCCAGGTAATTTTCTTCAAGATAACTGAGGGAACAGAACATGGCCATAGGAATGCAAAATTCTCAGTTTTCTACGCCTCGGCTGAAAAATGTCCAGCAGTCTACTAATGTATCCTTGGTCAGCTGCCTTTAAAGGGAAATTTTCCCCATCATCTATTTACCTTTGATTAATTTCTCTACACATTAAAACATAATTTCATGCAAATATGTCCAATGTTTGCCCTCTGAACAAAGGAGGGGCATCATTCAAAGTCAATCGCTGTATGGGCTAATCCCATTCATCGCGTATAGCATGGAGGCTGCCATTATACTTTTTGAAACCCGGATTTTGAATTATTCGCGCCGAAATGCTACGTCAAACCCGAACAAACAAGCTCGGCCTCTTTTTGTTAGCCCTCGCAGCTCGCGGGGTTTGTGCACAAACACAAGGCAAAACGTGAGCCAACAAAAAGAGTAGTTCGGGTTCGAGGTCACATTTTAGAGCGATCCAAGTTTCATAAACATCAATGGCAGCCTCCTTGGTGTTCGCGATGAATAGGATTATCCTGTACAGCGAGTGACTTTGAATGATGCTCATCCCTCGCTCAAAAGGCCAATGTTGGTCGTATTTGCATGAAATTGTGTTTTAATGTGTAGAGAACATAATCAAAGGTGATTATATGTTGGGGAAAATGTCCCTTTAATAAATTCCCACAAATATTCCCTATATCCTCTATACAACTGGCCTGCAGTTCAACTTCATACAACTAGCTTGCACAGTCCCTTTTCCTTCAGATGACCTTTAAGGTCAAATCTTTGTATTTCCCTAGTTAGCCAATAAACTTGAATAGCTTTTTCTCAAAAAAAATCCTTTCGTCAGCTGCCTTTAATATATTCCCACACATATCCAGTACTGTGGCCTCTATTTTCCTCTATACAACTGTCTGGTAGTTCAACTTCCCACAACTTGCGCAATCCCTTTTCCAGCGAATGACCTTTGAGGTAAACTCTTCCTGGGTCGCCGATAAGTACGCGACAGCCTTCATGCTTGGCCCGAAGGTGACCCAGCCAATCAGCAACCACGGACGTGAAGTCTGGATCGTAAAACATGTCTCCAAGAAAAACAAAGTCCCATTGGTCGGACAGAGTGTCTGGTTGGCCAATCAGGTTGGCCGTTGAGGTTTCCATGGTGACGTCGTTGAAGGTAGCATTCAGCTTGATGGCTTCAATGGCAACTGTTGAGAACATATAAAAGAGAAAATGAAATTGCAGTTCAAATCTTATTCAGGCAATCTCAAACTTAGAATTGTATCATATTTAGACATAACATCTGAACTTATCATTCACCTTTGATAAGTCTGCTTACTTTTTTCAGAGGTACATGTAGTTTATCATTTCATAAACACAAAGAAAAGTACATTTATTTTTTTAAAAGCTACACACTACAAGGAATTGATAGCTTTTAATTGTCAATCAATAAGGTAAAGCTAAAGAATAAAAAAAGAACAATCATAATAAAACTTTAAAATTTATTCTTATTTTTCTTTTTACCTTCCATTGAAATATTAAGAGCTTGTAATAGACAGCCATGATCATGGACTACATGCCAATCATTATAAAAGTAAAAATCCTCCTAGTAAAATTCATGAGCAACAAATAATTCATAAATATTTTAGAAATGGTGCATATGTACTAATCAAGCCTCCACACTAACCTTTTTCTCTACTGGCACGTTCGGGCAAGTAAAATCATAACGTTTTACATTTTACTTGCGCAAACAGAAAATTTACTTGCCCACTTACTTCTAGATGAAATACATAAGTCATAAGGAATAACATTATTCTCTCGTAGTTAACCAATAATTTAATAGTTGCCCAATCGGGCAACCAAACTAGGTCATAATATGAAAATGTACCTGCCCGACAACAATTTTACTTGCCCCGGGCAATAGGGCAAGTGCTAGTGTCAATCACTGGGTACTTCATACAATTCAAATGATTTCACCCATCTAGGGCGGAAATAATCAATTTGCTCAAAACAAAGTTAGGAAAACGCGGCTAATTGATTAATTGTTAAAGGTAAAGGCCAGTTTTGGAAACGCCCCCCTCTCAAAAATATGAAATGGAAGCTCTTATTACCAATAATGTGAAAGAATATAATTATACTAATATAGAATTATCCAAATTTGGCCAAGAAACCGCCTACTAATTGATATATTTGCGAAATTATTATATTGATCCCGACGGGACAGATATCGCCAACGAGGAATCGCCCATACGCTACGTGTATTATGACCACGCGGTGTACACGAGGTGTGTTCGCTACACGGGCTTGTCCCTAGCTTGTCGATATCTCCCCCAGCGCTAGCGGCGCAAACAGGTCTGAATGGGCGGTGGATTTATGAATTTCACAGGCGGATATTGGATTTCTTCCGATATTTCTGTATTTAACGATGCTTAGGTTCGGATTTTACCACACAAGCCATATTTCAATACATATTCAACAATATTGATCAATATAGATGTATTCGGCTACTTTCCCGAAACTGGACTTGGGCTTTAAATTGTTATGAATATCATTTGAACTATACCTGGATCAATGTCATTGGCCAGTACTCTCTTGGCTCCGCCCATAAGAGCAGCTATGGCCGACGCTCCACACCCAGACCCAACATCGAGAACAGCCTTGCCTTTCATCATGTCGCTGTTGTCCAAAAGGTATCTGTCAATGACAAACATTTGTTATTCAAATATGACAAATCACTATTAAAACCATACAAAGTTGTTGTACAAAATTGTAAATAAATTTGCACTTGATTAATATTTCAACTTTTTTTTTTTTTGCACTATAAAGAGCAAAAGTTTATCTTGCTAGTTATGTCCAAATGTTCATTTGCCCCCTGGGACCAGAGGCATATAACTGCAAAACATAATTACCGACAAGTGGTGGGTTTTTATATAGCCAGTCACATACATGTATATGGGTCTTACAGAGCAAGTACAATATGCAGCATACCTGGGTAAGGGCTTGTCCCCCAGGCCAGTAGAAGGCCCAGAATGGGTCCTGGAATGGACACTGGTCTGGGGCTTCGTGCCAAAGTGGACAGTCCTTTGTGATCAGTCTCAGCCCAATCAGGAAAACACTACACAAATCATAATAATATGGGACTTACATCTAGCAAGTACAATATGCAGCATACCTGGTAAGGGCTTGTCCCCCAGGCCAGTAGAAGGCCCAGAACGGGTCCTGGAATGGACACTGGTCTGGGTCCTCGTGCCAAAGTGGACAGTCCTTTGTGATCAGTCTCAGTCCAATCTCAGGGGTCAGGTGATCTCTGCTGACCACCGAGTGCCTTTGGATCATGTCTGCCCAGTGCCCATTGCTACAAGGTGGAGTTTCTCCTGGGATGATGTTTGCATTGTGTTGGTTCGTGTTGTCATGAGTATTGCTGACAGAGTTTGTGCAATATCTGGAGAATGATTTGATTAAAAATGAAAATAAAATATAAAAGTATTAGATAATAAGTGTGGTATATATATATTAGATCCCTTCGAGGTGCAGTTTGCCCTGGGATGATGTTGAATGATCAGGTTATAAATGATCATTCTATTCAAACTAAATTGTTAAAAGTTTGTTGTAAAATTAGTATTAAAAAAAGATAATACACCAAAATTATAACTTCAAGTAAATTGTGAAGAACAGGCAAATTCAAACTTACTTTGAGCTTCCTCCAAAGCTTGTTAACCTAGCAACATCTGACAGAGCTCCTTTGCCTTTGAAGATGCGAATGGCACTCCACACATGTCTTATATGCATAATTACCTGAAATAGAGAAGAAAAAATACAAAATAAATATATAAAATTTACAAAATTATTCTAATTGTTCTAACGAAATTGCACCATTTCCTCTACAGCTGGTTAATCTCCTAACATCTGTTAGAACTCCTCTTTGGCTTTGAACTCACGCTACATCTCTGGAATTTGGAATTGGAAAGAAACAGGGTTTGGAAATAATCTTACAAATATTCACAAAATAATTGTAAAATTCACTAGAAGGGGAATTTACACTTCAGCCCCCTTAGCAACATACGGTTGCTAAGGAGCTCCAGCGGAGCTCCTTATAACATGTTGGCCCAAAGGGCCAAAATGTGTCGAAAGACGCTTTGGGGGCAAAAATAAGGCCAAATTCGGGTCCGCGAGCAAAAAATTAGTTCTGCAAACTACAATAAATTGTAACTTTTGTTTTTTATTTTTAGCTATAAAAGCCTCTTTCTAAAGAAATAATCGACGAAAGAAGAATTTAGCCGAAAATAGCTGGAACTATTTTCATGACATCACTTTTTGTTGTGAAAACTTGAAGAGAAAAAAAAGTACAACTTTTGTACACAAGGCATGGGCCTCTGTGTAAATAACTAGCGCGTATTAATGCGAGCTTGTTGTTTAATGCGCGCTCATCCTAAAACAAACACACACAAACCAATACTACATGCAACTGCGTGTTGCGCTTATATGTACGCATTATTGTAATAAACGAGCTTGTGGGTAGTGCCAGTAATCTTTTCTTGGGGTGCGTGGTCTGGCCGCTAAAGTGTAATTTACCCCAATAGAACAACATCACGAGTCAAACAAAACCACACCATTTCTTCCAGAGCTTGATAACCTAGGTAGTAGCAACATCAGTAAAGTGTAATATAATTCTTCCTTAGTCTAGATTTTAGAAGGTGCGGACAACAATCTGTACAACTCCATGTTCCACAAGACCACAACACAACTCAAGTCTTTCATTCATGCATAGTTGCATACCCCTCATCTTATTCTTCAGCCTCGGGTTACATCATTTTGATGTTTGTAAGAAAGAGAGAAATGAAAACCAAAATTATTCACACATTGAAGTTGAATTTAAATGATGCAATTGTGTGAAAACAGTGAATAGACTTTTCAACAACAACAAAAAAAAAAACAGTCAAAATTTTATCAACAAATCAATCTCGTTCAAGCTCAAGCTGCCCATTGATTTGCATCAAAATTGTCTGGTACTGTATACTCACCTCATCAATCCACTAGAGCTATGAGTATGATGGCATCATCATCCAATTTTTGATAAAGTCTGCAGACTGTAAAATGTTAAATGTTGTGGTCTTCGATATCGATGGTTTTTATTTTGTGCATGCATATTTATATTTGGGCCGGGCCCGGCCGGTACGGTGCGCTATTATGAGCTAGCTTGCTACCGGTACCGGCGCTAGGCGCAGCGGCTGCCGAGGGTAACGGGGTGATCGTGAGCATGCAGCCGGTGATAGCTGCATGATTATACCAGGTACCGTACAGTTAAGATTTATGAATAAATATACGAGCCTGACTTGACCAATAGCGATAGGCGACAAGGTGACACACCTCCAAAATCAAAGCAACCAAACTCGGGCTGGCGCTGTTCCAATCTTTATCGTGGCATTATTCTTTTAGAGATAGTTTTATTATAAAACTAGCTGCCTCGGCGCTTCGCGCCTCGGCAGCTAGATTCGGCGCTCCGCGCCTCAGGATTAATAAAAGAAATGAATAAAAAAATAAAATTTACATCATTAAACAAATTTTTTTTGGATAAAATAATAATTTTGTGTGATTTTTATAGCGGCTAATATGATTGATAATCATCTCTACGCGCTTTACAATATATATATATATATTGTATCATAACAAAAAATAAATAAAAATAATTATATCTTCAAAAAAAATGAATATTAAACAAAATATTTTAAAATGTGAAAATTAAATTCTCCCCAGTCATGTGTTGGTAAACTACAGGCATGTTTCGTAAACTTAGCCATGCGGCGTTAAATTTTCAGGAAAGTGGTGGTATATTTACAGGCATGGTTGGTATATTTATAGGCATGCGTTGTAAATTTAGCCATCATTTCTGGGGAAAAGTTTGATTTTCACATTTTTTGTGTCTATTTTTAAAATAAATGGTGCACAGGCATTTTTTGTGGATTGGTAAGAATTAGATTCTCTCCTTTATGTGACGAATGGTTTAAAATCATTTCAAAGTTAAACTCGTGCATTCAGTTATTTTGATCCACTCATGCCTGTGCATCATTGGTATATTAATACACGTTATATACATCAATTTATGTGATATTACAGCACCAGTCACGTTATTTACTCATCTTTGCACATGTATACGTACATAAATGTACATCTAATGTACATAAATGTACATCTAAATCATACGCACTACAAAGGCACTCATACATAGTTCAATTTGAATTATACATAGCATATTTACGGACATATACATGCATGCACATTCATCACTTGCAAGTATTCAAACAAGTGTATGATTACTTATAAGTACACTCATTCAAGTAATAGGGGTGTATTTTAAAGTTAGCGTTCATTTTATCTATATCTACGTCACTAAAATATATGTAGCAAATCACTATACGTTAAGTACTGTTTTATTATAGTGATGTAGGTATGTTATATTATATATTTAAGTTAATTGTTTTTAGAATACACCCCTAGCATATACAACCTTGTTTCACACATATGTCCACATTAATGTGATAACATGTATCTGTTCATTAACACTCAACTTTTTGTTGCACTCTTTGAATAACTATTGAAGTACAATTGTTTTGATTTTACCAGTACTTTTATTGGCAGTTTTGTTTGACAATAAATTCATAACATATTTACATTAATAAAACATATTAAAGTGAGGCCTGTAAAGTGTCAGATATTGCCCAAAATGACATTTTAGACTTCAATTCTGTATCAAAATCATTGTAAGATATGTCCGAATGATGTGTGAAAGTTTCATTGAAAAAGAACACTGCTTTCCTGGTTAAAAAGCGAAAATATGCGTTAGCTTTTATACAACGGACGTTTATGAGGTTTATGATTATGACCGTTAACGCTTAACGTTTTTAGCTGAATGATAGATATCGTCATAATAAAGGGGCATTTGAAAAAATCTAACCCTATTTCATTCTTCTCTTACCATAAGCTCAGTCGGTAGAGCACCGGTCTGGCAATCCGGAGGTCTCGGGTTCGAATCCCGTTGGAATCCCATTTTTCTTTGCTCACTTTTAATCACAATATATTCTTGGTCAGTTTCGCTATATGTTTGAATTAATTATTACAAAAAGCTGTACATATCGCTTCGGCGATCCCTCGCATTGATCCCCAAGTTGATTTTAATCCGCTTCGAGTTTATGTCAGGTTTATAAAGCTTCTGACTACTTGAGCAATGATGAATTAAGGGGTTTCTGGGAAGAACGCCGTCGTAGGGTTTTCTATAGCTCAGTCGGTAGAGCACCGGTCTGGCAATCCGGAGGTCTCGGGTTCGAATCCCGTTGGAATCCCATTTTTCTTTGCTCACTTTTAATCACAATATATTCTTGGTCAGTTTCGCTATATGTTTGAATTAATTATTACAAAAAGCTGTATCGCTTCGGCGATCCCTCGCATTGATCCCCAAGTTGATTTTAATCCGCTTCGGGTTTATGTCAGGTTTATAAAGCTTCTGACTACTTGAGCAATGATGAATTAAGGGGTTTCTGGGAAGAACGCCGTTGTAGGGTTTTCTATAGCTCAGTCGGTAGAGCACCGGTCTGGCAATCCGGAGGTCTCGGGTTCGAATCCCGTTGGAATCCCATTTTTCTTTGCTCACTTTTAATCATAAGCTAAACAACACGGTAGAAGAGAAACGAGGAACCTCCAAGTAATTTTCGTGGAGTTAGACACCTTACCGGCCTCACTTTAACAATACATACATGTTAATCTTGAACTTTATTTTTTGTTACTTGATGTAAAGTATAATCATTATTGACGGTTTTGAAATCCTTCGATAAGCAGAACAAATACAATATAATACAGTACAATACAATATAAGTTCTTATATAGCGCTAAATACATAAATGATTCATAGCGCTTTACATACAAATGAGAGAAGCATTACTTATACAGATTGTGTTTACTTTTGTCTGTTGTTAAGCCTAGTGCCTGCTGTGTGATTTGAACTCGGATTTGTGTTATTTGCAGTAGTTCTTGCAAGTTGGTTTAACTTCATTGCGTATGCGATTTTTAAAGTTTTCACCATGAATTGTCTTTGTTGAAACCAGGCGATTGCTATCGACACCTTTCCTGCGAGTTACAGCAATCAGGTGCGACCATTGGGTTTTGTTGGCGACTTTTTACAGGTTTCAGGTGATTGTTATCAGGTACAGTTCAAACCTGTACAATTAGTTGCACACCATCTCAAATCCAAGGGGATTTAGACTACCTTGAATAAATACAACTAATCTGTATTATTAGAATTACAATATATTGCATAATGCACAAAGAATGCATATGGTTTTCATTTACAACTGAATCTATAATCATTGACAACAGAACCATATATTGTACTAAAAACATATCACACATACAACAAATAAAGATAACACAAATAAACCAGAGACGTCCCTATACACTGACATTATTTACATGGCATGGGACTCCATACATAAATAACTTATGGTCCAGAGGGACAATAGTACCAATTAATCTCTTTGTAACATCAAAAACCCAACACAGAACTTGATAAAGTGCTGGACACTTCCAAAATACATGCTCAATACTCTCAATCAGCGTGCAAAAGGGACATATCCCATTACTAATACCCCACTGGGATAATTTCTCACGAGTGTACAAAGCTCCGTGTGTGGAGCGCCAACTAAACGACTTTAGAGCACTACATAATATTGGGTGACCTGTCATCGTCCAAATCGTTACGTTGTATTTCTACATGGGAGAATATTGCACATGTCAACAGTGAGTGTAATGAAATGAAATATCATGTCACTTAATTTTTATGCTCAGGTATACAATTGCACACCCCCCTGGCATTTCAAAAGTATATGGCCGATTCAGTTTGAAATTGATGATCTAATAATGATTGACAAGTGACACAAATTTCAAAGCAATCCAAAGACGGAAACTCAGGATATCAACGTCGACATCCGATGCGACGATAAGTAGTTGTTGGCTACGATCGTACAACCAATTGTGATCGATCAGAAACGATCATAACATGTGATCAATCGATTACAAATTGTCTTCTTATTATTCGTTTTTCCTTTATTTTTTTCTCTTATTCATATTTGTTTTCCATAAATTTTGGTCTCTTATTAATAATCAAATATAAATGTACTCAACAAAAGCTCATGTCCATGAGCATTGTAATGACTGATATCTATTATTTGTACTGATATTTATTATTTTTGTTATAATATATTATGTATAGAAGCCTAATGGGCCTATTATACATGAGATATTATAACAAAAAATATCAATACACATAATATAAATATCAGTCATAACAATGTTCATGAACATGAACTTTTGTTGGTACATTTATATTTAATTATGAATAAGAGAACAAAATAATGGAAAAAAGAATAAGAAGACGATTATTTGTAATCGATCGATCACATGTTATGATTGTTTGTGATCGATCACAATCGGTTGTATGATCGTAGCCAACAACTACATATCGTCGCATCGGATGTCGACGCCGATATCGTGAGTTTCCGCCTTCGGATTGCTTTGAAATTTCGGTCACTTGTCAATCATTATTAGATCATCAATTTGTGCGAATTTCAACTGAATCGGCCGTATACTTTTGAAATGCTAGGGTGGTGTGCAATTGTATACCTTTACCCATTACTCAACCATATGTCCAATTCACAAGACAGTTTTCATCTACAGCGCATACTTTGTAATGTTTTTATCCTAAATTATTTGTTTACTCTTCCCATGTAGTTATTTCGTTATCCCTAAAAGTCAAATCAATTTAAAATGTTATCATTACAAATTTGAAAGAGCATTCCATTAAGAATCTAGACATCAGTCATATTTCAGAAGCATGAGGGGTATAATGTGCAATATTAGCTCATAAAATGTGGAATATTATGGCTAATCGGATGAGACAATATCATATTTCTTCTTGTCATTATCACTTATTTTCCTCTACAAATATTTCAGATTTTGAAGAAGAAAAAAAACAGCCTTCTATGCAACCTATTCAGCACCCAAGAGAGATAATGTATACAGTCAAACCTGTCTTAGTGGCCACCTGTCTATAGCAGCCAACCTGCCTATAGCGGCCATTAAACATGACCCTCTGCAGAGAAAAACAATGGAATGAACCTGTCTACAATGGCCACTTTTCTTACTTCCCTTCAGGTTTGACTGTATGTAAATCAAAGGGCATTTTATTCTACCACCTGTGGAATTAGTCAAGCTTTTAACCATAACCTCTTGCCACTAAATTCTGCTCATTATCATTAAGGTGAGATGTTGTAAAAGCAGCCGTAAAAGTTGCTAGCTGGTTCACTTTATCAGGCAGACAGCTATGCCAAGCCGGACTGTATTGTCCACCTGGAATGTGATAAAGAGCTAGTGGGACTACAATTCAAGTTCTACTGTGATGACAAGAAGTCATCAGGATTTTTGAAGATTGTCTCTCTAGAAAGTCTCTCTAGATGGTTGCCCCTAAATGGTTGCTCTCTGACTTGTCAGTCTTCCACCTATAACAAGCTCACATGTGGTAAGATTGCTGGCAGTGTAGCCCGTATAGCATTCATTCTTGTTCAGCAACGCCTTGACCCAAGATGTGAATAGCATATCTGCAAAATAACATGAATACAAATATAGATTTTTTAATGAGGTGAAGTTTTTTTTTCTGTTGGTTAGAAGAACTTTATAAGAAAGTACAGTAGACTAACATGGGGAAAGAAACATACGTGTTCCCCATGTATAATAAAAACAAAATAAAAATATAATCTTTAACAAAAAAAGTGTTATCAGTGTCTAAAAATAACAATTAAAATAAAATTATGACCATGAAGTTGCAGCATAAATCTCACACTCCATACTTTTTTAAATATTAAACTTTTCTTGTATACTTATAAAAATGGTTTAAACCAGTTTCATGAAATAAGATGCCCCACTGTTGAGAACTTGGTCAAATTGGTGTAAAAGTTAGAAATTATGGGTATCGGCCAAAGTAAGAAATGAGAAAGATGTGACCGTTCGGACATGAAGATAGGACAGGAAATATTTGTATACCTCTTACTTTTTTACATCATTTGCGAGCTCTCACCGGAATTTGGGGGACTTCGCTGATTTGAAAGTGCTTAATTATGTGTAATTAATACAGCAGTAACATATATCCTGAATAAGCATCAATAATCTGTACAGGTCTATAAAATGTTCACTTGTCTAACAAATTAACAATATTTTCAATACTCACATAATGATATTGCTGGCTCACATCAATCTGGCAGCTTTCTGATACAGGAAACTGAGGAAAGCACAGCTTCATTATGAAAGGTTGCTTTACGCAGGCCCATCATCTGCACAATAAAGAGAAATAAAGGGGAAATAGTAGAAATACAATCAAAGGTAGTGCCAAATTATCCAGAGGCTAAGTTATCTCAAGTCTTTTCAAAAGTAAAACTGAGAAATGTAAAATGTATTTATTGAAGAAGTAATAGGGGTCAATTGATTTGATATATCTCACACATTTTACTAACATCATTCCCTAGCTACATGCAAATTTTCCGGGGGGGGGGTACTCACGTATATTGGGTATACGGGGATGTGCCGCTGGGAAGGGTGACTTTTTCAAGAAAGATCCTTAGACATGGGTCCCCTTTTCATAAAAAAAATCCTTAGACATGGGTCCCTTTTTTTATTTCCTCTCTTTTATCCGGGATTTTGGGATTTGCCGATGCGAAATTGCAAAAATGTTCAAGCTCGCTACGCTCGCTAAAAGAAAGCACAAAATTTGCGGGAAATACACAGCGAACATGCAGCGCCGGCAAAAACAAATCCTTAGACATGGGTACCTATTTACAGCAAAAGGACCCTTAGATGTGGGTATGGGTTCGGAGGTCTCAGCCGCACACCCCCGTCCGACTGTAATCTGAGTACCCCCCGCCCCCGGGCAAATTTTGAGAAAGATATGTGGTGTTTTTAAAAGTGTTATACCATACTCTCTTTTAAGGGATCTTCTAACCATATCAACCCTCTGTTAGAGTGAACGGCATAGGTTGAGGGAGTCAAGTCCCCTCGGTTGGATTGCAAATTTTCCCGGGGGGGGGGGGGGTACTCACGTATATTGGGTATACGGGGATGTGCCGCTGGGAAGGGTGACTTTTTCAAGAAAGATCCTTAGACATGGGTCCCCTTTTCATAAAAAAAATCCTTAGACATGGGTCCCTTTTTTTATTTCCTCTCTTTTATCCGGGATTTTGGGATTTGCCGATGCGAAATTGCAAAAATGTTCAAGCTCGCTACGCTCGCTAAAAGAAAGCACAAAATTTGCGGGAAATACACAGCGAACATGCAACGCCGGCAAAAACAAATCCTTAGATATGGGTACCTATTTACAGCAAAAGGACCCTTAGATGTGGGTATGGGTTCGGAGGTCTCAGCCGCACACCCCCGTCCGACTGTAATCTGAGTACCCCCCGCCCCCGGGCAAATTTTGAGAAAGATATGTGGTGTTTTTAAAAGTGTTATACCATACTCTCTTTTAAGGGATCTTCTAACCATATCAACCCTCTGTTAGAGTGAACGGCATAGGTTGAGGGAGTCAAGTCCCCTCGGTTGGATTGCAGATCTGCAACTACCTGTGGGAAATGCCCACGATCCGCAATGCTTGCGAATTGCCAGTCTATTGCAGCGAAAAAGCCATAATCAAACATTTACTGCTAAACTAAGGCCAGTCCAACCTAGCAAAACGCTAATCAGCGGTGTGCACGGCACCTGGTAAGGTTAGTTTATTTGCAAATTTACAAACCTCTTGTCTAACTCTAGAACATTTGTGCTCATTTTATCATGGAAAACTAACTACATATTTTGTAACCTGTGCCTGTGGGACTGTAATAAATGGTAAATTTTACAGAAATGTTTGTATAACTCAATGAAATCCGAACACCACCATCAGCTGGAATTTTGCAATTTTTCACATGCAATTATATGGTGAATGTCTGTCTGTTTCAAAAGTAAATTATATTTCTGCCATAGCTCACCTTTTCGTCGACGACGATGTCGAGTCTCATCCCATGAAAGATGATTTGAAGAGCCAGGACAATGCGTCAGCTCAAAGTCAACACCATGCCCATGAGCGGATCTGCAAATATAAAATAAATAAAGAGAGATAGCTAAGGCAGCTGAGCATACTAAACGTGTCTGTGACGTGTCCATCTACACAATGTATTGTAAAAGGTCCTTGGTACGACGCACCGTGGGAAATGCCCACGATCCGCAATGGCCCACGATCTGCAATGCTTGCGAATTGCCAGTCTATTGCAGCGAAAAAGCCATAATCAAACATTTACTGCTAAACTAAGGCCAGTCCAACCTAGCAAAACGTTAATCAGCGGTGTGCACGGCGCCTGGTAAGGTTAGTTTATTTGCAAATGTCTAACTCGAGAACATATTTGTGCTCAATTTATCATGGAAAACTAAAGTACATATTATTTTGTAACCTGTGCCTGTGGGACTGTAATAAATGGTAAATTTTACAGAAATGTTTGTATAACTCAACAAAATCCCAACACCAGCATCAGCTGGAATTTTGCAATTTTTCACATGCAATTATAATTGGTGAATGTCTGTCTGTTTCAAAAGCTCACCTTTTCGTCCACGACGATGTCGAGTCTCATCTCATAGTCAAATGGAATTGAAGAGCCAGGACAATGCGTGACGTTGACATCATGAGCTTATCTGCAAATATAAAATAAATAAAGAGAAATAGCTAAGCTGAGAATACTGAACGTGTCATCGGCATGCGCATGCACATCTACACAATGTATTGTAAATCTAAATGGTCCTTTTTAGGACGAACCGGCTGTCATTGCCAATACCGTTTGTTCATATTACACTATGGTCAGAATAGCAGCACGGAAATGCATATTATTTTCGCCCGCCCACTGACATGTGCAGCACGCAGCTCAGTGTACATTAACTGTGTGAGAGGTGTTGGCTAATTCTCTTTGACCGAGTTTGATTCAGCTGCAGTTGACCCGACCACGACGCTACCGGTATTAAATAGAATAATGTCATGTGTAGTATAGTACATCTATATCTGTCTACAGAGTAAGTAGTTTATACACACTGTCAATTGACAGAAAAGGTATTCTGGTATGGGCAAAATTCATGGCATGTTGTCAATGCGATGTCAATTAAGTTTGTTATTGTTATAAATTTGCAGACTACAGTCTACAGCATCAAATCTAACCTATGACGTCAAATCTAAGTAAAGTGTGACGCTTTGCCATTGTACTGTAGTTTGTAGTTATTTGGCTTTATTTGCGTAAATCTTGAGATTGTCCCCTTCAACTTTTAGTTACTTTTAGTTCAATTTCAAAGTTCAACATTATATTTAACTGTACATAACATTATACATAACATGTGGGACTGTGATAAAGTACTTTAATTCGGGAAATATAATTAGACAAAAACGTCCGTATAAGTCACTTACCCACGATTATTGTCAAATCCGAACAACACCGTCAACTGGAATTGGCCATATCTTATATATCAGAACATGATCGATGCATGTGTTAAACCAGGATATCATTAAAATGCGATATTTCGGCCTGTAAGATGGACTAATCGTGGAGCTGAGAAGTTCATCTTATATGCCAGTACAATGCCTATATACCGTCGGCCGGTGCTAGACCCGTCCAGTCACGTCCATCCACACAGTACAGATAATAGCACAGTGCGTCATTGACTTTGTACACGCACCTTGCGCGGTGGCAGGGTTCTCCTGCACTGCGATAAATTGAACCTTCGCGCTTTGCGGAAACCCGCTTTGCCGTTGAGCGATACGTTTCTACCGAATGAACTACTGAGCGTAGATTTACAAAAGCGAGAATAACGATTATAAAAATTGAAATCTCAAATTATCGTGAACAAAATTTTAAAAATACACAATTTTGGAGGACTACGGAGCAACAAGATACATGAATGTTATGAGCAATATGCAGATAAATAGTTTGATATAAGTTTCGAGTAGCATGTTCAGTGCATTCTCGGCAAATCTAATTTCAAAGTCAGCCCGGTCCATTTTGTGGCCGGGTTCTTCCCCCGGCCGGGTTCCCTAGCCACTACGGTACTATTAAGTCACAATGTTTGGTGTAATTAAAACGTAAAATAAAGAATATGACATCAAAACTACGTTATTTCATAAGAACAAATGTATTTACATTACAAAATATATTTTTTGTTTTAATGTTTGTACCTCACAGCCTCGAAAACGATTTTGCGTCGAAAAGCAAAACAAAAGCAGCGATCGAGGGCGAAAAACACTTTTTCAGGCTGCTACGACGAAGACCCAAATAAAATACAAATTATCCAATAAAGACTCAATTGCGCAAAGGTTTGTGCCTCAAATATATTACTTATACTAATTCATATTAAATTGCGTCCCGTTGATTTTTTTAACGGGCAAAGAAGACCGTCAAACGCGACGAATTAGATGACTCGGCAAAGCATTCACTAACATGAAACTATAATAATGGAAATCGTAAAAATTGACCCAATTATCGGCTCTCTTTTAATAAAACAAAAATCGAATATATTTAAAGGCATTATTTTCCGTCGCCGTGATTATTTCAACGGGGAATCCCGACATTCGAGGGCGAGAAGTGGAGAACACACGCGACTTTTCAAAACGTGACATCCCGACTTTATTATTATAGATTATTTGAATACATGTATGTATAGGAATTTTTCCAAACAAATCGATTACTTTATTTTTGCATCATGTATAACATCATCAATTACGAAAGACGCAGAGACAAGGATAAAAAAAAAATGAGGATGAAGACGTTGAAATTGTTGAAAACAATATTCTTGAGTCTTTTGATTTGATTTGATTTTAATTTATTTCCATATTTTTAATGTTTATTACATTGTACAAAAACATACAAAGCAAGATATTCATGACGAAACAACATACCTAACGTATTCAAACAATGAGAAGTTATTCAGCATCAGGGGCGGATCTAGCTTTTTGCTAAGGGGAGGGGGGGGGGGTTGACCCAATGACGATCTAGCTTTTTTGCTAAGGGGGGGGGGGGGGGGGGGTTTGCTATTTTGAACCCCCGTAAGTGATTTTTGTTTCACTTTTTTATCTCACTTTTTTCACTGATACATTTTCACTTGGCAGCCCAAGGGGGGGGGGGGGGGTTTAAACCCCCTAAACCCCCCCCCCCCCCCCCCCCTGGATCCGCCACTGAGCATAATGTGAACAACGGGTGAACCAAAAAGAATCAGAGCTTGTGGCACATGAATCATTATTGGGGGGGGGGGGGGGCGCACCTTAGGTATTTCTTTATTTTGTCAAGAAATATTTCAGATTGTAGTCATTTACAATTTGAATACCACATTTAATTATTAGATACAAGTGTTTTTTTAAATACTATAAATATCACTTCAGAATGAAATTAAAAGAGGCTAATTATTCACATACTATAATAATTAAAATGTGTATGCCACCGTGTTTCTTAGTATACACTGTATTCTAGGATTATGAAAGTTTTTAATGACATAATGTGTGAAGTTCATTAGTCTAAAGTCAACTGCTTTTTGGAAGAATTTAATTACATAATGGTATATGCAGTATTGTATACAGTTCATTAGTCTGTGTAGGCATGCAAGGCATGATCATGCCTACAAGTAAATGTTTCTGAATGTTTATAGAAATTGTTATAATTGTAATGAAGTTCATAATTGTTATTATTGCTTTCTTTTCAATTTGCCAGTGGATGACACATTTCTTTATAACATGTATATGTTTGAAGACCAATAAAATGTATCTTATCTTATCTTATAAGATCTTACCCTTACATTTTTAAAATTATTTTTATGTGAAATTATTTTTATTTATTTTATTTTGTTTTTATTTATTTATTTATGAATTTATATTATTTTGTATTGTTTTGTTTTTGTTTGTGTTTATTTGTTTGTTTGTTTGTTTTTTGTTTTTTATTAATATTATTATTATTATTATTATTATTATTTTTATTTTTTTTTGGGGGGGGGGGGGGGGAGGGGGGGGAGGGGGGCACATGCCGCCAGTATCCCCCCCCCCCCCCCCTTTGGACAACTGAAACTGAAAGGTATATATTTCCCTGAGAACCCTTTCAAGTTTAATATGTCATCCTATTACACATACACCTAGGAATTACTGTACAACCATGAACCTGTATATATGAATTCACACACCCAAACAAGGTGGTCAATCGTGGACACACGTTTGAGATTTAGTCCCCATTTTTAGTGTATGTTATTTTTTCCAGCGTTTTAACATGCACTTTACATCAACAGTAGTTGAATTAGCATCCGTTTACACTAGGCAAGTTAACAAGGACATTCTCCTTTGGAGGTGTGTCCACAGTTGAATAGTACAGTGTCAAATATGTGGCCTGCGTTGGGGTTGTTTACAAACTAACGCACACACACACACACGCACACAAGCATACACATACTTAGTACATACACACACACACACACACACACAAGCAAACAAACACATACACTCATACTTCCAGGTCTAAGTCATTCATCGAATTGCCATACAGACTAAAAAGAAAAGACAACATAAACTTTAAATTAGGTTCATTCTTATATATTTTCATCTTAATAATGCATACAGTACACCCTGGAGAATACAAGTACATAATCTTACAAGTACCATGGCAATATTATTTATATCATTTTATATTCATTACTTTTATATAATGTTACAATTACGATGGGGGCATTATAACTCCAAGTACTTTCAGGTTACAATCATAAATAAGTTTATTTTGTAAAAAGCCTTACAAGTTGTATTTATATAATTTTATATTCATTACTTTTATATAATGTTACAATTACGATGGGGGCATAATAACTCCAAGTACTTTAAGGTTACAATAATAAATATGTTATTTTGTAAAAAGCCTTTAAAAAGTGTATTTATATAATTTTATATTCATTACTTTTATATAATGTTACAATTACAAAGGGGGCATAATAACTCCAAGTACTTTCAGGTTACAATCATAAATATGTTATTTTGTAAAAAGCCTTTACAATTTTATTTATATAATTTGATATTCATTACTTTTATATAATGTTACAATTACAATGGGGGCATAATAACTACAAGTACTTTAAGGTTACAGTCATAAATATGTTTATTTTGTAAAAAGCCATAAAAAGTGTATACTGATACCTCTTTCATTACCTATATAAAAATGCATAATTATGAGAACCATAAATGGCTTCAAACTTCATTTAAAAAAATTGGTGGTTTGTTCTTGAATATAATTACAACAGCAGTTCATTTTATACTTGTTCATAAGATTCATTAAAACCATGATGTATGTGACACACTTGCGTTGGGTTAAAATTGCATGTACGACAACCGAAATGTTATGTGTTTACAATGTTTAACATATTTGCATCCTAAAAAATCTGTTCAAAATGTAGATATGAAACGAGACAAAAGTGGGAGTTGAAGGGCAGCGATGTATTGTGAGGGCTAACTGATTTGGAAGGAATGCTCCCCAGGGAGTGGAGATGGTGCACATAATGTGTGCTGGTTTGCATTGTATCCTATGACCGGGGTAATAATATCATTGTAAAGCGCTTAGAGATGATTATCTATCATATTAGGCGCTATATAAATCGAAAACCTTATTATTTACCCTTTCTGTCTACCGTATGTCTTTATTTTTTACCTTTACGTTATTAACATTTTTGCCAGTTTAGTTGGACCTGTGCACCTGAAAAAAGTACCCTTTTTGTGTTTTGTTTTTTCTTTGATGAGTGCTGAAAACCAACCCTTTTTTAAGGAAAACGTCAACGATGCTGTATAGCTGAAAACTTGTGCCTCTGAAAAGGTACCCTTTTTGTGGGTTTTTTTTTCTTCTAATGAGTGCTGAAAACCACCCCTTTTTAAGGAAAACGTTGACGACTCCGTATAGCTGAAAATGATACCCTTTTGAGGCTTTTTTTTGGATGCGGGTGCATAGCCAGTCATGTTGGGAGTGACCCCCCCCCCCCCCCACCCCAGGCTTGTGTCATGATTTTTTATAAGTCAATAGAGGGCCTGAGCTTACGATCCTAGCAGAATCTTCATCAGAAGAGCAGTGACCGATTGATTCTTACAGTTTGCAAAAATGTAAAATACTTCTCTAATATGGGGCACCAAATCAAATAAATACTTTTTGTTAAAAATGTAAAATGTACATGTAAATATCTTTCATACGTGTGAATACAGTAAGTAACAATACGTAGGTCTGTCTGACATGAGCAGAAGAACTCGTATAATTTAGCACTTTACAAATAAAATTAAATACATTCTTATATTCATGTCTAGGTACGAAGACGTGAGAAGAAGCACACCATATATCATACAAATCATGATGATAATAATAATAATAAACTATTTTACATAATATAAAGAAATATCCATCTGTTACAGTTATAGTAGTAGATTTCAAGTTTTTTTCTGTACAGAAAGTTTGTCTATTTTACTTTAAAACATATTCATTTACTCTCATTGTCATCAGAAATTGTTTTCATAAACTGGCGAAGAAGAAAGCAAAACATTGTCAAAAGTTCTATTTACAATTACTTTATAGTTTGGCAATATTCTCTTCATAATTATACAACATGATTTTAGATACCCAACATTGCAATTTACTAAATTGATAACAATATGAACTAGCTAGACAACATTTCAGATAGAATTGTAAATAAGTGTATAAATACTTTAGACTCAGCAATGCACCTACAATACTATATGCAAAGAGGGGCACTACTTTTAATTTTGCAATTTAATCTACGGTATAGCATATACCTGAATATTTTATACATGAAGAAGAATATATTCACAGCAAAGTCTACCAAGAATTAAGAATAATCAATCACTTTCAGGATATGTATGAAGATTGCTTGATGGCTATAACTTATTGATAAAATAAATTACGTTTCTTAAAGTCTGTAAGTTATTTGTTTAGATGAGATACAATTTTATTAAAGAACTACATATCTTGAAAACAAAATTTGAAAGCACTCTTCTATTAAATGAAAAGTTAACAACCCTTAAGCACAAATCTACGTAAAGCAGAAGCAGAAATACATTTGGTAGAGATCTACATATTTTGATAACACATTTCCAAAGCACTTTTCTAATTACTGAAAATAAAATATGTGTAATCTACAGAACTAAGCACAATAATTCTCCATACGAATCATTTTGAGGAAAAAAATAAAATCTTAAAAAGGTAAACTGTGATTAAAACTATAGGAAAAATCTCTAGGAAAAGTCACATCAATTAAAATAGTAAGACACGGTGGTAGGAAAGACAGCTATTGAAGAGGTGAAAAAAAGAAGACCTGAAAAAAGGAAACTCAATGGTAGAAATAAATCTGAAGCACAAACAACACCAAAACATAAATTGTATGACATTGATCTAATTAAAGTGTCCCTGACATCAAAGCTTTAGGAGCGAAATATGACTTTTAGATTGACTTTGCAATTTTTCATGGAAAATCCAAATATAATTAGTTTTTCACAAAAAAAAATGAATCCAAAAAGAATCTAAATCCAGAATCCCCAAAAGGAATGCCCCCTCCACCCCCCTCCCCTCCCAAGAATGGTCCAACCCCTGTCTGAATTACACGAAAGGCGTGTGAACGTGTTACATCACTGACATCATTTATCTGTTCAGACAAATGAAACTTCCTCCTGCCGTCGTGTTTTTATAATGGTAATAGGTGAAAATTAAATGAAAAGAAATTGGAAACGACATAACCTATTTGAATGTGCAGTATCTTCGCAGTATGTTTTTTATGTTTTTGTTTGAATGTTGCCATCTCTACATGAATAATTATATTTGTCTTAGATTCTATTCTGTTCTGACTTATGTTTGCTGGGGTATTTAAATTCCATTTATTTGGAAAACATGAAATGGTACAATAATAAGACGAATAGTTACATTTTATAGGCTATATAGCACCAGTCTTTGCAGAAACAAATAGTACAATCCATGCAGCTAGCTAAAATATATAGAGTATCGAAGTTGTGACATCATACAAATCTATTTTTAGAATTTCTCAATTTGAACTTCATTTTCCGAAAAAGCATACAAAATAATGCCCAAATGTTGAAAATCAATCGAATATATTTATAAAGTATTGGCTGAATTTTATTTCAATAGGAAATCAGTGTTATATTGCTCTGGTTCATAACGTTATGAACCAGAGCAATATAACACTGATTTCCTTCGAATGGGCATATCTCAGCCAATACTCAACATATTCAATTGATTTTCAACATTTGGACATTATTTTTGATGCTCTTTCAGAAAATGAAGTTCGAATTTGGAAATTCTAAAAATAGGTTTTTGATGACGTCACACTTCACCACTCTTTAATACAAACACTTTCTAATAACTCTCACTCACGTGTAGCTAGTAAAGGGTAACGAAGAAGCATACAAAAAAAAAAACGTACACTGGATATTTATACACTGTATAAACCCTGAGATAAAATAACTTAATTTTAAAAAAAACATCAATATGATGTTCAATAATATATACCGCCCTCTGGATATGCCACAGTGCCAATGAATACAATATAACTTCCCACTATTAAACATATGGTAGTCATTATAGAAGAAAAAAAAACATAAACAAGAATTTGCTGAAATGTCACGATCCGTAATACTGTTGTATAATACAATATCTTAATACAATTTGTTGATTAAAACAATATTACAATTGATACAACAAAAACATCGAAGTCCATTATAGGTGTCTTATACTGCTATGAAAATCCAATAAATATGCAATGATTGATCAAGGGTTTTATAACTTGGCACTTGGATTCAGGGCCCCATTTTTATAAAACTTTCCAAATTTTGTTGATGTCCAATAACTTCTGTGTTAACACCCACTCAACATAGAGCATTATCAGTGTTCCACAGTATTACAATCTGTAGTTACACTGAACTGGAACAAATCTTTTTGAAACAGGGCCCAGATCTTAATAATAAGATAAAATTGTACACAATTGTAACCAATTAAAGGAGAATTTAAAAAAAGTGAATACAGAATGGTTTTCCTGCTTTACATAATGTTGAAATATCGTTTTACAGTCCGTGATAATGAGTCTCACAAATGATATTTAATTTGTTTTGTTTAATTCATCCGAACACAATGGCAAATAGAAAGTGTCAAGGTTAGTGACTTTTATTCATAACTCAATATGGAGAGTTAATATGAAATTTAAATATCTCATTATAACCGAATACAATTAAAGGTGCACCTGTAAAGTGTCAGATATTGACCAAAATGACATTTGAGACTTCAACCCTGCACCAAAATCATTGTAAGATATGTCCGAATGATGTGTGAAAGTTTCATTGAAAAAAAACACTGCTTTCCTGGTTACAAAAGCGAAAATTTGTATCAGCTTTTACAAGGAATTACTGTATGACGTTTATGAGGTTTATGACCGTTCATTAACGCTCTTGAGCTGAATGATTATCAATGATAGATATCGTCATACTAAAGGGGCATTTGAAAAAATATAACCCTATTTTATTCTTCTCTTACCATAAGCTAAACAACACGGTAGAAGAGAAACGAGGAAGCTCCAAGTAATTTTCGTGGAGTTAGACACTTTACAGGCCTCACTTTAACAGAAAATTGTATGGTTAAGTCAATTTTGAGAAAATAAATGGAGTAATATGAATGCACAGCTCACAATTTGTTTATCAATATAAAGCTAAAAGTAACAAAAATATAATTTCTGCTCATTAAAGAACACCTTTGATTATATTTGAATTAAGTAGCAAAAAGGAACAATATGTGCTTACTCTCCTTTCTCTTCAACGATGTAATAGTAGTAGGCAAATATCAATGTATGCCTTAAAATAAATTACCCAAAATATAACATAATGCACAATACAAATCATAAACTTCACAAATAAAAGTGAACATAATAACTTAAATTAAAGAAGATATTAAAACAACAAGTTGTGTCTCTATAAATATGACTCTTGGTGAAAATTTAAAAATATGATAATGATACAGCATTTTGTTAAGCACTTTCTCAGATGGTTATCCAAGATGGGAAGTTCTTGTGGCAAACGTGATGAGGTCAAAGGTCATATTTTGTCCTTCATATTATGTGATGATTTCAAAGGTCATACACAGTACTACACCCTACATTACCTTACATGATGAGGTCAAAGGTCATACTATTTCCTAAATGACCTTACATGAGGTCAAAGGTCATACTATTTCCTAAATTACCTTACATGAGGTCAAAGGTCATACCGTTTCCTCGATGACCTTACATGAGGAGGTTAAAGGTCATACTACTTTCTACATGACCTTAAGTGATGAGGTCATAGGTCATACGATTTCCTCCATGACCTTTCGTGCCGTGGTGGTTGGGGTGGCACCCTGAACTGGCATTGTGATGACTGTACCTGGACAGAAGAGAAAAGAGAGAAAAAATGTAATCTTTAGAAAAGATGTAACAGATAGATGGTGTAAAAATCAACATAGTAGCTGGAATTCCTATCCCCAGAGTAAGCTTTTTTTTTTCAACCAACGGGTTGAATTTTGCCCAGCAACTACTAAAATGACATCAAATGACGCAATTCAACGTAAGGTGGAATTTAAACAGCTAATGAGAATTCAAGCCAATGTATGTATATGTTCAGATGCTGCAAAAAAGAGGCAATGTTTTACAATTGTGTGCCATGTCATCTTTGCCTTTTCGGACAGCTTATTGTTTCCTTCATGCATCTTGAAAATAAATTCACAGTTTGCAAGAAATTATCTTTTAATTGCAACAGTGAAAAAGGATAGATTAAATTTTAATTCCATTTTTATTTTCAGTTTACTTCTAAATGGCTGTAAACATTTTGATATTTCAATATTAACTTGCTCCCTACTATATTTTACAACTCCTATAGAGTTAATTAAATGAATCTTAGTGATTTCATTATCCATTAGAGATACTAACCAACCCCCTTCAACATTTGTATATCCATTTGGATGCACAGAAAACAACTCGCTAAAAACCACCCTAAAAAGAAACTGCCTTGGACCGAGACTACACCCCCTATATATACCCGGCGCTGGGCCATAATTGTCCTCTTTCAATCGCGCACGACTACCGACGCGGGGAGGACGGGAGGGAATTTATGAAGGGGGTTGGTTAGTATCTCTAATGGATAATGAAATCACTAAGATTCATTTAATCCATATCGAGATCCCTAACCAACCCCCTTCAACATTTGTATAATCCCTGACCCACACAAATAGCATACGGGGAAGTATACTTACTGACTGGAGGAGGGGTCGGACAACGCAGACTACATCTACATAGGGCCAGCCGCCAGAACCGCCTCAGCAAGGACCGGGCCTCCGGCCACCACGTCTCGCCGATAACATGAGACGAACGCATTTGGCGACGCCCAGCAAGGAGCCCGTAGAACCTCGCCCAACAGGGGCTCCGTTAACGAGCGCCCACGGGTCGGCCATCGCCCGGAACTCGTGGGCATGGACAAGTGACTAAAACAAGCGTATCATGTCCTGCTGCGAGAATCGCCAGCACCATTAACGAAGGGAAGCCCAGACGCGGCCATTGCCCGGGTCTAGTGACCCCGGGCCGGCGGCTGGGTAAAAAACTGGGTTCCCAGTAATAAAAGGCCCCCTTGGACGGAAGGGCCGACCACCACCCATCTCTTACCAGCCCTGACCTAATGCTAACAAGGTACGCCAGGTACTCCGCCTCGGGTCAGGGCCAACGCCAGCAGGAAGACCGACAGGCCCGGCTCCAGCCAAGGGAGGCCCTCAACATAGGCTCAACCTGGAGCACGGACCAAGGCCTGAGAACACCGGTCGAGACCCAGGACGGTACCAGGGACCTGGGAGATGGGCGTCGTAAACAAAACGCCTGCATGATTCGGGAACTAGGCTCTCGATGCAGTATAATTCTAATAAAATTATTAAAATTTGCAATTGGCAAGCATTTACCAAATACTTGCATTTCCTTTACCATAGGCCAACAACAAGTGAGCCATGTTCTGGCCCTCAAATTGCAAACTCCACCACTACAATACTAGCCAAATATTGTCAGTATAAACCCATTCTCATATAAATAGAGCGCCATGACAAATACCGCAGATACACTGCTAATGTTAGTGCCATCAGTAATAGGCAACCTACATACATATTAGGTCACCTCAATCATGTGTATCACTATTTCATGTGAGCTACCCCACATAAGCCAAATAAATGACTCTCAAGGAATCTATTGTCCATTAAAACTTAATTGCCCCCCCGCAAATCATCCTGAAGACCGTGGGGAGAAGGAGCCATTGAGACGGGAGAAGATGGCCTCGCGTCCCCCCCCGCCAGCTTATATCTGCGACGACCATGGGACTGTCGGGAACCCAACCCCGACCGACCGTCCCTGGAGGGGCGGAAGAAAAACCCCCCAAATATCCTGCATCTGGAACATTTGTAGGGACCGGATGGAGAAACGACAACCGGCACTAGGACCACCAAGCTGATGAGGAGGCCGGAAACCTGCCAAGACTCCGCCGGAGCCAACAGCCTCATGCGTAAGCGACGGAAGGCATCTGAACCACCCGAAGGAATCACTCGTGACTTCAGCTTGATGATGAGGGACCTAGCGACCTGACCCAACTGAGTATCTCTGCAAGGAGCAGACGAAGTACGACCTCTGAAAAGAGAATACCCGGACTCCTCGAGATCGTGGGAGCCTGGCACCACCGACACCTGCCGAAAGGGGTCCCTGGAGAAGGACTTCAGGCCAAATGAGAAGGCCTCGGCACTGAACTGTCCGCAACCCAACCTGGAAACCGAGAGACTGCCAACAGCCTAGGCGAACGGGGGCGTGGGGATGAATGGAAGACTCCATGCTGAAAACAAGGGACATCTAGAACGGCAAAAACCGAGATACAATATCAGCCGGGGAGCCTCGTACGCAAGGGAACCAACGACACCGGAGCAGGTTTAGTTACACAGCAACGGGGCTGTGGAAGAAGAAAACCCCGACTGAGTCCACGGAAAATTCAGTCCTCCCCCGGAAAACGAGGTAAAGAACGTTGGGATACCAAGTTGGCTAACCACCCTATCAAAGCCAGACTGTCTTAAATGCAATGGCCAACCCGCCATCCGTGCACACGAGCATTCGACCGAGAAAGGGGATCGAACTGATGAGTAACCGCCTTAACGAGGCTGACCCTATGATACAACTCCTTGTCCACAACATAAACAATGCCGATCGCGTGGCTTAAAACCAACAATGGCCCACTGGCCATCGCAACGGACCCCGGCGCATAACCCAGACCCACAGGCAACGTTATGCCCTGAGATCGGGCTCAAAACCGGGCCGGATCCACACAGGCCTAGAGGAGATAGTAGTAGACAACAAACAAGCCATAAGACAAAAGTTGTGGCGACCCTGCCAGGACGCAACCTAAAGCCCTGGCGATCTTGTCCGAACACGAATCTGGACCCGCCTGGTTCGCAAACAGATGCCTCAGCCTGCAGCCTCGCGACCCTCACTCGACGAGGGAAGCGAACCTTCACAAAAAATATAACTGTCCGGCGCCCCCCCCGACGCCCGAAGGTAAAATCAAAGGGAGGTCGTTGGGGGGGGGGGGGGGGCACCGGCTCCCCCCCCACCCCACGGGACCGGAGCAAGGACAGCGATAAGGGGACCCGCCAGGGGTCGCGCGGGCACCCCGATAGGTCTACGTGGACAGGGATCCCGGGGGAGCCAAAGGAACCAACGGAACCAAAGGAACCAGCCCCGCGCAGCAAAGGGCAGCGGGAAGGGGACCCGCCAGAGATCGCGCGGGCACCCCGATAGGTCTACCGCGGGCAGAGATCCCGGGGGAACCAAAGGAACCAAGGAACCAAAGGAACCTACCCCGCGCAGGTGACTAACCACCCCGTGACAAGTGACGCGCATCAACCCGTGCGTCAAAGGACATGCGGTCAAGACGACTATATCGAGAGAATTTTAATACAGCTCACAGCATGACCTACGTCTAGACGGGCCCAAACCATACTCCAGCTCCTCAAGAATCAAATAGCATTCACTGAGAGCGACAGGATCTTATCCATATGCGTAAACAAAATTTAAATACAAGCCATAACATGGCTCCTTTCTTAATTAATTTACCGTGGCGATTATCAAAATTACGCTAGCGTCTAATAGCCCGGGGCGACACCCTGGCTAGCGCACGGATCGATCCCAACTACCTAAAGTAACGGGATCTCCTAGAAGCCACATCATAAAATCTATTCCCTCATACATTGTCGGACTGTCATGAGCAACGAGTATGGGACAAACTTCAAATTTAACTCTAAATATATACACACCAAAGAACCATACCACATAATGGTGACCCCAACGTGATGCGAACACGCAGTCTTCTGACCTGGAGTCAGAGGCGTTACCGCTGCGCCACGGCACATGGTAATGTACATCACATCCCCCTGTACCACAGCACCAGGGGGAGTGCCGACAGAACGGACGAACCAGCCGCAAGACTAAGAGTACTTACCCTCGGCCTGGTGGGAACTGGCCTACCGCGGCCAGGTATCCGGGAATAAGCAGTAGCTCGTCCATCCTGGGTAGATATAACCAGCGTGGTATGGTCGTAAGCTGGACGACGCCCAGTAGGCTCCTGGATGCACTGCTGACCCACGTGCGTCAAAGGCCTTGGAACGAGCTGGCTACTCCTGCTTGTGAGAGGACTTATTGGTAAGGTGAGAGGTGGCCCGAGGTATAACATCTTTTACCGTGGCGAACCCCAGCTAGCTTTAATATAGCTTAAATATCTAAAGCTGGGGTTAGTCGGCCTTACCGTACCGCCTGCGACTTACAACCGGGGATAGCACCTAGGCTGGCGCAACGGTCCCGGGCCCTGCAGTGATAGGGGGACCGTCTTCAGGATCACCCTACAAACCTTAAGCCAAGGGATCACCTGGGTGCCACAACATTGCCTCGCCCAACCGTGAGGCGCGAAAGGCAGAACGGGGGTGAAAATCCATTCCCCCTGGTCCCAACTCAACTCGAACCGGGGGAAGAAACCCGGCCTCAATCGCCCTGACTCGCGATCCTCGCTACCCGAGGTCAACGAGAGGGCAGCACAAGACCTAGCTTAGATACCACACACAACAAACTCACCTGGGTGTTACATACATTGTCTTTCCCACCTGTGTGGCAGAACGGAGTTCCAAAAATCCATTCCCCCCCCGGTCCCAACACACAGCGAACCGGGGGAAGGGAACCCGGCAACAAATCTCTGAACCTAGCCCCCCCGCGGGGGCTGCGGCGCGAGACGAGACACCCCCCCATCTCGGGGGGGGGGGGGGGGGCGGAGCGCTGCTGCAAAGGCCCCCTCCGAGGGGGCCGCGCTATAAATAACGCAAAAAAACGGCCAAAGCGCTGATTAGATTTCCACCACCGTGGTACTCAACTCGGTCACATTCTTATCGGTTTCTAACAATTCTATCAACTACTGACAACAATCCCAATTGTGTTAACCGACCCCGAGGCCCAGTGCTACCACCGAGAGAGGGGCTAGTAATAAGGAAGTGACAACAATAATACAAATCTACTCGATGCAGGTTTGAGACCTGAAATATCATACCGCTTGTCAGCCTGAAAAGCGGTTTACTCTAAGCGAAGGAAACATGTCATGGGACTTACCCCTGGTCCAGAGGGGACCCCGGTTTGCGTGAGGACTTGCGGTCGAAACAGCCGCGAAACTAGGGGAACTTACCCTTGGTCTAGTGGGGACTGGCCTCCCTCGGCCAGGAATCCCGGGAGAAGAAGTCACACGTCCATGCTGGGTGCGACGTTTCGAGTGCACCAGGCGCGGTGTCCCGCGCCCGTCAAAAGCTATGGAAAGAGCGGACTTACCCGGCTTGCGAGAGGACTTACGTGTGCGCGGTGAGAAATGGCCCGAGTCTTGAACTGCTCACCGTGGCCAAAGCCGGACATCATAGGCGAATTACAACCAGGGACAGCGCCCAGGTTGACGCCACGATCCCCGGGCCCTACGATGATAGGGGGACCGTCTTCAGGGGACCCTACTAACCCTCTAGCCAAAGGATACCCCTGGGTGCCACAGCTACTGCTTCGCCCACCCGTGAGGCGCGAATTAGTAGCACGGGATTCTAAATCTGGTTCCCCCGGAACCGACATTGAACGACCCGGGGGAAGGGAACCCGGCCTCAAACTCCCCGTCTCGTGACCCTCGCCGTACGAGGCCGACAAGACGTCCATCCAACCATCATCCGATGTCATACCTAGATGCACAAAGGAACAAAGTAAAGAAAAACAAAGGGGAAAAAAAGGGAGGTTAGCATCCCCCCCCCATAAGCACTCAATTATTTTTATTTTTTTTAACAAAAAAAAAAAAAAAAAAAAATTTTCCAAGTTTTTTTTTTTTTTTTTTTTTTTTTTTTTGTCCCTTCGTGGGCACCCCCGCACTTTTTTTTTTTTTTTTTTAAGTGTGGGGGTGGGGGGGGGGGGGGGGAGGGGAAGGGGGTGGAGGGGCTCAAGAACCCCGACACCACCTCTCCCCAACACATGTTTCAACCCATGGTGACCCCGACGAGGCACCACCCCCCCTCAACAAAACAAAGGCCAAAAGGACAAGCCACGACCCCGAGGTCGAGCCAGCACACACCACAACAAAGTCATAAAAACAAAATGGCGGGCATGCAAGAATACGAACATGACATCAAAAATAAAAAATACAAACTTTCAACATCATTCATGAATCGAGCACAACGTCTCCGAAATGATTGACGGCCATGGAAAGAGAGGAAGCAACATTATACACGAGCCAAGACGCAAGACCCCCCGAACGAGGGGGCCGAGCAAGCCCAATAAAAATCAATCTTATACATGACCCGAGGTATAAAGCCCCGAGAAAAAATTTAAATGAGAGTGAAAACTCGGACCGAATCTCGCCCGTAACTCCAGGGGAACACTCCCACCGCGAGCCGTCCGAAAATTCACGCATGCGTCATTTTCTTAACCACCAACGGAGCGCCAGAAAAACCTAACAAAAAGCTCCGAAAATGGTCTCAATATCGCTTCTGACAAGGTCCAAGGACTTACAAATCAAATAGGGTTATTGCGCTACACTGATAGATAGAAAAGGAACGGTCTTACTTTAGTTGTAGACTGCTACGAAAATTCTTAGAATCAAATACAAGAGCGCGATTTCTAGCGTGACTGTCTCTAAGGCGTCGCAATTGAAAGAGGACAATTATGGCCCAGCGCCGGGTATATATAGGGGGTGTAGTCTCGGTCCAAGGCAGTTTCTTTTTAGGGTGGTTTTTAGCGAGTTGTTTTCTGTGCATCCAAATGGATATACAAATGTTGAAGGGGGTTGGTTAGGGATCTCGATATGGATATAGGGCCCACCAGGTTTCTCTACGCAATGGGTTAATAAATACTGTGGCAACTAACCTGTTGTGTTTGTGAGTGTGGCCACAGATTGCACTGGTAGTGAAAGGTGACTTCTTGACTTTCTCGTGGGCGTTCCTTTGCTCAACCGCCGGCCTCCCTTTCCCATCGCCGCTGCAGAACTCCTCTCCCCCGTCCGTTCACTGGAGAGCTCTCTTTCTGCAGGTGATGGCATTTTCATGCTGGGCGACGCGGTAGGGCTTCGCTCAGGACTTGGTGGTTTGCTCTCCCAAACCGGACTGTTGTCGCAACACGCGCACGGCGTTGGCGTTTGCAGTTGACTCTGGCCCGAGTCTGACTTGTGGAAAGCGTTTTGATTGTCTGTTTGCGGCGTGATTGTGCTACTGCTGGGAGTGTCTGGCTTGGAATCACTCGGGGTGGTGTTCCTAGAGGTGCCCATTTGACTAGTTCTTATTTGACTACTTTGATTATTCTTCACTTGACTGGTTTGACTACCCTGATTAGTCTGACTACTTTGACTAGTCCTTGCTTGATTGTTATGACTAGTTATGCTAGTTCTTACAGGTGACGACATTGTAACGGGCATTGTGATATTTGTGGCATTCGGTGGCTTGTACGGGTGAATATTGTCCTTCCGTGCTACGTTAACATGTGTGGAGAAGTTGCTACTGGCGCTCGTGTTAGCATCCGATGACTGCTTTGTATCATCGCTGTCCGACGTACTTTTGTGCTTTCTGTGAGTGCTTATGCTCTTAACCTTGTGTAGACACGAAGGGGTAAGCTGCGTAGGCTTTTTAACGTTCCAGTACTGCTGCACGACTCCGCCAGGTCGCGAGTACACGCACGGATCGCAACCCGTGACTTCGCTGCGACACGTGGTGGAGCTCCCGTAGACGCTCTGCGTGCTGTCAAAGTTCTCCGGGCTGCTATTCGTATCGCTACACTCGTAGTCGGCATTGAACGCAGACAGGCTCAGGCTACTGACAGATTCTGAATCCTTGAGATAGGAGCCTGCCCCCTGTTGACATAACGCCGTGGCAACCGACTCCAGATGCACCTGAACTGGCACTTGACACTGGTCTCGTGTCTGCTTCCCGCTATGGTTTCCCCCTTTCTTGCCGCTTGCCCCTCGCAGGCAGCCTACTCCACCGCTGACGCCCGTATTCCACGGCGAATATGCAGAGTTCACCACATAGTGGCTCTCGAACGATGCCAAGCCCAGCTGGCGAGGTGTCATGCACCGCGACCCCCCGTACTGCCCACCGCAGTTGATGTGCCTGTGGCAGTGGGAGCACACGTACTCGCAGTTCGTCTGCCACGTAAGTGGCCCGCGACCGAACCAACGCTCCAGCTGGCTCTGAGACGACGTGGGTAGCCGCGGCGCTCCAGAACCGCTTCCGCCGAACGGACCCGACCGGTCTCGCTTACTTGAATTCCCTGGCCCACAACGACTTTTGGAATGTTTATGGTGGTGGTTGTGGTGGTGATGGTGGTGCGATGATGACAGACGATGGTGGTGGCCGGGAGGGGGCAGCGAATACACGCCTTCCCATGATGCATCTCTCGTCGGTGAGTTTGGCAAGCTGACTCTGAGTTGGTCTACGGGACTGCGGAGCCCACTCGGCGAAGCCTCTGAACTTTTACTGGATTGTCCACAATCTTGAGGGGACAAAGAAAGAGAAAAGAAGAGAAATTAATTACATTTTTGTCATAATTTCCTTTTTTTTTACAAAACAAATAGCTGAATGTAAAAAAAGTGCTAGAAATTTCAGACAACTTATCTCTATTTGTGTAACACATGGGCATCCACATCTGATAACAATGTTTGTTGGGGTTTAAAAACATATAACATAAATACATAATGAAGTGTGTACATTGCACTTACTGTCAACATTTGGCTTTGTTGATACTTTATTAAACACATAACAATGTATGTATGGTTATTTCAACAACTTCTGAGTTCATAAGATGGTCAAAACTTTCTCAAAATTTTCTTCCTCAAATCTATCTGCGATTTTTGGTGGTTTTGATTAGAAGATTTGAAAAAATACTTTTTGACTTCAAATTGACTTACCTAAAATATTATACATGCAGAGGGGACAGGTTCTGTTGGATAACAGCCACGGGTCGACACAGCGTTTGTGAAACTCATGAGCACATGGAACTATCCTCAGCTCCTGAAATGAAAGAGAGTCAAATTATGAAATGTGTTTACTTTATTGTTAAACATTTTTACCACATTTTCCCCCTCAATTTCTGAATGTCGAGATAATCAGCATCAATCAAATATTCATCATCACCTCCACCATCTTCCCTTCCTCATAATAATCATCATCATTGTCGCCATCATCATCACTGTTCTCGCCTTTATCATCATCTTCATCTTCATCATAATCATGATCATCATCACTGTTCTCATCTTTATCATCGTCATCATCATCATCACTGTTCTCATCTTTATCATCTTCATCATAATCATCATCTTAATCATCATCATCATCACTGTTCTCATCTTTATCATCGTCTGTATCATCTTCATCTTCATCATAATCATCATCATCATCATCATCACTGTTCTCATCTTTATCATCGTCTTTATCATCTTCATCTTCATCATAATCATCATCATCATCATCATCATCACTGTTCTCATCTTTATCATCGTCTTTATCATCTTCATCATAATCATCATCTTAATCATCATCATCATGATTATCATCATCATCACTGTTCTCATCTTTATCATCGTCTTTATCATCTTCATCTTCATCATAATCATCATCATCATCATCATTATCACTGTTCTCATCTTTATCATCATCATCTTCATCATAATCATCATCATGATTATCCTCATCACCACTGTTCTCATCTTTATCGTCTTTATCATCATCATCATAATCATCACCTTCATCATCATCATCATCACCTTCATCGTCGTCATCATCATCATCATCATCATCATCATCCCCATCATCATCACCATCACCATCACCATCACCATCACCATCACCATCATCACTATCACCATCATCATTATTATCATCATCAATCATCATCATCATCACCATCACCATCATCATCAATCATCATCACCATGCTCATCTTTCTCCCCTTCCTCCTTTATCATCACTTTCACCACCATCGCCGTCGCCTCCACCACCACCACCATCACCACCACCACCACCATCATTATTATCATCATCCTCCTCCTCCTCCTCATTTCTCACCTCTCCTTCTCTAAACTCTTCCAGGCAGATGGCACAGATAGTGCCGTCCGATGCGATGCTGAGGGTTGTTGTCCAGCGCTCGTCGGATGACACCATCTTCTGGGAGTATCTGTCGCTGCGACAATACTTCCGCACCTCCATCTGCGACAGAGCGTTGAGGGCCTGCCTCGCCTGCGAAGTCTGCAAAATAAAAAAAAGACAGTGTTTTATTTATTATAATAGATAAAGAGCGAGGCATCTTCCATACTTCTATCTGCGACAGAGCAAAACGGGCCTGTCTAGCCTGAGAAGTCTGCAAAATACAAAGGTCATAACACATTTGAAGAGATACAATAATCATGAAAGGAAACAAAATTATCATAAGCAATATAACTAATTAGTATTTCCACTTTTGATTCAAGAAGCAACACTTCAT
This sequence comes from Echinarachnius parma, assembly GCA_037951105.1. Taxonomy (NCBI): domain Eukaryota; kingdom Metazoa; phylum Echinodermata; class Echinoidea; order Clypeasteroida; family Echinarachniidae; genus Echinarachnius; species Echinarachnius parma. Next base: position 6,898 of record JBAMJV010000939.1, on the reverse strand, counting down.
TTGTGGATTTAATGATTAATACCTTCATAGTTGCAGTTTCAATGTAGATTTTTAAATGATCTATAAAAGGTCCTCAACCTTAAATGTGATGACAAAATTAACAATACCCCACTTAATACAGATGTTTTTACAATGCTGTGATTCAGATCCTTACAAAAACCTAACTGTTGCTCCAGTCTAATGTGAATAAATAAATGATGTACAGTAGGGGGTAATTTCCACATCTCAGCAAAGTCCTAAGTTTGATATACCTACTACTAATTCCCTCACTTTAATAAAACATTAAGAAAATATATTTAGTAAAAATGCAATCCTTCTCCACAATAAAGGTTTCTGTAGCTGGAGTCTAATGTAAATAAACAAATACATTATGTAGAGAGTGATTTCATACCTCATCACTCATTCTTTTGTTGTCACCAAAGGGAAGTTCCCCGTTTCCTAAATCCTTATATTTATTCATGAGATCAAATCTCCCATTCATCACAATGACCATATAAGCTGTCAGCCACCATCACTGACCGTTTTACTCTTGAAGCCACTTTTTTTGTGAGAAATTCTTACTTTGATTTATTCTTCTTCCCCCATTAAAACATTTTGATACTAGATGAAAAGTATTTTCTTAATCTTAATTGCCACAAATTTTAGATCACTGCAAAGTGAGGTCATTAACCTTAATCATCTGTCCGTTGAAAAGGTTGACAGTAAAAAATGGTAACTTGTACAACTAAAAGCCACATTAAAAGGGAATTTATATTCATTTCCGTTCTACATCTCCCCTTTTTGTGCATTTAGTCTTGATCAGCAAAGGGAATTTCCCCAGTTTCCACTTAAAGGGGACCACCAGGCAAAGAACAACACATTATTATATGTTTCGTTACCGTTTTGTGATATCAAATAGATACCTAACATTTTGCAAAGGGTTGTGTAATTCATAAACAAAGCAATTAATTTCCACCACTTACGGAACCACTGCTATTTCCTGGTTCCACACGGGCCAACCATTTGCGAGTGCGCCAATGCTATTCACGTGCACGTTTGTAAACAATAGATTCCCGGGCGATTCGTTCGGTCTGCACACATTGCAATTCACCGCACACATAGCAGTCTGTGTAATTCAGACCGCATGAACGCATGCTTTAGAATGGTGATGCGTTTCCAATTTTTCTTTTTCTTTTTCTGGAAACATATTTTTGTGAACTTGTTGATGGAATGGAATACTAAAGATGTTACCTTTCTTTGATAAGAATATTATTTTTGGGTGGTGGTACCCTTTAACTCATCTGTTATTCATAAGGTCCCTATCTCTTATTCATCAGAACTGCCATTGATGGCTGACAACACCCATTACTTGTAATCGCTTTCATTACAAAAGCCATTAACGAGAGATGAAGGGTTGGGAGAATTATTGGCTTCTTTTATTCGTCTCCATAACTTTCCCCATGTTCACACACAAAAATGTCATCGTATAGCTAGTCGAGAGCTGACTAGCTAGTCAGCTCTCGACTAGCTATACGATGGAAATTGTGTGTATGAACGCTCACTAACGATACGTCGTACAAAGAATCATGATTAGCGAAACGGGGGTTTGAGCATCGTTTCGAACTAGAGCTGACTAAAGAATCACGCTCGTTTTGTTTTTGTGCGGCGACTCCAAGGTTATACGACAACGGTATAACTGGGCGGGGCTTAGCATGACCACGTGTTACGAAAGACGCTTAATGGATATCTTTGGTGTTACTTCACTCAGATTTGCGCTCACTCACAGATTGACAGCAGACAGAAAAAAGACAGCACACTGCGCAGTAGCAAACTGCGCACCTATACGATGTTTCGTTGCAGCTGTTTTGGGATCTTGTTTTTGTGTATGTGAACGCTCGTTAGTTTCGTTAATCATGATTCTTTATACGACGTATCATTAATCATGATTCTTTATACGACGTTTCGGGATGAAAAATGTTTGTGTGTGAACACGCTGTTTATACTATTATATGATGATTATTTATACTAGGTGTATTAAAATATCATTATCATTACTTTTATCCATAAGTCAAGGTTGAAACACTTTATGGAGCAACGAATCCACCCACCCATCCATCAAAGGCAAACTACCTGGTAAAAGCCACGAGGCTCAGCTCAATTTTCGCTCATCATCCATCAAGCTGCGATTTCAAGTGAAGGACACCTTTTTCATTCCTTTCATATCATCAACCAAATTTTTGGAAAAGTGCCCAATATGAGTGGTATTTCATCCACGTTGTTGATATCTACCCATGGGTATAAATGGGTACTTGGTTAACCAAGTTGGTTGGGTGTTAAATTAGCCTGTAGTGCACTATAGAGTAGAGCAGCTTGGGCTGGAGGGCTCCCCTGGGAGTTGAGATGGTGCGCAAGATAATTGAGCGGGTTTGAAGTGTACCTGCTGACCAAGGGTGATTATAATGCACCTCCGAATAGGCAACCTAGATACATTGCGCTCTTTAAAAAATGCTATATATTATTTTAATTATTACATCGGGAGGAAGTCTGATGAAGTCAGGTTAAACGGGTGATTAATTTGTTCTATAGGTATCACTCTGATGAAAAAGTGTTTAAATCGGTAAAAGCTTTATGTATACCAAGCGAGCTTGACCAATGGACGTTGCCCTTAATGTTCCACCACTAACAACCATGGTTACTTCTATGGTAAATTAAAGTCGTTATGAATATGATAACTTCAACTTCATTTATCCAATTAAGGATTGGGAAAATTATGTTGAAAAGCATATATACTTAGTAAAGAGGAGTTTTCTTGAAAAGGATTTGCCACTAGCATGGGCAGATGTAACAAATTTTTAACTGAACTATGTTAAATTGAAGTCGATATGAATTGCATATATAATGTATATATGCTAATTTCAACTTAATTTATCCAAATAAGGGTTGGGGAAAATTATCCCGCTATTTTACCAGTGTCACACCGACAGAGTTGGTGTAAAAAGCATATTTGTCCTACATACGTAGTGAAAGAAGTTTTCTTGAAAAGTGCCACAAGCACAAGCAGGGGCAGGGGTAACAACCTTTTAACTTCAATATGTTATCCTTTCGTACATTGACAGGATTAAGACGCCCACCCTGACTGATTCTTCCGTCACTTATAAGATTTGATATGTAAATCTTAAGTGAAGGGAAGCTTTCATTTGTAATAGCAAAGCAGGCTCTGCTACTATTACTTAGCAGGAAGAGGGACAACCACCTTTGATATTCCCAGAGCAAGCATTTGATTTTTTAAAGAGACGATTTGAGTTTTGTTATTTTCGGATTGTTTTTTCTTTGGTTTGTGTACATTACATGTCTTGAGAAAACAGCTTTAATTTGCCTTTCAAACCTGTCTGTAAAGACCGTCACAGGGAGCCCTAAAAGATGGCCTTTATGAGGAGATGGTCTCTTTAGTAAGAACTTTTTCATGTAAACTGCTTTCTAGGTAATCAAAAATATTGGTCTTCCTACACAAGTGGTCTTTATATATACAAGTGTACCGCTACAACAGGTTTGACTGTAATGTAATTTATTGTTGTCTGGTATCCAAATTACATTGTATGCAAATAAAATAAAATTCAAAGATGGCGGAAACTGACCAGAAATAACATAAATGATAAAAGAAAAATGAGCAAAGAAAAATTGGGCTTTGCAAGGAATCGAACCCGAGACCTCCCGATTGCTTGATCAGTGCTCTAACCATTGAGCTACTATTATGGTAGTCCCATCCATAAACCCTTTTCAAAGCTTAATGGTCAGAAGATATTATAAATAAACCTGACACAAACCCCAAAGGATACAATATCAACTAAAGGAAAGTGCAAGGGGATATTGAAGAGGAATCATGTGCTCACCTGTTTTCTCTTTTGTCTCCACCGTAACTTGAGCACCAGGAGCAGACAGATGATGGAGATGAGGATGAAGAACGCTACGAAGATACCCATGTCAAAGAACTCATTGGAACCCTGGAGGAAAAAAAGAAAAGATAATGCAAAAAGAATGAAAATTATTGTTAAGGGTTGTTTTATTTTATAAGTTTTTATATGTTGCTACTTGGTCTATATCCAGTTGGTCCACAAAGATACCCATGTCAAAGAACTCATTGGAACCCTGGAGGAAAAAAAAAGAGAATGCAGAAAGCAGGACAATTATTGTTAAAGGTTGTTTATAAGTTCATATTTTGCTACTTGGTCTACAAAGATACCCACGTCAAAGAACTCATTGGAACCCTGGAGGAAAAAAAGAAAGTTTATAACTTGCCACTTGGTATATTTGTAAACAAAAAAAAATGGACTAAATAAAGAGAGAAAAGGGGGAAAAGGAAAGACATGACAATTTATATTATGAAATAAAGAAAGAGATACAAAAGTCCAAATATACAATAAAAGAATAGTACAGCATTTTCTATTGGTTTACATGTGAAACAATCATGAAAGGAAGAGAGGGAGAAAGAAAGCTAGCAAGAAAGAAAGAAAGAAAGAAAGAAAGAAAAAGAAAGAAAGAAAGAAAGAAAGAAAGAAAGAAAGAAAGAAAGAAAGAAAGAAAGAAAGAAAGAAAGAAAGAAAGAAAGAAAGAAAGAAAGAAAGAAAGAAAGAAAGAAAGAAAGAAAGAAAGAAAGAAAGAAAGAAAGAAAGACTGACAGAAAGAAAGAAAGCAAGAAACAAACACCCAAACAAACAAACAAAAACAAAAAGAAATTTTGAAAATAAGACAAGAATTGAGAGACAAAGATGCAGATAGACAGACATGTATAGAGATCCATCAAGCAGTTGTTTACACCGAGTACTTTTAGCCTTCTCCACCTCCTTCCCCCCACCGCATTGACGTAACTGTCATGCTAAGACGCCGCTGAAATAATTCATATTCGATCTCCCTAGAGGCATGTACATATCACCTGTATCACATGCTTGTTCTCTAAATTTCTTTTCTTTCCTTCATTCAAACATTGCATTCATACTAAACTTAAAAAGATTGGGAAACAAAGTCAATATGAAGTAATGTTATTTCAATAATCAAATTACTTCATAATATTGTGTCATGTCCACAACGGAAGTAATTCATTTTCAATTTTCCCACAAGCATGCAGATATCACCTGCACCAAATTATCCTCTTTCTCTCAATTTCTTTTCTTTTCTTCATTCAAAGATTGCATTCACACTAGACTTAGAAAGATTGGAAAACAAAGTCAATATGAAAGTATATGTTATTTCAAATCAAATTACTTCATAATATTGTGTCATGCCCACAATGGAAGTAATTTATTTTCAATTTCCCGACAAGCATGCAGATATCACCAGCATCACATTATCCTCTTTCTCTCAATTTCTTTTCTTTCTTCATTCAAAGATTGCATTCACACTAGACTGAGAAAGATTGGGAAACAAAGTCAAAATGAAAGTATTGGTTATTCAAAATCAAATTACTTCAAAATATTGTGTCATGCCCACAACGGAAGTAATTCATTTTCAATTTCCCCACAGGCATGCAGCTATCACCTGTTTCACATTTTACCCTTTCTTTCTTTAAATTTATTTTTCTTTTCTTCACTCAAAGATTGCATTCACACTAGACTTTTAATTTAGGTATCAAAGTAAAATTGATTCTTCATTAGTTGTCTTTCATTATGCAATAATTAATATTCAACTGCCCAAAAGGCATGCCGATATCACCTGCATGATATTTTCCCCTTTCTCTCAATTTCTTTTCTTCTTTCGTTTCAATATTGCATTCACACTAGACTTTAATCCAGGGAAACAAACATAAAAAACAAATTCTCTGATATGAACAATAAAAACTTATATTATCTATACAACCAACACAATCCCACTTTCGATAATAGTAAAAAATTGAATTTTCTTTCCATTCTTCACTTTACATACATGTAGGTAGCAAAGTCACTTATTATCATCAAGTGAGGGATAATATTCAGTTAAACAATGTATATCTATTTCAAACATTATTGATGCGATTATTTGGTAAGTGCATTTCGTTAAAACATTTATTACCATTGGGAATGTATAATCATATTCCGCCTTTCCCTGCAATGGGGTATCAACTGAAATCAGGAAAATAGGTCATTTAATATCAATGCAATCAAACTTGGAGTATATACTTAATTGAAATAAGCAAACTCGTTTCCTCTGGTTGCCGATATGTTCTATCGGGTACCGACGCTAATTTATGGAACCCGTTTTTTTTATCCCCTCAAAAGTCACAGGTTGTGCCAAATTCATGATTGCCATCAACAAACCTTGGTAACCCTAGATGGGTATTAAAGGCCTGAAATCCCAATTGGCATCAACTATATCAATACAGCGCAGTGGCATTGCTAGTTCAGTCTAGAAAAGGGGGAGGGGTGCAATTGGTTATTTTGTTATTTTTTATACATTATTTTGTTATTTTTTGTTTTATTCTATTTTTATTTTATTTATTTATCTAATTTATTTATTTATTTATATTTATGTATATATATATTTTTATTATTTTTTTTTTTATTATTTTTTTTTAATTTTTAAATTGGGGGGGGGGGGCTATATTTGAAGCTGTCCACAGTGCAAATAGCACCCTGTTTTTTTAAATACTGAATGCTATGAAAAATTACAGGACTCTTTTTGGCATTCTGGGGGGGGGGGGGGGGGGGGGGGGGGGGGGGGCTAAATTTCCCTTAACAACCATGGAGGGGGCGGAGCACACACAATAAGCATGGTGTTATGTATGCATTTGAAACTATTCTGAAGCCAATGAGTTTATTCTGCTAACAAAATGAGCATAAAAAGATAATTGTTAATATCTTTTTGTTATTTATTTCCTCAAATGACTGGCCCATAATGTATAATAATCACATGCATGCATTTAGATTTAATCCTTGGCCAACTGATTGGG